>CM053622.1:312091701-312163486 GCA_028646595.1 Phalanger gymnotis | reverse complement strand
TTAAAGACCACACATGAATCATTCCTTTAGTAACTTATCTAAATCCTTTTTGAACCCGTTTCAGTCTGGTGAAATGAGCACGACAAAAACCCAAGAGCTGCTGGATGAGTCTACATCCACCTTCTCTATACCCTTTTATGATATCCTAGATTTGAACCCTACGTCACAGGATTAAAAGATTTATTGTTGGAAAGGTAATGTGGCACAGTGTAGAGAATGTTGGATTTTGGAATTCTGTGTTGAAATCCAGGTCTCTCCTCAAGTCTCATGGGACCTTGTACAACTCAGTTACTCTCCTCTGTTTTCAGCATCATCTGTAAAAGGAGGAAGATGGAGTAGACGGCTTCTAGGGTCCCTTCCAGTTCTCGATCTATGATTATATCATGTGTGAACTTTCTTTTGGTTAAATCTAAAAGCCCATGAACCTCAGGGAACATCTAGTCGAATCCCCTCACTTTATAGATGGGAAAACTGAGGCAAGAGAGGTTCAATGACCTGTCAAAGATTTTATGGGTAGAAAGTAGTGAAGCCAGTGAATTGAGGTCTTTTGATGCTTAGTCCAGGGCTCTCACAAATGAGCACTATCTCTTAACCACTCTCTCTTGCTAAAATGAAAAGATTGCATTAACAAATTGACACTAACAGTGGATTGGGTTAGCCCCCTGAGATGGTAAATTTTCAGATTGTTGCCAGGGCCTCCCGGCCACAATATTCTTCCCCAAGGGAGTGGTTTTAATTATGGAAATGTCAGACTAATGCTGAGTAGGAATGATAGGGAAGAAGAGAGGGCACATTTGCTTTGTGTGTAAGACTGATCCTATGGCTCTGTATTCCCCCTGCTTCCCTTTTCACTGCTCCAGAATACCCAGTCAGGATCTGTGTGTTTTTGGATGTACCCAGGAGAACTTCTCCAAGGAGAAACTTTTTCATTTTTGATATCAGTAATTTTACTTTTTTCTTTCTAATCAAATTAGTTAATGGTTCGTCTATTTTGTTTGTTTTTTTATACCACCTCGTAGCTTTATATTTCAATTTTGTTAATTTCTTCTTTGGTTTTTAGTATTTCTATTTGGGTGTTTAATTGGGATTTTAAAATATCTTGGTTTCCTAGTATTTTAGTTGCATTACAAATTCATTTCTTATTTTTCTTTTGTGTGTGTGTGTGTGTGTGTGTGTGAATAAAAATGTTTAATGATATACATTTCCCATTAAAGGCTGCTTTTGCTTGATTCCAAAATTTTTGTGATGTTATTGTTATCATCATCTTTATGAAATTTCCTTTTATTTCTCTGATTTGTTATTTGATTCACTAATTCTTTAGGATTAGGTCCTTTAGTTTCTAGTTAACTTTCTAATACATTTTCATTGCTCTCTTACTTGATATAATTTTTAATGTATTGTGGTTAATAAAGGATATGTATGGTAATTCTGCTTTTCTGCATTTGTTGATGAGGTTTTTATGTCCTAAGACAAGATCAGTTTTTGCAAAGATTACATGCACAACAGAGATTTGTGTATATTCCTTTCTATTTCCATTCAGTAATTGTAAGAGGTTATAGATGATGTGTTGATGAAGTGGGGCTGAGAAAGGGAGGAGAGATATAAGCTATCTGACAATGTAGATTCTTGTCGCTAGAGAGAGTTTAGGTAGAATCAAAATATGTTTATGTAGGGAATCGTACCGGTTAGCAGCTAGGCATGTCTGGAACTTAGCCATACAGTGCAGTCTTTTGGTGGTAGATACCAACAGCTTTTGTTCTGTGCCATTCAGGAGGGTGTTGAGGATGTGTTGTTCTCTTCTGCTTGCTTACCTGGGAAGGTCTAGGACAAGGCTATCATAGAGGTGCAGGTGACTCTTGCAGCACAATGTCCATTGAATTCCAGCAGCAGGCCAGGAGGGAGCTAGCATCACTGATGATCCATAGCATATGGTGAGAGAGGTGTACGGGTGCACCGTAGCCTCTCAGATGTTCCAGATACACTGCTCCCAGACTTTCTTTGTTACTTCAGGCAATCCTATATTAGATTTTGGGCAGCTAGATGGCACAGTGGACAGAAGACTGGGCTTGGAATCAGGATGACTCATCTTCACAAGTACAAATCCAGCTTCAGACACTTACTAGCTGTGTGACCCTGGGCAAGTCACTTAACCTTGTTTGCCTCAATTTCCTCATCTATAAAATGAGCTGGAGGAGGAAATGGCAAACCACTCCTGTATTTTTGCTAACAAAACCCTAAATGGGATCTTGGAGATTCAGACAGGACTGAAAATGACTGAACACCATCTTAGGTTTCAGAATAACTTTCAGTTTGGCCTTGTTGAAGGTCTGCTTTATGATTGTGCCATCTGTTGCACCATACATCCCACCCAGGATAGATGTTTCATACTGCAGGGAGGAAATGGAACCATTCTGGCTTAAAGAGTAGACTCTGTTCCTGCACAAGTATTTGTTGAGGGCTGCAGCCAGATGGGATCTGAATAGACCCGGGCCTCAGTCCTCGGCTCAGTCTACCATCACTCTCCTCTTGAAAGTCCAGGCAGACTTGATAAGTATTTATTAAATCCCTACTTTGTGCCAAGCACTGTACTAGACTCTGTGACTACAAAGACAAAGATGAAATAATTCTTCCCCCGAGGAGCTTCCATTCTACTAGGGGAAGATGAAATGTATATAAATAATCAAATATAAAATATGGGGATAAGGCTAAGACAGAGACTTTTGATTTTTTTTAAACACAAAACAAATTCAAGATAAACATAGTTTTGGGCATCAGGAAAGTCTCTATGTAAAAGGTGATGCTTAAAAAGAATTTTGAAGGAATCAAGGGGTCTAAGATATAGAAGTGAGGAGGAAATGCATCCCAGGCATAGGGGACAGATTGTACAAAGACATAGACACAGGAAGTGATGGTGTCATGTGTGAGGAACAACAAAGCGTTCAGTTTACCCGGATGGCAGAGTGCAGTATGGAATAATATATAATAGGCTTGGAAAGGCAGGTTGGAGCCAGTTTGTGAAAAACTTACTGAGTAAGGGAGTGACATGGTTGGACCTACACTTTAGGAACCCATTAAAACATGGGAACTCTAGAACAGAGTGAGAAATAGGCTGCATAGACAAGCTAACTTTCTGGATGAGCAATCAAAATGGTGACATAAGGCCAGTGCAATCAACCCAACCATAGGCAACATACTATTTACTTTTTATGCAGAAGCGTCTCTCAGTTAATCAAGGTCCATTGTGACCCATTTTATTGTCCAGCAGGTACTCATCTCACAAGTGGGCGTTGCTGTGACTGCTAATCCCTGCCATTCATATGGTGATTTAGGGTCTTCCATATGTATTTCCATGCCTTATTTTATTCTCACAAGCATCTTAGGAGGTAGGTCAGTGGGGTGAGTGCTATGATCTTCCTTTTACGGACAGGAGACTAAGACCAGGAGATATGAAGTGGTTTGCCCGAGACTACACAGCAACTTACAGGAAGAGCTGTGACATCATTAATGACAATGATGGCCAGCATTTACACAGTATTTTAAGACTTGCAAAGTGCTTCATAAATATTGTCTCATTTGACCCTCGCAATCACCCTGAGTAGGGGTGCTATCATTATCCTCACTTTTGCAGATGAAGAAACCTGGCCAGCAGAGGTTAAAGTGGTCACATAGCTAACAAATGTCTGAGGCTGGATTCGAACTCAGGTCTTCCCAGCTCCAGGCCCAGTACTCTATCCACTGCAGTACCTAGCTAGCTTAAACTTTATTCTTGTGTCCTTTCCTTTGTGTTTTGTGTTAGCAGGTTCTGGGAAAACACTTGGAAGAGGTATTTAAACAGGTGGCTAAAACAAAGAGTTCATGTCCTCAGTGAATGGTTTTTATTGATAAGTTCCTACTTCATCATCAAGTCCTGCCTGCTGGACACCTCTGTCTTTGACCGCTTGGGGAGCAAAGGATCACATAGAAATCATTCTGGCTTATGGTGCTGGAGACAGATAACGTTGTTCTTGGATGTTGTTCTTGCCGATCTCCATTTGGGAATGAATTTAATCTCTACCAATGAAAGCCGATCTTCCCAGTTGGTTCGCTGAGTACTTTGTAAGACAACGTTAAGAAGGCTAAAGCTGTGGGCCGGTTACTGACCATGGGGGTCAGTTAGATTTATTTTGCTCTATGCTCACAAAATATGTCCCCACCCCCATTAACTTATTTCACATGTTTGTGTCATGTGTCATATGAAGGACTGGGATGTTTTCGAATTGTGGTGTACCTCAGGCAACAGGAAGATCAAATCAGTCAATACTTAAAGAAATTAATTCAGATTATTCACTAGAAGGTCAAATACTGAAGCTGAAGCTTAAATACTTTAGCCACATGATGAGAAGATAGAACACACTGGAAAAGACCCGGATGTTGGGAAAGACTGAAGGCAAAAAGAAGAGGGGGTGGCAAAGGCTGAGGGGGATGGACAGTGTCATGGAAACAACAAATATGAAATTGGACAGACATTGAGAGATAGCGGAGGACAGAAGGGCCTTGGAGGGCTTTGGTCCACGGAGTCATGAAGAGCTGGACACAACTGAACGATTAAACAGCAAGGAAATGTGGATGATTCAATGAAGATCCGTCTCTACTAACAGAAAAAAAATCCCCACATATCCATTTCAAAGCAAATTCCCTACTATTCAAATATTAAGGAAGATGTGGCCTATCTAGGCCAGTGATCTTAAGAGTCAAAGCCACAACCAGGGACTGTGGGTGACCTCTAAAAATGGCATTCAGTGCCCTTAGTCTACTTCTAGTTGAAGGGAAGCATGATTCAGTGGAAAGGGCATTGGACTTGATGTCAAGAGACTTAGGTCCTAATACTGGCCCTGAAACTTATTAATTATGTGACTAGATGCCCATATAATAAGGGAATTGACCAAGGGGGAATTGCTGTCCCTAACATGATTCAGAAGTTTCCCAGGGGTCTTTCACATACTTTACTTACTGGTTTTATGCATCCTTACTTCCTGTTCCAATCTTGGTTTTCTACAGTGTGGAATAAGGCAATTGTGTCAAATCCAAATAGAAATTGGGCCACTGCACTGAACATAAGGATCCCTGCAGGCTGCATATTGATTTAGTTTTAAAATGTAATGTTATCTATGTTTTAGTATATTTATATTTATTTTGGTAAATATTTCCCAGTTACATTTGAATCTGGTTCTGGCCACACTGGGGAGTGTTGTGGGCCACATGGGCCGCATGTCTGACACCTCTGCTATATTGAGCTGGCCTTAGAATCAGGATGACCTAGGTTCAAGTTCTACCTGTGACAAATACTGATTATGTGACCCTGGGTCACACAGGTAAATAATGATAAGCCCAGAAGAGAAGTGTCATGGTTTAGGATAGAGAAGTGGTTGGTCCAGTCCTCACTCTCTCTGCCTTTCTGTGCTTCTCCCATCCCATCTAGGGGAAGTTTCTCTTCCAGTTGATAAGACAGGGCTTTCAAGATGTTGTGAGAATAAGTTTTAGTGCCTTAATAAGAAAATAAGTAGTAAGTTCGTCAGGTTAATATAATTAACTCCATTTTGTCTCAATCTTCCATTTTGTGATTGGTTTTATTTTGGGTAAGTTGTTTTTCTAAAAGTTGCTTTCTAAAAAAAAGATAAGCACTTGGGTGGTTTGTTGTTCAGTCATTTCCGCTGTGTCTGACATCACCCCATTTGGAGTCTTGAGAAAAATACTGTATTGATTTGCCATTTCCTTCTCTAGCTTATTTTAGAGATAATGAAACTAAGTCAAATAGGGTTAAGTGACTTGCCTGGGGTCACATAGCTAGTGTCTGAGGCCTAATTTGAACTCAAGTCTTCCTGACTCTAGGCCTGGTGTTCTATTCACTGTGCCACCTAGCTGCCTTTCACTTGGGTGATATAATATAATAAATGTGTGTGCATTCTTAAACAAGTAATAAACACATAGACCCTCTGATTAGGCAGACTACCAATATAAGAATATTATAAACAGCTTTGTCTACTTTATTTACTACTGTTTATCTACTTATCTATTTATAGATAAGCATATATAGACTTATCTATTATATTATATATCTATACACTTATCTATTTATCTACTTTATTTACTACTGTTCAGGTTATTAACTACCAACAAAATTATGTGGTAAGCCACTTAGCAATAACCATAGCTAAAAGTATAAAAACCCTGCTGGAGGTCCCAGCCATCAACCTGTTCCTAGGCACCAAGTAGAGCTGGCTTCTATGATCCCTATACTTGAGATTTGTGCAAGTTGTCAAGGGCAGCGCTGATTGGTGGGCAGAGATAACCATGTCAGAAGGAGACAAATGGTCTCTGGCTGGATAGAGAGGAAACCCGGTCATTGTCTAGCATGAAAAAAAGCTTATCCAAGGCTCTAAGAATCAAGTTGGTGATTTGTTCTTACGCAAAAGTATTGTTTGTACATTTTAATTAATAAAGCTTGATCACATACCTTGAGACACATAAGTCTAATCAGTATTTCCATCACACTAGTTAGTAAAAGTAATGGTAAGTTGGTTGTATGCATGGACCATACCTTAAAGCTATCAACTCCTATTTCCTGAGCCTCTTCCATTTCCAAAAACCTGTGACATTTCTTTGGCCTAGGAGGTAAGTAAAAGTCCAAAGTCCCAGAAATCTATGCAGGTCCCCATAACTTCTCCCACCATGGGGGACATGGGATGTGATTTTATTTTGACAGAAGACAGTATTTCTCATAGGATTCTCATCTATGAACTGCCTCCTGATCAGGCCCTAAATTATCCCTCTATTGCTTTGCTCACTTTGGTTCCTGGGCCTTTATTGCTCTCTTTGCCCCTCTTTTTGTCTTTTGACTCATTCTTTAAAACTCAACTCAAATGCAACCTCCATCAGGAAGCCTTCCCTGATCTCCCTGGTGAGACATAACTTTTAGATCTCAAATAGCACTTTAAAAAATCAAATATATTTATTATGTGCTTTATATTACAGTGGTCTGTAATGGTGTCTTATCCCTTCTACCCCACACTGGATTATTAGTTCTATCAGGGCAAGGACCCTATGATGTATAAACTTCATATCTTTCCCAGGGTCTAGGACATTGGTATGTATGTAGTAGGTGCTTGTTTCCTGGTTGTCTTGTTTGATTTAGTCTGGTTCAGTCTGCTACTCCTCCTAATACAGAGGAAACAGGAACAATTCCTTAACTCTAAAGAATAAATGGTATAGTTTCAGGTTGTCATCCTGGGATGGAAAGGTGGCTTTTTTTTGTGGGGGAGGTGCAGGGATGCATAAGTGTGTATGGGGGGATTTTCCTGTAGGACCAACCCTGGTCATGAAGCTTGGGGGCAGAAGAATGTATTAAGGGCTGTAATCATGCTGGGCCATTGCCCATTGGAGGACACCTGGGCTGTAAGCAGAAGTCTTTCCTCTTCCTGCCTTCCAATTACTTCTCATGTGGAAAGGAAGCCACCGAGCAGAAGCGTGAGGATTTACAGTCCTGTCTCTAGTGGAGGAGTAAATCCACTACATACTCAGATGGTTGCCCGAGACATCTTCCTTATGTTAAATTACCACAGTGTAGATGAAAGGAAGCATATCCAGAATCCTTTAGGATTGGCATGATAACAATGCTAAGCTGGCATCAGGCTAGTTAAAACTAATCTCTTGTGGGTCTGATGCTTGATTGACAGCTCAGTCAGTCAGACATTGTTGTAAAGATGAACAGGGTATAATCTTCTTCTTTCCCTACAGGAAATGTTTGTAACAATTTCCAGAGCTAAAATTTGGGCAAGAAGACTGGAACTTTGTTGCAGGGTGAGGAATTTAGAGGAGGCCCTGATGGCACTCTCAGGTCATCAATAGCATAGAGACAACTAGTTTATTCCCTAGATAGCAAGAAAAATTCATTAAAATGGGAAGCTGTAGATGACTATTTTCTACCCCTGGTCTTTGGATCCCAAATGTGTTCTCTTTTCCCAACCCATTCTTATCTATATTCCACCGGTGGTCTTGTCCTTAGGGCACTCCCCCAGCCTAGCAGGGGTCTTGAGGCCTCGGCCAATATTGCCTCACCCTCAAAATGAAAGTGTGTTTCATGCCACTTGCCCCAGGCACAAAAATGTCTAGTTATGGATCTGACAGTTCCTGCAATCAGCCCTGACTTGAGATCAATAGTATGAAAACTCAGGCGGAATGAACTGATTTTGCTACCATCTTCCTGGCTGTAGATCTCTGTGGAAATTCATCACCACTTGTACTGCCATCATTTGTGGCTTGTGAGTTCTAACTAGTTATGGTTCAGATTGTTGGCAAACACATCTCTTCACCATGTTTAATAACATTTAATAGATTTTTTTAACATGAGTAGTAATAACAGTTACTCTGGTACAACAGTGATATATGAACCACAGGGTCAAGAACAGCAGCTTTTTCCTTTACCAAAAAAAGTGATATCCTCCTACCCCCTTCTCCTCTGCACAGGACAAGATGGCACAGCGAGGGGTGGATAGATAGTCTTTTCTTCAACAGTTTCTATTTACACATTCTCCATTAAAAAAGTTTTGGTCAGCTTGAATAATTCATTTTTTTTTAAATATAAGCCTATAACGTGTTGTTTGTTTCCATGTACAAATGATCATTAGCAGGTTTATCATTTAAGGTGCTCAGAGGTATAGGTGAACCCAAGGCTACTTTCAAATCCTAGGGTTTAATCATGTTTATATGCTTTCTAGCTTTCCCCTGAAAGCTTTCACTAGTAGGGGAAGAGGCTGGAATGCCAACTGCCAGCTGGTTGGACAACAGGGCTGCCACTATATTCTGTGGATGGGGGCAGGTTGAAGGCCAAGGTAAGGTGAGGACTTGTATCCTCATAGGGTCACAAGATCTGACACAAACCCATATACCAGTAAGGTGTGTGTATATGTGTGTGCTCTCACACATACATATGTATCTAGGTAGAAGGTATCTGGTACACAGATACTCAAGCAAAACTGTAAAAGGTGACAAGTTTCTCTTTGGGTACCTCTATACCAGTGTCCACTGGATGCCGAGGGTCCCAGTTGTGTTGTCCCTCCTGGGCAGTGCCCCCATGCTTCATACCTCTTCTGACCTACTACCAGGAGAGGTGCTTGTCTTGCATCTTACTCCATTCAAGATCTTGCCCTCTGCTCAACTAGTCCCATGCACTAATTCAGGCTGAGGTGTTAATGGATGATAATGGCTTACCGTGTTACCTTTCTTGGCAACAAGTTTGCATTTTAAAAGGAAGTCTTCAAACCAAAAGAATAACTATTACAGTGGATATCAGGCCCACTATGGGCCAGAGAGAGAGAGAGACTTAGGGGTGGGGCAAGAGGCTTTTGACACATCTTATTGCTCATATCACACCCCATAGTTGCCAGTCTCTTCCACTTATGCATAGGGCTGAGTGTGTGTGTGTGTGTAAAGACTGCAGAATCTGGCCTTAGGAACATTCATCAATGACCATACTTTAGGTTCAATAGCCACTCAGGAATAACTCAGTGGCTTCTACCTGGTTCCTTGTCTTGTGAACTATTTCATCACTAAATGAGCCACTTCTCAATGAGAGGAAATAGAGGTCAGGAGACTGTAATTTTTTTTTAACCCAGTGACCTCCAGGTTGCCTGGGTCTGAAGCCCAAGAGGCTTCAGTATCTGGTCCAAGATAGCAAATGAAAACACCTGTGTATTAGAAAGACCGTAGGCTATGACTGTTCTTCCTTATTAAGGAGAGACCTCCCACTTCTCATCCATGGAGGAAGAAATCTCTTGGACTTTGGCTTCTCTTAGATTCTGAAGAGAAAGCATTTCCATGACCAAGGAGATGGCATGAAGGGCAAGTCTGGGAGCCAGGAGGCCTGAGTTCTACCGCTGCTCTGCCACTAACCCTGAGTCCCCTGGAAAGTCACCTTCCCTCTGTGGACCTCAGTTTCCTCATCTGTCAAAGGAAGGGATTGGCCTAGAGAATTTCAAATGTCCCTTTGGGCTCTGATATTCTATGAGTTTGTGGACTGCATCCCTTAGGAACCAGGCAGGGTCTGCTTCTCTTTAGGAGGCTTCCTTCTTCCCATGGCTACAAAGGGCCCTTTTCTTTCCCTCCTCCCATCTTCCTTCTTCCAAAGCCCTCACCCCCAAGAATGTGTTCATAAACTTATTAGCCCAGTGTTCTGTACAAAAGGCTTATTACCCTAGACTTATATTCAAAACAGATTCCAGAGGTTAAAAGGCGCAATCATTAAGGCAGTTTAATAGATTCAATATTTCACTTGAGTTTCCTGATTCCCTTAAGGGTCCTGGGAACCCTAAGGCATCAGAAAGGAGTCTGGGGGCTGTTTGTCTTTGATTAAAAAGTATGGGGTAGGTTACCCACCCTCTGTTGCAAAGGACTGACATGCCAAGAACAAGGGCGGCCCATTATTTCCCTTTGGCCTGGGTCTGCAATGCCACAGGGCTGTGGCCCAGCAAGCTGAGGAGAAGGGTGAAGTTAATGAATAGCAAACCCCTCAGCTTCACCACCTCTCCTTCGGATAGGGTTCAGTCTGTACGATGTCACTGGGGTGCTCTGAGATACATGCCCCATTGATCTCACTGAGTTTGTTGTCTGGCAGGTCCTCAGGCTTGGTGCAGAGTTTCAGGGCCCTTGAAATGAAGACATCCAAGTCGAATTGGGGGTCAGCCCCATGGTTCCCCTCCTTGGGCTCCTTGTGGTGCTGGGGTGAGGAGGGCAGGCTCCGTTCCTGGATCTCCGGGAGTGGGCTGGGGCACTCAAGGCCACTCTGGGTGCTCTTTACCCATTGTGCAATCTCAAGGAAGAGGTTGGATGGCTCCTCCTCTAGGGAGAGCTCAGTGGCTGGAGCGATGGCTGTCTTCTTCCAATGGGACAGGTCTAAGATGAGCTTCGGCTCAGAGTAGTGATGGGGCTTGTTGTCCCTCCACAGTAACTTATCCAGGTAGGATGGTGATCCCACCTTGTAGTCACAGGACCGCCCGCAGTCAGAGTCAAACACCCGGTCCATGGATGAGTGAGACTGCTCCAGGAATCGTTCCGAGCTACTCTGAGAGTATTTTCGTGGGTCCACCTGGACCTCTTCCACTATTGACTCGGAGCCTGCGCGGGGGTCACGCTGCACCTCACTTGTTTCAAGGTATCTGTCCTGCCTCCATTCCAGATCAGAGGACAGACTGACTTGATACCTAAGAAAAGACAGACAAAGAAGATGAAATGAGAAGCTGAGGGTCAGGTGGGATTGTTGCTAGAGAGAAAAACACCATTAAGTGTCTCTGAGCCCTTCTTTCTAACTCAGTTATGGGCCATCTACACTATACCATTAAACATTTATTCATACACACACAGCTTTGTATGATTCTTTGATACTGTCTTCCAAAATCAAAATTGCAGGATGTTGGGGCTGGAACGGACCTGACCCCTTCATTTTATAGACAAGGAAACAGGTCCAGAGAGAGGAATGTTCACGGGTTCATAGATTTAGAGTTGGAAGTGACCATATAGGTCATCAAGTCCAACCCCCTCATTTTACAGATGAGGAGACTGAGGTCCTGGAGAACTTAAGTAATTTGCCAAGGGTCTTGTAAGCATCTGAGGCAGGATTTGAACTCAGATCTTTTGGAGTCTAGGTCTAACATTTGGCCTACTATGCCCTGCTGCTTTTCCATGTGCCATACCCAAGATCACACAAATAGCTAGTGACACAACCAAGGCCACAACATGGGTCTCTTGTCTTCTGGTCCAGTGCATAGTCTCTTTCCCCCACCCTGCATTTCTCCTGCCCCAGAAGTCAAATTGAAATCCAACCAAGTTGCAAACTCCTTGAAGGTGGAATGGAGGGTTTTAGGCTTCTCTTCTGTCCCCTTACCTACTCCCCATTCCCAACATACACACACACTGTACCTAGTACATGGCTGGGCACAGAACAGGTGCTTGATACATCCTTTCTGATTGCTTACATCTTTGGGAGATGCTGAAGGACCTTAGGTCCCTAGGAGTTTTCATGGTTTCTTTAAAGTCCAGGAAAGATGGGACTGCTGAATGGGAGGAAGAACCAGGCAGACAAAACCAACCGAGCTCTTGTGTGTACACAATCCTTGGAGGAGTATGATGGAGACAGCTGGTGAGTGAATAGGAAAGGGAATGTGTCTGAAAAATATATAAGGACCAGGTGGGATATGCTATTGTCTTTGTGAGGTGATGAGAGACACTAAGAAGGCCCCATGTTTCCTCTACCTTACCATTAGCCAGTGTTTCCTTTGGGTTAATCAGTGTTCCCAACCAAGGAAAGATACTAGGCAATACATTTAGTCCAAGCCCCACAGCAGGCATGAGTTTCCTAGAGACATAAAAGATGGAGCAACAGGAAAGCCCAAGAAACCTAGATGGTACTGAAAGGGGAGAAAGGGTACTGGAAGGGAAGAGGGGGTCACAATTCAATATATATTTATTTAATACTTACTATGTGAAAGGCTCATTGATAGAGATTGAGGATAAAAAAATAATGTTTCTGCCCTCAAGGAGCTTACATGCTTTTTTTTAAAAAAAGATACTTTCTTTTTTTCTTTTCATTAGTCATGTTGTATAGAAGAATTAGAATGAATGGGAGGAAGCATGAGAAAGAAAAAAAACAAAACAAAACAAAAAAACTCTTCACTCTGCATTCAGCCTCTATAGTTCTTTCTCTGGAGTTTACATTCTACTGGAGTGACTGGACTACACTATGCACACAGATAAGTATAAGACAAAGTAAATTGCAGGAGAGAGCACTAAATTGGAAGATCTTCTTGGAATCTTTAAAGAAATGAATGCAATTCAACATACATTTATAAAGCACTTAATAATACCAGGCACTGTCCAAGGTGCTGGGATTCTGAGGGGTGGAAATGAGAAAGAGGGAGTACATTCCAGGCATGTGAAGCGATGTGGAGGGGAGAGATGGCGAGTCCATAGTTGAGGAACGGGGGGAAACCTTCATGGACTTAATTGTTTTGTCTGAGGCCAGCCCTGAAAGCCCACAAAAGCATGGCAGAAACAGCCTGGAGTGGGATCAGGATGTAGGGGTCTAGTCTAGGTTCTTCCATTTGCTTGGGCACTACTCTCCTGCTCTGAATTTCAGAGGATTGGACTAGATCATCTCTAATGAGCCTTTCAGATGTCAGAATCTGTTGCTCTACTCTCTGCCTCTTAATGCTGGTCACGTTGTGTGGAAGAATTAGAATGAATGGGAGGAACCATGGGAAAGAAAAATAAAACAAAACAAAACAACAAAAGAAAGTAGTTTGCTTCACTCTGCATTCACTCTATAGCTCTTTCTCTGGATGTGGATGACATTTTTAGTCATGAGTCTTTTGGAATTGTTTTAGGTCCTTTCATTTCTGAGAAGGGCTGAGTCTATCAAAGTCAGTCATCACACAGTGTGGCTGTTACTGTTCTCTAGCACCCACTTTTGGGTCACCTCCTAACTGGTGAAAGAGTTCACTGTATCTAGCCAGGCCCTCACCCACCATACTACACTCTAGCCATCTTCTTCCCCATCCCCATCCCCCACCTCTTTCCATCTCTGGCTGTGGAAACAGTAATCAAATCAATAATATGATTCCTGGAAAGGCCACCTAAATTGATTGCCCTGCACTTCCACTCACCATCCCTATAAATTCCCTGACCAAATTATCCCTCTTCCCCTTTTGTAGGAATGTTGAGAGTATAAGTTCTTTGAGAGGAGGAACAGTCTTGCTTTTGTATTTGTATGCTTAGCACTTAGAATTGTGCTTGGCATATAGTAAGTGCTTGGTAAACAACTTTTAACTTATTGATGTATAGTTCTAAGAGTCTGTCTCAGAGCTATGTGTCTGTCGGTGTTGCGGAGGTCACTGACTAGAAGGTGAAGAACAGGGTGCAGCTGGAGGCAGAGTTTCTTAATTAATGGTAATCCACATGATTTATGAATCGCTCAGTCCCAGAAGAATTGCTCTGATGCACATGAAGGGGCTTAAAAAGCAACACCAAACTATCTCTCCAAACATAATCTGTTTAACAAAGAGATATTGTCCCAGCCTTCCCTTGGAAACCCCCTACCCTGTACCCATCATCTGTCAAATGATTCAAAAGGACAATTTAATTGTCTTTCACTTATGTAACCAGTTGTCAGTTCCCCAAATGTAGCAGGACACCCACTTAGGTCCTTTCTCCTCACTTCCTTGTGGAGTTCTATAGCTGCCAGTATGATGTCTGCTTCTATTTTTAATCCGCGAGCAGCCAGAAGTCCCTGACCCTTTCCCCTCCCAGGATTTAGCAGACAAGCACTTATAAAATCAGAAGTGACAGATACAAAAAGCACCCTAGAGATGGTTAAATCCAAATCCCTCATTTTACAGAGAAGGAAACCGAGGCACAGAAAGTAACATTACTTCCTCAAGGTCATGCAGCTAGTTAGTGGCTGAGCTAGGACTAAAACTCAGGTCCCCTGACTCCTAGGCTAGTGTGCCTTCCACTACCCCATACTATCTCTCAAGGTTGGACAACCTCAGGCGCTTTTCCAAAGAAGGCTCAGTTTCATTCTGGCATATGTCATGACTCTCATTTCCCTTCCTCATTGGAAATCACGCAGGAGTTCCTATGGGAATCTTATTATCCTTAGCTCACAAGACCAAGGCCAAAATAGGACAGTTTTCTTAGCCTCGGACTTTGAAGGACAGAGCTTGGACAGACCCAGGGATCTGGAACAAAAGAATGACTAAAGAAAAAACTATGTACCTAGAGACTCAAGTTTGCTTAACCTTAGAAACAATACTGTTATAACTGATGAGATTTCTTTGGAGTAGGGAGAAGTTGACAACCTATGTGGAGAAATGTGCCAAGTAGTTGTCTCCTGTGTGTGTGTGTGTGTGTGTGTGTGTGTGTGTGTGTGTGTGTGTGCCTTTATTCAGAGCCTGCAGTAGTCAATGGGCCTAAGGAAAGTTTCTTTGCTCAAAAATCTCTTTTTTTCTCATATTGGATGATTAGAGAAATGAAATGAACAGGCTTCTCTTAACACTGAAACCACTCGAGAGAGGATTAAAGCCTCATAGATTAAGACCTCATAGATGGGGATTGCAAAGATCATGTGGTCCAACTCCCTCATTTTGCAGATGAAAAAAATGAGACCCAAGAATATTGTGACTTAGCTGAGTTCACCTAGGAGCAGGGTTTGAACCCAGTAGGCAAGGTTTGAACCCAGGTCCTCTGCCCCCAGAGCTCATTCCATTCCACCACACTGGTTAAAGGGTATTTGTCATTTTGCCTGATGTAGTAGTATAAGATTGACAAGGCACTTTTACCAGTTCGTTATTTGATTTGGTCCTCACAACAACCCTGTGAGGTAGGCAGCCCAAGCTTTATTGGCCCTATCTTATATATAAAGAAACTAAGATGCAGGGAGGTAAAGCCCATGGTCACACAGTTAATATCAGAACTGTGTGTCTGCATTCCAGGTCTAGGACTCAACATCACATGGTGTCCTCTCAATCAATCATGTCCACCTTAGCGCGAGTAGATTTTAATCAGATAATCAAAGTGAGATCTGTTCTGCTAACTAGAGTAGATGTGTTCATTAGGAGAATAGGCAGAAAGACATTCTCTTTTAACAATGGATCCTTCAGGAGAGGACCTGCTTGGGGGAAGGAGAAGCAGATGTCACAGTAAAGGCATTTGGGCATGAAGAGAGGAGCATGAGGGTATGAGGTACCTCCTAAGCTAGCTTTAGGATGTAGGCAGTGGGTGCATAAACGGTTGTAGGAAGGTACCAAAGATGAACACTGCCTCCTTTCAAATTTTGTAGCTATTTGGTCCTGGTCACTGGCAACCTCTCCTACTGCTTTTGGCATATGGGCAATCGAGGAAAAACAACAGATGGCTAGGATTAAGGAGCACCTGGTCTTTGAAGAGATCAAAACACCACTATGATCAAGATGTCCTTTACGCTTTCATCATAGGGATAGAGAAGACAGATATTATTCTTATTGCCTTTTTCATATGGAGAAACTGAGGCTCAGAGAGATTAAGTAAGTTGCTCAAGGTCACTCAGCAAGTTAGTGTCAGAGTCAGAACTAGAATTTGGGTCTTTTGCTTGTAGCCTGGGGGTGGTGGTGTCTGTGTCGTGTCCTTTACCAGACTGACTCTTTTCTTGTGGATCAAATGTTTCTAACATCTAACATGCAGGAGGAAAAGTTGAGAAACACTAATGTAAATATTGCCATTGGCAGCTGTATAGATCCCCAAAGACAAGGTACAGAATCTTTCTTTCTGTGCTCAGCTATGAGCAAGCAGCTGAACTACATCATGGCAACTAAACATGAGAGTGAATAACCACATTTTCATTTTTCTCTCACAGCCACTAGGGAGCCAAGCCTCCAAGCCTATAGGAGTCATGAGTAGCCCTGAGTGATTTTGGAAGAATTCACAATAGTAGTTCATACTTGCTGAAAATATCTTTATTTTAATCAGTAGGGTTGTTCCATGGAACAATTGCTACTGGGTAAAATTTGGCACCTTATCATCTTTTTAAAGTTCCTTTCTTGTTTCACTGCACAGTGTGGGCTCTGTTCCCAGGCACCCATCTTACTTTTAGCTAGCTATCATCAATCTTAGAGAAAGGTACTGAAGGCATGTTTTCCTTCCCTCTCTCAAAAGGGAACCTTGTGCAATGGTCCTCAGGTCACTAAGAATTTACTACGTTATCTGCGGGTAAAGCCAATTCTTTGAATGAGTAATAGCTTCATTCTTTCTCACTGCCCGCTATCAAGGATAGATTTAGCTAGAATCAGATTAGAGGGCAGTTCTGAGAATACTCAAATCTTTTTCATTGGAAGGATCCTCAAAAGTAATCTAGACAACCATAATGAAAATATGAAACCTGTTCATTAAAATATGTAATGGCAGTAGTCTAGCCTGAGGAACTCACTACTTACTGAGCTCCTCCAGGAGTAGGGATGATTCTGGCCTGAGCCACCTGCCCTCTCTCATCCAGTTTCCCTTGGGGCTAATGGTATGAATTTGTACTGTGATCAGCTAGAGTTGAGGTGTCAGTTGTGGTCATTGAACAGAACTTAGCTGACTGCTTCATCAGCAGATTTAATCGGCAGCCTTGGTAGCATTAGCATGGTGGTCTGGCTTATTAGGCTAACCATTGATGCATTCTGTTAGATCCTATGTCAGCTGCCTCGAAGGTAACACTTAGCAAAGCTAATCCTTAGGTCCTGTATCTCCTAATACAGGCAACTCCTGAGGTTACTCAATTAGAAGTGGAAAACCATGCATAATCAAAAGCAAAGGACTTTCCTGTGCTTAGTAGAGCTACAAATTCAAATTGGCTCATGTTTGTATGGTGTTTTAGGTTCTACAAAACACTTTCCTTACAAGAGCCCTGCAAGGTAGGTAATAGTTTTTTTTTAATCCCTGTGAGCCTCTGGGACTTAGAAGGTTAGATGACTCGTTCAGGGTCATGCCAATTAGCAGGCATCTGAGCCAGGATTTAATTCAAGCCTCTTGACTTCAAGCCATGTGCAACCACCCATGCCCTCCTGAATATAAAACCAAAGGGATAGGCCTGCCTTAGAGATCAGGTACCTCTGTGCAGATTGTCCCTCCCCTGAAAAGCTTTCCCCTCTCTCTCTCTGACAGTTCCATCCAATGTAGGTTTCAAAATTCAAACCCAGCTTGAGTCCTGCTTTTCTGAGAAGTCTTTCCTGACCCTCTCAGCCCACTGTGTTCTCCTCCTCCTAATACCAGCACTGGTCATCTGCACACTCACCTAATACTTTTCATGTGCAACCACGAATGTGCTGGGAAATATTTAACAGCCAGATACATGTGGTAAATTTTTACATTTAATCTGCATTACTGACAATTTCTTTATCACTTTATTATGGCCAGACAATCAACAAGACAACATATCAAACCCCAGTTTTCCAGCATTTACCAATTTCTGAGGTTCTTAGCTGGAGGCAGCTAGGTGGCACAGTGGATAGAGTGTCAGAACCAGAAACACTCATTTTCATGAATTCAAATCTGGCCTCAGATACTATGTGACCCTGAGACAAGTCCCTTAACACTGTTTGCCTCAGTTCCTCATCTGTAAAAATGAGCTGGAGAAGGAAATGGCAATCCACTCCAATATCTTTGCCAGGAGAATCCCATGGGAACACAGAGAGTTACACACAATTTTAAAATAACAAAATGCTCACACTGAAAATTTAACAACTGGCTTTCAGAGCTAGGCCCAGCTAGCTCTCGTACACCCCTGCATACAAGTTCATGGCATCTACCACAAGGCAACTATGTGAGGGCAAGGGCTGTAAGATACAGCCTCCTATCTGTGTCCCCCAGAATGCTTAAAACTGAAAGTTAGAGGTGGTCAGGAAAGACTTGTTGGTCATTGATTGCTTATACTATTCCTTTGCATTGTTATCAGCTGGATGATGGACTTTCTAAGTAGGGGAGGGGAATGTCTCATGCCTCTTTACATCCTCCCAGTGCTTGGTACAGTGCCTTAAAAACAAGAGCTTGCATTGGTGTGGTGTTTTCATAGTTTTCATTCATCGCCTCATTGGATCCTGATAACAACTCTGTAAGGTAGGCAGGGCAAATAGTATGATCCCCATTCAACACAGAAGGAACTGAAGCTCAGAGAGGTTAATCAATTCACCCAAGGTCACGCAGCTAGTGAGTGACAGCACCAGTATCAGAACTAGGGCTTCTGCCTCCTAGTCCAGGGCTCTTTTCACTCTGCTAGAGTGCTAGAAATAGAGTGCTATGCTAAAAATATTGGTTCAATGTTGTTGGACAGTCCATTCACTCTAGCACAGACAGTCAAATGGAGAGGACAGTAACGAAAGTAGGTAGTGGCTACCTAGTTTAGCCATGAGAAAGGTCATCTGTCCATTTGCTCATAGCAAAGAATCATATGCTGGGAGAGCAGGAAGAATCATGGACTTTGTCCACTTGATTGTGAGAGTTTGGTAGAAAGGCAGAGAAGATGAGCCTGACTAAGGGTGGGGGAGATGTATGTACTCTAAGGTGACCTTCAAAGGCCACTGGAATGTGTGACCACTGAAAAGGAAGGTCTCTACTGGCCTGGAGTTAGATTAGGAAGGTAAAGTGGATGGGTAGAAGGAGAGCATAGGATCAGATGGGACAGTTGCTCTCGATAACAGCATTGGAAGTCAACAATACTGCACCTGTCCCAGGTGGAGAGCTGGCTCTGGTTGGCCGCCATCAGCAAGATGTCGTCAATCTCATCCTCAATTCGGAAGGGCTGCTGGGAGGTAGGCTCATCCTCTGGGCATGAGTATGGGCTCATGTAGGGGTGCTGCAGGCCCATCTCTGCTGTTAATCGGTCCATGGGGTTGAAGGTCAGGATCTTCTCCAGAAAGTCAACAGCTATGGGAAGCAAAGCAGAGCAGGATATAGAAGTCATTGATCGCTCCCTACTAGGGTGAGAAAAGAAGACTGTGAACATATAGGGTCTATGGGACCTTCCTTTAGGAGAAGTGGCTGACAAGAATGAATTTGGAGTGAGTCTCCACTAAAGACAGACTTTGCCTGGAAATAGTAGGGATAGGGAATAGATGGAGAGATGCTGGATAGAAAGGCTGCAAAAAGTTGAGAGATCCTAAATTAAGTCAGTGCTCCTGAAGTTCCATTTTCCTCCCTACTTCCAAATTATTACTATTCCCTCCTCCCTTGCATTTCTCCTTCAATTTTGGTCCTTGTATAGTAGAAAAATGACCACCCTGGTAGTCAGAAGACTAGAATCATTGGGCTTTGTCAAGTGCTAGCTGTGTGACCATGGACAAATCAGCCTTCTTCCCTACTAAGTTGCCACATTTGTGGGCACACCGATGATGATGACAGCTAGCACTTATATGGCACTTATGAAGTGCCCAGCACTGTGCTATAAGCACTTTACAGTTATCTCATTTTATCTTCACAACAACCCAGTGAGGTAAATGCCATTATTATCCCTATTTTGCAGATGAGGAAATTGAGGCTGAGAGAGGTAAAAGAGGTAAGCCCAGGATCACACAGCTAGTCAGTGTCTGAGGCTGGATTTGAACTCAGGTCTTCCTGACTCTAAGCCTGGCACTCTATCCATTGTGCCACCTAGCTGCCCCGGGTCCCATGCACAGGTGGGTAAGTGCAGGGAGTAAGGCTGGGACAGATTTGCCATTTCACAATTTTGTATAGGGCTGACACTGGTGTTAGGGCCATCAGTTTCCTTAGCTGTAAAATGAGGTGTTTGGACTAGATATCTCTAAAGTCCTTTTTTGACTTTAATGTTCTCCAGTTCTTTCTGCCTTGAATCTGGGTCTCACTTTTTCAGTCTTCTTGCTTCCACCCAAAAGTACTCTTCCAATAGTTTGCCAAGGTACCTGAAACTATACCACTGGAGATTTGCACCAATTCCCTTAGGTTAAGGCATTTTATCTTTAGGAAACCTCTATTAAAAATGGAAACTCTCTTGGGAAGTATGGCACATTAGGCTATCAGCCATTAATACATTTCAGGGAGTTGTCGGCAGATGTTAAAAATGCACAAAGCAAGAGTCTGCAGGAATGGAAAAAGGACAAGTAAGTTTTGGAGGTGTGGGAGCGAGGAGTGAAGAGGAAAAAGGTCTTAGCATGAGGTACTTCTTCAGGGAGTCCAGGCCTGAGCTTGTTCTCTCAGTGAAGGCCTTTGGATATCCAGGGGTCAGTTTGAGGACCCTGAGTGAGCATTTGGAGTAAGTGATGCACTAAAAATGAAAAGAAGCTTAGGACAAAATTGCCTACTCCACACTTTTACTGAGGGTGGGTCAGCCTGCTAAGGTACCCTTCTTCTTCCCCTTCCTCTTCTCCTGTCCTTGTGCAGAAAACAACAATGGTACCTGAATACTTGGTCTGATGCCTCTGGCATGATGGGATTTGCCCTAGATTGTGCTGGAGTATGCTCTGCAGGCCATCCCAGGGCCAAGTCTGATGACCAGGCAATAATGCCTCTGTACTTGTTACTTCCCACCTCACTTCTTTGTGAAAAGGCCACTTAGAACATCATATGACTAATCACATTACAACTCAAGAGGAAAGGCAGGAATGGACCTACACCCCAGCCCAGGTCTGTCCTCCCAGGAGCCTTTGAGGAGGCAGCAAATCTGAGAAGGGGCATCTCAGCCTGGAGCCATTAACCTGCCACTCATTGCTGTCTAGGATCACTTTGCTGAGGATATTCATCAATGATTCAGGGAATCAATGGATTCAGAAAACTGCTGGCCTTCTCCAGAGGCTTCGGTGCCACTGTAACCCAAGACTCTGGGACTGAAGGACACATAGTGGCATTTCAGTCAGGAGTGCAGGCAGGGGGTCATGAGGGGACTACCAACCAGGTATCTCCAGGTCCCAGGGCTACACAGCTTCAATGAAAACACCTTACATTTCTACAGAACTAGAAAGTACTTCCATATCCATTATCTCATTTGACTCTCACAACAGCCCCTAGATACACACAGGACCGGAATTATCATTTCTATTGTGCGGAAATGGGAATTGAGGGTTGGAGAGATGACATGACTTGGCAAAGTCACACAATACACAGGAATCAGAATGGGGGCAGTATTAATGCACTGGAATGGGAGTGAGGATGGAGGCTCCTGACCCAGTGTTGTCTCTCACATACTATGACCTTGGGCAAAGTATTTAACTTCTATGGGCCTTTAGTCTCTTCATCTGCCAAATGGGGATAATAATGACTACATCACTTTTTGTTCTTTTTGTGTTGTTTCAGGCCCGTCGACTCTTTGTCACCCCATTTGGGATTTTCTTGGCAAAGATATTGGAGTGATTTGCCATTTCCTTCTCCAGCTCACTTTCTAGACAAGGAACTGAGGTAAATAGGGTTAAGTGACTTGCCCAGAGTCACACAGTTAGAAAGTGTCTGAGGCTAGATTTGAACTCAGGTCCTCCTGACTCCAGGCCAGGGAGTTCTAACTACTGCAGCACCTAGCTGCCCCCAAGATAACAGGGTAAGAGGATATAAGATCCTAGATTTAGAGCTGGAAAAGACCTGAGAAGTGATTCAATCCAACCTTCTCATTTTATACATGAGGAAAATGAGGCACAGAAAGGTCAGGTGACCAAAGGTCCCATAGTTAGTATCTGAGATGGGATTTGAACTCAGCTCTTCCTAACTTTGGGGCTGGTGCAATACCCACTGCACCACCTAACTCTGTACAGATATAATGAAAATTTTTTTTTGGACTGAGTGCCAAGCTGAGGAAACTCCTCTGCTAGTGCAGATTCATACCTTCTCTGCAACCTTAGTGAATTGGGTGCCTGGGGCACTGAGAAGCTAGTAACTTGTCCAGGGTCACACCACCCATGTGCATCAAAAGTGGGACTTAGATGCTCCTGACTGAAAAAGAATGCCATCTTGCCTTTTAATGCCCCAGGCAACTCTCTAAGACAACCATTAAAAGGCTACATAGAAGGTGCAAAGCTTCCGTGGTAGAGGACGCTTCTTTACTGGGAGATACAGTCCAGTCAAAAAAAAAAAACCCTGTCTCATTTCATCCTTTTATTTATTGTAAATGAAGATTATAAATATACAATTACTTTACAAAACGAAAAGTGTAACATAAAGCCCTTTGATTATCATTAGCACCATCACCACCACCACCGCTAACAGAAGCCCAGAGCTGGGCTAGGATCTCTAGCCTAACTCCTACCCAATGCTGGAATACTCTCTACACATCTTTCTGTGACAGCTGGTCAGTCAGCCTGTATTTGAACTTAAGGGGAGCCTACTGAACAGCATTAAATATTAGAATTTCTCCCTTAGGTTGAGCCTCAAATTTTCTCCCTTTAACTTCTACCCACCGCTTCCAGTTCTGCCCACTGGAAATTCAGAGATCAATCCTTTGTCCTCTTCCACATGAGAGCCTTCAAGTGTTTCAGAGCTCCTGCTCTGCCCTTCCCCCAGCTCTTTTCTTGCAGTAAACATCCCTTGTTCCTTCAATCAGCTCTCATTTGCCATGGTTTCCAGACCTCCCCACTGCTGTGGACATGCTCCAGTTTAATTTTCTTAATGTCCCTTTATCCCAAGGCATTGAAGCAGATTGGGGTCATTTTTCAAACTCTGAGGCAGCCAGGGGATTTTCACTAGAGGCAGTACTGCTATTTCTGGGAATATGAGGTGTGAGCCCAGTTAACTTTAATAAGCATCTGCCAGCTAAGGCAGATTAACAACAGGTGGCAACCCATGCAAAAGGGCCTCTTCTAACGGTAATAAAAGCAATAATAATTTGCCTTTATGGTTGTTCAGTCACGTCTGACCCTTTGTGACCCCATTTGGGGTTTTCTTGGCAAAGATACTGGAGTGGTTTGCCACTTCCTTCTGCAGCTCATTTCACAGATGAGGAAACTGAGGCAAATAGGGTTAAGCAACTTGCCTAGGGACATACAGCTAGTATGCACCTGAAGATAGATTTAAACTCAGGACTTCCTAACTCCAGGCCTGGAGCTCTATCTACAGCACCACCTTGCTGATCCAATTCACCTTTAACGTTTGCAAAATGTTTTCTTTACACAAGTCCTGGGAATAAGGAGCACAATCATTATTATCCCTTTTTTGAAGATTAGTAAGTGAAGGCTCAGAGTTAAGTGACTTGCCTAAGGTCACACAACTAGTAATATCAACACTGGAATTCAAACTCAGGCCTTCTGATTCCAAGCCTAGTGTTCTTTCTACTACGTCATGCAGGATCTCATCATTATCATGATGCCATTTGTAATACGAAGTGGAGGCTGGGTGGGGGGGTGGGCTCTTCAGACCTGAAGGTTCCTGGGGCAATTACTCCTTTGCATCTGGGGCCATCCCTAGTAGTCCTTGCCACAGGACTCCGATGACTCTGGAGGAGAGAGTGAGGCTAATGACTTGGCACAACCTTCCTTCACTTAAATCCAATTCACTTGCAAGTCAAGATATCCCCCTCCTGAAGTCATTGGTCTTCTTCCAGCAAGGAGGAAGAACTACAAGAAACAACAACGCTCCTTTGATTATTATGTTAATCTTCCTCTAGCATCAGGATTGAGTTCATTCCCTTCCATAGAGCATTCAAAAGCCATCTACAACCTCTTAACTACTTTTAAAACATTATTTTCTTTTTCTCCCATGAACCACCTGATCTGGCAGATTGGCTTATTTGTTATTCCCTGAACATGCCACATGTATTTCCTGCTCTGGGCTTGGCTCACGCTATTCCCTTTATTTGGAATGCTTGGTCCTTCTTCTCCACTTGTGCAAATTCTGTACATGGTTACTAACTCATCTGGGAAATCTTCCCCAATATCTCTTCAGTGATTGGAAAGAAGAAAGAAAGAATGAGTGAAGAAAGGAAGGAAAGATGGATGGATGGAAGAAAGGAAGGTAGGAAAGAAGAAAGTATTAAGCACTATTATGTGCTAAGTACTTTACAAATATTATTTCATTTTGATCTTTACAACAACCTTGGGAGGTAAGTGCTACTATTCCCATTTTACAGCTGAGGAAACTGAGGCAGATGGAAGTTAAGTCACTTGCCCAGGATCACATGGCCAGCAAATGTTTGAGGCCAGATTTGAACTCAGGTTTTCCTGCTTCAAGTCCCAGTGCCCTAGGCACTGTGGCTACCTGGTTGGCCTGCTCCAGCACAAATTACCTGTCACTCACTTGGGCTTTAGCTTGTGCCATCTACTTTAATTATTCATCTTTTCATGTACTTGTCCTATCTCCCCAACTAGGGTAAAAGGCTCCTGAGACCAGAGACTGTACAGGGTGTTCATAAAGTCTGGACACATAGGCAAATATGCATATTTTCAAGAAATGAAATGAATGAAATTTTCAACAATGCTTAATAGGGAATATTAACAAATAACATCTTGCATACGATTTCCATCATTTGTGATGCAAAGATTGATGTGCTTTGCAAGATTCATGTGAACTTGATGCAATAACTCGACATTGCCTGTGTGTCCAGACTTTAGGGACACCCTATATCATACAAGTAGGGCCTATCTCTCTAGTTTCTAACACAGCATTCTACACGAAAGTACTCAATGTGCAATGATGATAACGCAAAAATAACTTGCATCTATTGATCCATTTTAAGGTTTGCACAACACTTTCCTCATAACATTCTATGAAGTCTGGTTATTATTATTTGCATATAAAAAAAGACTTCAGAAGGATTAAGTGACTTGCCCCTCAGGCACAGAGAAGGTCAATTGAAAAGCCAAGCCTGGTCCCAGGTCTGTTGACTACATCTCTGAAGATAATGAGATGATGGTGATGGCTTTTTGCCTGGCACTAACACTGATTTTCCAGGTATGGCTTTGGGGACTCTCAGACTTTGGGGGTCTAAGTGAGCTGCAGCATCCCTACGGGTTTTGGGATCAACAATTCTCTCTCTACAATGGAATCATGAGCAGCAAGAAGAATTCTTTGTCCTATACCTATATTTCTTGCTCTGTTTCTTTACGGGGTGATAAAATAAATACAAAAGTAGAACTATGACACCATGGAAGATAAGCATCTTTACCTGGCACCCTCATTAGCAGTGGCTCACATAGGTTTCATTTGAGAAATGGGAAATCTCAAGTAGAAAAATGCTTAAGACCCACCAATAAGCTCCTGAACTGGAATGATGAACAAAAACTTTTTCAGTTCTAGATCATGGCTTCAAGAAGCACTTGACCCAGAAGGCAAGAGCAGGGAGTCTTCAAGCTGGAAAAGACCTTAATGGTCATAAAAGTTTATATATGAGTGTCACAGAGATTCCTAAGGTCACACTGTTGATGTATGTCAGAGCTGGGTCTCAAAGTCAATTCTACTGACTTCACGTTGGCGCAGCCCTGGCCATGGTACTGAAGATAGTAGTAAGGAGCAGCTGGGGACTGAGCTCCTTGAAAGTCTACCTTGGAGAGTGGAGTGGAGGAGGTTGTCAAAAAAATGATTCTTTGAGAAAACTAAATGCTAAACAAATAATACCTCATTGATTACTCCAGGGAATTTTCTAGCTAAATGAAGTGCCAATTAAAACATTCCTAAACAATTATTTCGCTTGGGAAGACTTACATGAACAGGCAAATGTGAGTGCACACCAGGATCACATACAAAGGCAGGACCAAAGGAACAATTAAACAACCACATAATAATGTAAAGGAAAACAACACTGAAAGACAGCAAAATCCTGATCAGTGACTAATTGTATTCAGAGAACTCATGGTAAAATAAAGAGATGATAGCCCATAGGTGGGAAATGAAGCGTACACTGTCAAGCATTGATTCATTCTGCTTATCTGTATTTCTTTGGTTCTAGGGTGTGTGTGTGTGTGTGTTCATTAGAAAGGGCAGTGGTATAAAAAAAGAGCATGATAAAACTGGAATCCTCATCTTATTTTTAAAAATAAAATTTATTTTTAAAAGAAAACAAACTTAATTGGGATGAAAAACCTCTCCAAATCCTTACATACGTCTCCAGTCTTTAAAATGGGGAATTGAACATAATTTTATCCTTTCTTCAACACTTCAGCTCATTATTATTAAGATCCATTATTATTTACTAACATCCAACATAATCTTAGTCAAGTACTGTACTGAGCTGTAATGCAGTGATGTCCTTAGGAGCTATTAAGGTGTATAAGGCTGCTTACTTTTGCACAAATATGTTTTCTTGAGTTCCCATGTCTGCTTTTTTATGGTGATTCTCTCTCCTTACTCACCACCAGACCGTCCGTTCTTGTTTTTGGCTGCATTTGGGGTGCCCTACCTCTAACGTTACCATCAAATACCAGGGGCCCAGTCAGTGGCTCACAGGTGGCTAACCACTGAGCTAGGTCATCAAATCAGTTTTGAAAATTGTAAGCAGTTAGGAAGGCTGACCTAGAAAGGGAAGGATCTTGGGCATGAGAGCCGCTGATTCCCCTGTGGAAGGATAACTGCCTCCATATGGTCGTTCCAGAGGGACCAATTACCCAGACCTCCAAGAGACAAGAAAGTCTCTCATGAAGCTCAACTACCTTCACTGTTGACTTCTGGGAGCAGCTTTCTCAGTGGCTTTTTCACTTCCCAGGTGCTGTTGATGAAGGAGGGCATCACTCTGAGCAGCTCATCTTTGTCTTCCTCCCGGATTACGGGAATTGTCTCCAGGATAAGCTGCATCTGTTCCAATTCATGACTCCCTGAGGAAGAAAATATCAGAGGAGTTATATATGCCCCCAAAAGCCCTGGGGCCAAAGATGAAGTTTCGGGTTCCCTGAGAATGGCAGCTTGGTACAGTGGAGAATCCTGGACCTGGAAGTCAGGACACTTGGGTTCTAATCCTAGCTTTGCTCCCAACTAGCTGTGTCACCTTGGGCAAATCATGTTTCCTCTCTGAATCTATATTTTATTAAATAAAGGAAGTGGACCAGTGAATCCCCCCAAAGCTCCCTTTCACCTCCATTCTATGCTTGGCACAGTAGAAAGAATGCTTGATTTTGAGTTAGAGGACATTGGGCTCAAATCCAGGCTCCACCTCTTCTACCTCTGAGACCTGATGAGAGCCACTTAAGCTCTGAGTTCTAGGTATAAAGTAAGGGTATCTGACTAAATGGCTTTCTAAGGCCCCTTCTAGCTCTAAATCTATGATCCTATTATTCTAAGTTAGATATCCAACTTTAGTGTTCCAAGAGCCCCAGCTTGATTTTTCCAAGTGTTTAGCCTCATATGTCTCTGTCTTCTTAGTGCCAACATGAAGAAGGTGCTAATTATAAGACCAAATGTGACCCTAATATTTCATGGTCCAATTAGGTGCTTTTTATCTGAGAAACTCTTCTCTGGAAGAAAAGCAGGAAAGAGTCCATTTGGCGATTAAGATGCACTTCAGAAACCTGAACTAACATCACTTTTAAAAAAACATTTATTATCCAAATGTTTGGCGTCACATAGATATTGCCTTTGAATTAATGCTTCGCTGTGTCCTGGGAGAGGGGCTTGGTGACAAAAGAGGTCAAGTCTTCAGGACAGGTGGTAAGGATCAGAAAAAATGCAAACACAGAGGGGCACAATCCCTCATCATCTTATCTCATTTTATCTTGTCTCATCTTATCTTGTTATCTTATTTTCTCCTCCTAAGTTTGGAAAATGCAGGTGCTAGTCCAGCTAGTCTTCTTCCAATTCTAAGTTTTCCACCATTCCTGATTCTGTTCTTCCTACCTGGATGAACCTCTACACTTCTCTATAGTTGAAAGCGTCTCCTCCACACAGCCTTGGTGGCTTAGCCCAGTCTCATAAGCCTTCCTCCCTTCACTGAACTGCTACTGTGCTACTGTGCACCAACTGAGATGTACAAATTTAGTCACATCTCCACTCCAAATATTCATATGGACTATTTGTGCCAACTTGCGGTAGAGCCTTTCGAGTTTGCATTGGTCTGATCAGCCACAGTTGGACGCAGTGTGCCTTGACTCCAATACAGTGATGTCATTTTGGTCCTCTTCGATCATGAAGGACAATAACCATAGTGTGTACCAATCCAATCTAGAACCTGACCATGCAAGGTCTTATATTATACTCAAATCTTTTGGATACTGTGTCATTTTAAAAAATTAGTGTGGATGGCTTATTATAGGCACAGTTCTTCTGGGCAAGCCAAGATCAAAAGCCAGAAGGATTTGGGATCTTTAAAAAAATAAAAGGGAAGATGAGTGACTCTCTTCCCATCTATAGCCCCTTCTAGCAGTGCCCCACTTTTGCCCTTCTAGTGCCTACTGATAGGGGATATAAGTTAAATTGCAGTGGTAGGAATCAGAGGATTGAGGAGGAAGATTCCTTTAGAGGGTAGGGACCTCATGGGGGCACTCAAAGGTCTCTATTAGTGATACCCCAGGGAGCCCAGTAAGGAGCCTGATGCTTCCAGAGGGAAGTATCAATGACCATTGCTATGGGAGCCTCAATGGTATCTTGACTCAGGGAACCAGGAACCAGGCCCCTCTGCCTCACCCATCAGACCTCTCAGAATGAGGGCACTAGTATCTCCCATCTCATTTCCCTTTGAGGTAAGTTCCAAAAAACTAGGGACTATCTGAATCTCCTCCTCAAGTGGAAGGAGACTTTGCCTAAGAGTCAGTTGGCTCCACTTCGTTCTGACCCTAAGCCTCTGTGACCCTTAACTTCTTTATTTGGAAAATAAAGGGCTTCTGCTAGGGTTTGAACTAGGGGAGCTCTAAGACCCTCTAAACCCTGAGATTTCAGAAGGCTATGGTTCATTCCTTAGATGATCCTGAAAATCCTTTCTAGTCTCAACATTCTATTATTATTATAGTCTCAGTTAACTAACTCCATGATGAAAACAAATTAGGTGTTTATTTCAAAGTTAAAAAAATTGGAGTGTAACTTAAATTATATTTCTTGTATCAAATTACCTTGCAAAAGTAAAACCTAAATGCATAAAAAGCTTAGGAAACATGACAAAGGTTATGAGGAAAACGTGAAACTGACTGTGGAAGTGCCAATGTTATTAAGCATATAAATGGAAAACAAGGCAATGCTTCCTACTTGGTCATTACAAGTTAAATAACAAATCTAAAAAATTACTTAAAACTATTCGCATTTAAGATTCTTTATGTAGTATGTGCTTCATTTAAATATGGATGAAGAAATTTTCACTCCATTTAGAACTCATGTTTTGATGTACACAAAAACTGCTTAAGTTAAAACATCTGATAGAGTCTAAGATTAGCTGTGTGAATTTGTGCAAGTCACTTAACCTCGAATGTTCATTTCCTCAGCTGTTAACTAGGGATAAAAATCCTAGCTGAAAATTGTATAGGGAAGTGCTACAGTATGTATACAGAATGTATATGGAAGTGCTATGGTTCTATGACCATAAGGGATTATTATTTTGTCCAGGACAATAGTCTTGATCCAGCTTGGACATGCCCCACTCCTCCTCCTTGCCAAGACCCTTAATATATTCCTTTGGTCCTTGCCTTCTCTTCTATACAAATGTGAACTTTGTTTTCCATCAGGCAAATAAGTGAGTCGAAGTGGACTCCCCTTGAGCCAAGTTGCCCCCACAGAGCTTTCACAGGCTACTTACAAAGGGGCTGTGTTTCCCAAACATTAAGATAAGGCATCATTTGACCTTCACTGCTTACCATGCTGGGTTTCATCAGTGCACCCGAGCCCAGACAGCAGCTCTGGTATGCCCTGCTGCTGGATATCGCAGAGATGGATTGGATCCTGTGCAAACAAACTTATCTCTGCCATCCCTGAGGGCCTCCACTCTTTCACCAAGTGGGGCCATTTCCCATGGTGAGAGCTGGGCAGCCTTCCTGAAGTCAGCCCACTGCTGGGAGGCTCTGGGTATCACAAACATCTTCCACATCATTAACTGACTTTGTACCTATTTAAGTGGAAGACACCAAGTCAGAGTTGGGGCTTGAAGGACAATTATCCAGACACAGCCCCTTTCAATCCTCACTCCTCTATGAGAATTCTATTTCACTGACCCCCTTAACCTATCTTTGTGCATTCTCTTTCCAGTCTTGATTTTCTTGGCCCAGAATGTTGTTCCCTTTCTTCCTGTGGGTCTAAGAACAACCACTCCTTCAAGTTCCAGTTGAAATCTGGCCTCCTCCAAGAAGTTTTCCCCGCCTGCTCCCTTCCCGATCTCTCTTTCCTTTGAACTCTAGTGACACCTACTTGTGACTCCTCATGGTACCTAGAACAGGCCAACTTGAGTAATAGGATTTTAGAGCTAGAAGGGACCTTAAACATCAATAGTTCAACTCCCTCACTTTAGATAGCAGGTAACTGGGGCCCAGAGAGTCCTTTGCCCAAGGTCACACACATAATAAACATCAGATGGAGGATTCCAATGGAAATCTCCTGACTCCAGAGCCTGTGCTCTTTCTAGTACACTAGGCCATCTCCCTCATATTATTGTTTATCTTTCTATGTACATGTCTTGTCTCTTCAACTAGACTATAAGCAACCATAGGGAGATATTTTGGCCTTTTTAAGTGACCTTGGCCAAGAGGGTAGGGAGTGACAGCACACCACCCATCAGCCCCTATCCCTAAGTCTATTCTATTTTTCTCTATAGAAAAGAGCAACTAATAGGCTTATGTACCTATTAACAGGCACCTGTATTCAGCTGTATCAGCTATCAGAATTAAAGGCAGAGAGGCCAGGAAAAAATAGTAATCCCAAGGTACTTTGAGGTTGATGAAGCACTGAATGTACACGATCCCATTGGATCCCATTAGATGCACACATAGTCATTACTCTGCCTTAGAAGCAATGCCATGTGGTGGATATACAACTGGCTTTGAAACTGAAATATTGGGGTTCAGACCCCGCCTCTGATGCATACTGCCTAAATTCACATTTGGCCCTGGGCAAGCCACTTAATCTTTCAGAGGTCTATTGTCAACTCTCCAAAACAATAAGCTGCAAAGAATGTGTCAAGCTGCATTGGTAGAGGGAATTTTCTCAGCTGAGAGTTCCTTATATCAATGAAACCACAGGTCTAGTTCCTATCTCTATCCCCATTTAACAGATGAAGATACTGAGTCTCAAAGAGGTTAAATGACTTGCTCCTAATCACGAAGCCAGGAAGTGTCAAAGGCAAGATTTGAACCTCGGTTTTTCCTGATTCCAAACCCAGCACTCTCTTATACTACACTCTCTGGTTCTGTGCTAAGCGATGGCAAACATGTCACCTGCCCTGATTCTCTGGTAAGCAGCAATCTTTCCTCATGGACCTACCTCTCTGTATTGCAACCATCTGCAATACAGCATTTTACTTATTGATGCTTGTGCCTTATCTCCTTAACTAGAATATGAGCTCCATGAGGACAGGGAGAATGTCTTATTTAAACTTAGTATCTTCCTAGCATCTAGCACAGCGTCCTGTACACAGCAAGCACTTAATAGATACTGACTGAGTAAATAAATGAACGTGTGAATACTTGGGTTGAGCACATTCTGTGGTAGTAAAAGGACATGGTCTTAAAGACCCTATCTATAGGACCTTTTTATCTCATTCCACTGTAGGGGTAGCTATTTTTGACCTAGAACTCTGCAGTAGGATAGGTAACTGCCAAGTGTCAGGGTTCACTGACCAACAGGGTCTTACTCTCAGGTGTATATATAGGATATACTGAATGTGCCCAGGTACACTCTAATGTTCTCTCCCAAAACTGATTTTTGTGTCTCGTTTTTAAAGTTTGTATAGCTAATAAAAGTTAATTTATTAATTTTAGAAAAATTAAATTTAGTTAAGGTTTAGTTTGATAAAAATAATGTCTTTTACAATTTGATTATTCAATGAGCATTGCCCTTAAAATTAAATGTAAATTAGCTGACTGTATACCCTGAAGGAATGTGTGGCACATGTTGTTGGTCCCACCATGGTGGAGGAGTGGGTATTCTTTGGGATGTAGCATCTGAAACCTTGGCCAGGTCTTGACTATAGTCCTTTCTGCCAAGAGCAGGTCCCAGGTGGTAGGAGCACAGACACATTAGAATTTCCCTTTTACCATTTCCAAAGACAACACAGTCCATAGGTCTCAAAAAAAGGATAAATGTGCTTTTGAGACATACTCCCATCTACCTGGATCATTAGCCTACCGATAAGTCTTCCCTGGTATTTTTACCCACTCAAGAACTATTTCTGCCACACAAAGACAAGACTTGCTATAAATTCTTTGGACTATTATATTGGCCTTCTAAGTGGCATGCCTGCCTCTGTTCTCCCCCTTTCTTCCTCTTATCAAGCCCTTATACTACTTCTAGACTCATCTTTCTTATATACAGATCTGGTCACATACTTCTTCTGCTTAAAAATCTTCTGTGGCTCCCTATTACCTATTAAGCAACCTATTCGAACTCCTTTGCCTGGTATTTAAGGCTCTCTGCAAACTAGCCACCTTGCCATCCAATCTTAGTGCTTATTCTTTTCCTCTGTGAACTTCCTATCTCAGCCAAAGTAGAGTGCTTTCTTCTCCCAAATATACACTGAGCTTTCCGATCTCCAAGTCATTTCTCTCACTATTTCCTACAAATGGAATGCCTCCTTTTCTCTTTTTAGCCTGATGAATTCCTATCCATCTCTTAGTACCCTACTACCCTTAGTAGACTCTCCTCTTGCATGAAGACTTCCCATCCCATGTTCCTGCCTTGCCACTGAGTGACAATTTTTCTGTTGGACTTCACATAGTACTATATATATATATACCATATATACCATATGTTATTTTTATATGTGGTGTATCTACCTATATACATCAGATATAAACCTCCTATTTGTATGTGCATATGTATACGATTCACGTATATATATAACATATAGGCTATACATGATATATCTATATTATTTGCATGTGTATATATGCATATGTGAGTTTATATGTGCATATACAAAATGTTATATATATAGACATATATATAAAACAGAATAGAGGATAAATCTCACATTTAAATATCACATACACACACACACATAAACATATCATGTACAGACACATAGTCTATTTCTTGAGTGTGGACCCAGGCCTGTGGTGCAGAAAGAGCATTATTCTGAAGTGAGTAGATGTGCACTTAAACAATGCTCTGACACTTATGAGACATAGGACCACGGCTTACCTTTCTGAGCCTCAGTTTCTGCATGTAGAAAAAAAGAGAAATGATGTTTTTGTTTCCTATCCCTCACAGATGGTGGTGAGAAATGTGTTTTGCAAACTTTAAAGCATGATATAAATGTGCATTATTAACTGTTACTGACTTATTGGTCTCAGCTAATCTGTGTCCTGGATAGTCAGACTTCAGCCACAGATACGTCAAATGAAGGTGGCATAAGGGCCCATTTCCATTCAATTATCCCATTTTATAAAATGATATGTTATAAGGAAAAGAAAAAAAGAAAGGGAGGAACCCACCAGCAAACAGCATCTTCCCTGTGAGCATTTCAGCCAAGATGCAGCCAGCTGCCCACATGTCTATGGCCTTGGTGTAGTTGTTGGGAGAGAGAAGCAAGCGTGGAGATCGATACCATTTTGTGACCAGCCCTTCTGAAAGATAACCCTAGAAGAGAAAAGACAAAAACACCAGACCGACAGATAAGTACTGGCTCCTGAGACATTCTTCTTCCCAAACTTCTAATGGTCCAGTCTCACTGAGGAGACATGGGAGTGAAATAAAGATCTAGTCCTTTCTGTCTCTTCCTGGTTATATTGACAGAAAGCTGGAGGCATTTGGTGGATCATAGCTCAGATTTGTTGTAAGTCACAGTACTGGGTAGAGCCAAATATAGCATCTTGGCCTGGTACATTGATCATAGAAATGTTTGATAGAATCTGGGAGCAAGTGAAAGTCTCTGAGCCAGGGAAAATAGCAGTCACAAAGCACATGCATTTAACTCTTCTCAAACATAAAATGTATTTAACTTAATTTTAACACATAGCACCTGATGATCTGGTTGGCAAACTTCAGTTATAGCTAAAGTTTCAACTAGAGAATTCAAAGGTGTTAGGTTAGAAGAGTTGATGGTAGGAGTTTATTTCCCTGAAGGATTTTAAAGAATTTAAGAGAGCAGAAATAGCCACAAGAGAAAAAACTGAAGAACTATCAACCAGATTTGGCAGTGAGGCATAGTAAAGGATTGAACTTGCAGTCAGAGTTAGCAGAATGAGCCAATTTGGAGGGGAAGCAGGTAATGGAGTACTGAATTAGTTGTGCACAAAACTGGAGAAGAGACATAAAAGTAAAGGCTGTTCTAGGACACCCTGGCTCAAAAAATATCCCTACTGAATGGGGACCCCTGGTTAAATATAAATTTCAAAGGAAGAATAACACATTAACCCACCATCAACCACCAATGCTTACAAATTAGATTATTGGGAACTATAGGTTTCATGGGCAGGAGCTAGGTGGCACAGTCTGGATAGAGTGCTGGCCCTGGAGTCAGGACGACTTATTTTCATGAGTTCAAATCTGGCTTCAAACACTTACTAGCTATGTGACTCTAGGCAAGTCACTTAACTCTGTTTACCTCAGTTTCCTCAATTGTAAAATGAGCTGGAGAAGAAAATGGCAAACCACTCCAATAGCTTCACAAAAAAAAAAACATAGGGTCATGAAGAGTCTGAAACAACTGAACAACAACAAATGGGTTTCATAGCGTTTAGAGCTAAAATCAGAGACCATCCTGTCCCATTCTACTTTATAGAGGAAGGAACAGAGGCTCAGAGAAAAGACTTCACTTATAGTCACTAATGTACAAAGTATCCAGGATTCAATCCCACATTGTCAAACCCCAAATCTAATTCTTTGTCCATCACACCATTCTCTAGTAAACCAGTCACCTGAGGGTGGGAAATGAAACAGACACAGTTTTTGATGGAGTGTTAGGAAAGGTCCAAGCCAATTTCATTCAACGAATGTTTATTAAATCTGAACTGTGTGCAAATATTTATTAAGCACCTAATATGTACAAGATATAACATGGTCTAGTCTCTAGGGATGTGTAGGGTAGTACTCTGTGTAGCAAGGGAGCAACCCAGGGATCTCAAGAGGAGGGCACTGAAAGGGGAGGAAGGGGAGAGATAGAAGCTCCATAAACAAATCTACTTTTCTAGGTTTGTCTTCCACTATTCTCTTACATATATCCCTCCAAAACCAAAGTGTCCTATCAGCTGTTCCCCAAACACACTCTGTACTTTCTCATCTCCACGTCTTTGCTCATATTATTCTGTCTCCACTGGAAATGCTCTCTCTTCCTCCTTTTTCTCCTCTCCTACTTGTTAAAATCCTACTTGCCTTACTTCTCTATTTCTGTAACTGGAACCCACTTTACCACCAGTCACCTGATCTCTAACGTTTGAAACTCCAGGCTACTTTGGACTCTTCCCTCTCCCTCACCTCTCACATCTAGTCAGTTAATGAGTCTCATTGATTCTACCTCTGCAACATTGCTCACACTTACCCTCTTCTCTCCATTCCCACTGCCACCACCCACAACAGGTGGTCTTTACCACCCAATTGCGTTATTATAATAATCTCCTGCTAGGTATTTCTATCTCTCTACTCTCTGGTTACTTCAAGCTAGCCTTCATATATCTTCCAGAAGAATCTTCCTTTTGCATAATAATAAAACAATAATAATGATGGTGATGAGAACAAACTTTTCTGTAGCTTCTACAGAAATGTTTGTGCTTATAAGATAATATACTACGTAAGTATATCATATATGCAAATACATAATATAATAATGAGAGTGCGCATTCATATGGCAGTCATAGAAATACAAGATCTTATAATATAGTAATTTAGCATTATTTATAAATGTATAATATAGTCATATATAAATGCAATGTTATGTAACATTGCATATAAAATTATAATATAATAAAATAAGAGCGAACACATTTTTATGTAACTTCCATATAAATGTTAGCTATTGTTATTATGCGGAAAGAAGATATCCTATATTATGGCATGTTAAGGTTTGCAAAGACTTTGCATACATGATGTCATTTGTTAGATCTGGTCATGTCACTCCTCTGCTCGAACTTTTTAAAAGCTCATTCTGATGCTCGAAACCTGGTCCCTTTATCTACTAAGTTCACATTCATTTACCTGATATTCAAGGCCTTCTATAATTTGCCACTACTGCACTTTCAATCAACCAATCAATCAACATTTATTAAGCTCCTACTATGTGTCATAGCCTTACCTCGAATTACTTCCTTTCATGTTTGTGTTGCTCAGTCATTTTAGTTGTGTCTGACTCTTTGCAACCCCATTTGGGGTTTACTGGACTGGTTTGCCATTTCCTTTTCCAGCTCACTTGACAGATGAGGAACTGAGGGTTAAATGACTTGTCCAGGGTCATACATGTCTGAGGCCAGATTTGAACTCATAAAGGTAGTCTTCCTGACTCCAGGCCCAGCACTCTATGCACTATGGTGCCACCTAGCTGCCTTGTATTTCCCTCCAGACATGTCCTGTACTCTCATGGCTCATGCCTCCATGCCCACCCTATCATCTTCACCTGTTGAGTTTCTACCCATTCTTTAAAGCCCAATTCAAATGCCACCTCCCTCATGAAGTTTTCCCTGATTCTCTGTATTGGTTAGAACCTTTCTATTGAGACTTCGCATAGAATTTCATTTTGTCCTTCTCTAAATACTTCTTGGGCAGCTAGGTGATGCAGTGGAGCTTGGAACCAGGAAGACTCATCTTGTTCAAATCTGGCCTCAGACACTTACTAGCTGTGTGACGCTCAGAAAGTCATTTAACCCTCTTCACCTCAGTTTTGTCATCTATCAAGTGAGCTGGAGAAGGAAATGGTAAACGACTCCAGTAACTGTGCCAAGAAAACCCCAGATCCCGGGGTCATGAAGATTTTGACAAGACGGAAAACAACTCAACAATAACAACAATAAATAATTCTTCTTGTTAAGTAATATAGTTATCAGTGTTTGTAGCTGCCCTTCCTGCTGGGTTAAGCTCCATGAAGGCAGAAGCTAAGTCTTATCCAAGGGGCTCTGTACAGAGCAGGTCCTTAAAAATGTTTGTTGAATGAATAAATGAATACATAATTCTTTAATGTCTAGCTAAAACCACTGCTGAATTTTCTTGATTCCCATAGTCAGAAGTGATCTCTCCTACCTCTGAACTCCCACAGTACTTTGTACTCTCATTATGGTCCTTATCATTGATACTCTGGCATAATTATTTATTTAGATATATGCATATAAGCTCCTTGAGGGCAGGGACAATATCTGAAAATGATACCTGACATTCATATGAAATTGACCAAACATTCTACCCAGATGATCTCATTTGAGCCTCACAACATCCTCACCAGGCAGACAGTACAAGAATCACTCTCATTCTCATTTTTAGAGGAGGAACCTGGAACCTGGCAAGTGAAGTGACTTAACCAGGGTCACATGGCAATAATGAGAAGAACTGGCATTTCAACCCGGGTCCCTCTAACTCTAGGTCTTTTTGCCAAGCTGTGTTCCTCTTATTAGTGACCCTAGTAAACAGTTTCAATAGAGCGGTAAGGCTGGAGTGCAAGGGCTTGAAGAAGGAATAGGTAGACTAGAGATGGAACCAGTGGGCATATTAGTCTACGACAAGATAAGTGGGAGGGAGGTAATGAATCCATGAACTTGTCCAAAGCTATAGACCATAAGGTAGAAACTTGGGCCTTTCTAAATAATGGTCAGTAATCATCGCTCTTTTTAAAAAAAATTAAACATTTTATTAGAAATGCAACAAACATCAATAAAAACAATTAATAGACATTTAAATTAATTAATTTTGATAATCTTGGTAGGGAAAATGAGGAGATTAAACAGTACAAGCTAAAGGCGGTGGCATGGAATTCTCTTTTACAAAGGAAGTAAGGCTGATCTATGTTTAAGACTGGTATATGTTTGAAGGCTGAGGGGACATGGCCCATGAAGAGAGAAACAGTGAAGATGCTGGAGAGAGAAGTATGATCCCATGGGGGCCCATGAGGGATAAGATCAAGGTCAGAGGTTGCCTTTGGAAATAATGAGAGAAGTGTCTTCCTCTGAAGGAAAGGTTGATAGGATAAATGGGAAGGAGGGAAAGAATCTAAGGTCTTGTCCAAAGCCATAAACCCTGGGGTGGGGGCCTGGAGCCTTCCAAATGATGCTCAACAATCATTCTTTTAAATGAGTGTTATTAGAAACCCAATATTAAATAAATATGACACACACATATATACCTAAATTCACTAATTTTAATGCATAATAATAACACTTTTTTAGACAATTCCTCTAAAAAAGTAACATTCCTGAATGAGACTACAGGCAGGCTAGTATGTCTTATTTGGACAGCAAATCATCTTAGGGAAGTTTTTACTTTACTTTGATAATTAAATTATTACATAGCTGGTGTCGGTCTAATAAGACAATGCCTATGAAAACACTTTTGAAAAAGCATAAAACACTGAACAAATCCAAGAAAGTATTAATTCTTAGGTCAAAATTACTTGGATTCTGTATGTATAATGTGCCAGTTCTGGCCCAAGAGAACATCTGGTTTCAGATAGCCACAGATACATAACAAATGGGAAATGGGTGAGGGAACCATGTAAAGACAAAGATGCCATTAGTACTAGGGAGCAAATCTAGCCCTTTCTCCTGGATTTTTCCAGATTAAATAAACCTTTAAAATATTAGCTCAGAGGAAGACACCCAAACTGTTGGAAGACTTACAGATGGCTATAGGCGGGGACTCAGAGATCACCCTCCAGCAAGCCATCTGCCTGAGTCTGGAGCATAACGGGTATTCCAGCTTCATCTGGATTAGAGGTGACATCTTACTTAAAGATCCAATGCATTCAGATGTTTTGGGGGAAGAAAGTAGTCCTTTCCCACCTCCAATCTGAACAGGGGGCCCCACAGGCCAGCACTGCTCCCAAGCTGGTGGCGCCAGGGCCCTGGCTCATCCATCAAGCATAAACAGGGGATACAAGCTGGGCATTGTCTGAATGTAGGGCATGAGAGGACAGGCAGAGGCAAGCTCCAAGTATACTGGGTATGGGCACTGTTCTGAGAGGACCACAAAGCCGCTTACCTCAGCAGATGACCCAAACATCCGTAGTCACTGAAAATGAAGTGAAGGAAAGGGGGGAGGGAGGGGCTGGGAACCTCTCTCCCATTATTCTACCTCTTCATCCAGTCCTGTCTTGACGTCACTCCTGGCAGAGAAAGAGCTCCAGGTCTGAGTAGGGAGCCTGGAAAAGTTGGGCATGGTTTCTCTTCTGAAGATCCCATTCACTGAGGCTTCTAGGCCTCTCTTATTTGACAAGATTCAGGTAAATTCATGGGGTCTTTTAGTCACTGAGGAGCAAAAAGGGAGAGGGGTATAAAACATGACTGGGAAACAAGTTAGCAAAGGCTGCCCTAGGAAAGCTAGGATTAATTACATAGAGTGAATTGAAAGGAAAACTATGGTTAAAACTATTTTATTTTTGATGGAGGGAGTAGCCTCTTATTACAGAACTCTGAATGCTTTGGGAGAAATCTTTCTGGAACAAATGGGCTTCCTTGAACTTCCTTCCTTCCTTCCTTCCTTCCTTCCTTCCTTCCTTTCTTCCTCCCTTCCTTCCTTTCTTCCTCCCTTCCTTCCTTCCTTCCTTCCTTCCTTCCTTCCTTCCTTCCTTCCTTCCTTCCTTCCTTCCTTTCTTCCTCCCTTCCTTCCTTCCTTCCTCCCTTCCTTCCTTCCTTCCTTCCTTCCTTCCTTCCTTCCTTCCTTCCTTCCTTCCTTCCTTCCTTCCTTCCTTCCTTCCTTCCTTCCTCTTTGTCTCTCTTCATCCCTCCCTCAATTAAATGGAGGGAAGCTTGTTGAAGTAGACAGAATGATGGATTTGGAATTACAGGACCTGAGTTTTGCTACTCGTGAGACCTTGGGCAAGTCACTTCATGACTTTGAGCCTCAGTTTCCCCAACTGTGATCTTTTATTTCCTTGGACATATAGCCTCGGGTTGCCCCTCTCCTCAATACCGCCTTTAAACCTGACACGATCTATAAATACATGTTTGGGGCGAGAGATGGTCGGTGCAGGATTATTTGGTGCACATGCTCCTATCCCTCTCTACCAGGGGCTTTGACCATGTTTCAGGCAAGAACTGCTCAGGATTTTACAGTCAGGGGTAGAATCTTATCTTAATCAAGCAGTAGTCTAGAATTTAGCTTATTGTTTGGCTCTGCTGAGATTCAGTTACACAACCTTGAGCAAAATAGTTGGTTTTTGCTGCATGCTGGTTCTTCTCCCAGAGAGAAGTAGAAAGAACAGTAAGTTCAGTGTGGGCAGATCCAGGTTTGAATGCTAATCCTGGAAAGTCACTCCTTTTCTCTGGGGTTCAGTTTTCCAATCTGTAAAATGGGAAAGTTGGCCTATCTGGCCTCTAAGAACCCTTGTGGCTCTAAATCTTGTAATGCCTCTTAGGGTAGAATTCTTATCTGTGCAAATAAAAGCAGCTCAAGGAAAGACCAAAGCAAAGCAAATAAAACAACAAATCACCATACTTTCTTCTTTCTGATTCAACGGGCACAGAATTAAACTCATTTCCATGACGATATTCAAGAGGGAAGCTGACATAAGAATATGATTTGCCCAGCCTCCCCTTTTATTCCTCTGTTAGTCACTCCCCACACAGTCTTATTTATGTTGCTTAAATTAACACAGACCATAAAACAGTAAAGACAGTGAAATCAGCTTGTCACAGAGTTTTCATAAACTCCCCAGGCTAACAAAGTTCTGATTAGCCAGAAAAATCTTGTCCTCCCCTCCCACCTTCCCCCCCCCCATCTTTGATGAAAGAAAAATTCCTGGAAAGGGACTTTTGGTTGATGAGCTTGGTCATTGATTGGATTAGGAAAGGCTTCTTTTCCAGCCACATTCAATCCATGTTTGGGAAGATGGAGCATATACCTGTCTGCTTAAGAGACAGAATAAAGGTAGGCATCATGGTATGCAGGGACAAAAGCATAGACTTTGGATCAAGCAGTTTAAAGAAATACTTAATGGCCAGGGAAAAGGGAAGGGTAAATCTGAAACATTACTATTGTAGAATACAAACAGGTTTCTGAATTGTCATTCATTTTAGCATATACTTAAGTCTTACCGGATCTTTCCAGCTGTTAGTACCTCTCCCTCCATCTAACATGTATTTATTTTGCATATACTTTTTTATGCACGTGTGAATTTAAGCTTCTTGTGGGCAGTAACTGTTTTATTTTTGTCTTTGTATCTCTAGAGCCTAGTACAGAACCTGGCACATAGTAGGTATTTAACAAATGATTGTTGAAAAGATGTTTGGCTAAGATGGTGATATGAAAGACTCCTCCTAGAGGAGCCCAACTCTTCCATAAAAACCCTAGCAAAAAGCAAAGAGGCGTCAGATGGGACAACGATCAAGCAAAATTCCCTTCTACCTCTGCAGTCCTCTTGCATCTTTTTTTTATCCCCATAGACTCTGTGATCCAACAAAAACGGCTTCCTTGATGTTCCTCCAACGCAGGTTGTCCCCACTGCCTAGAATTCTCTCCTTCCTCATCTCTACTGCTTGACTTTCTGGGCTGTCTTAAAGTGCCAGCTAAAATCCTACCTTCTATAAGAAACCCTTCCTGATCCCCCCTTAATCTGAGTGCCTTTCTTCTGTTGATTATCTCCATCTTAAAATGTGTATATGCAAATGCATATATCTACATCTGTATCTAAATCTACCTATGTATCCTGTGTGTACAAAGTTATTTGCTTATTCTCTTCCCCAACAGACCGTGAGCTTTTTGAGAGCAAGACTGGTTTGTTGTTGTTGTTTGTTTGGTTTTTTGCCTTTCTTTATATTAGCACTTTGTACAGGACCTGGTACACAGTAGGTGGTTAATAAATGCTTATTTATTAACTGACAAGACCAAAGAGAAAAACTAATACATTTCCAGCTTGTCCAGCTCTACACAAGAAAATGTCCAGAAGCCTGCAGGAACTCTGAGAGTGAATGTCAAATGACTGAAAAATTAAAGGTATCTATTATGAAGAACAACTGACTTTGAAAACAGGTTGAAGAGAGATAATGTTAGAACCATCTGACTCCCTGAAAACCACGACCACAAAAACCACTTAAATACCATATTACATGAAATCATTAAAAAAACACCCCAAAGACCAAAAAACAGAACAAAACAAAACAACAAAATGACACAGGTCTATTAGAACCAGGGGACAAGGTGAAAAATAGAAAGAATCCACTGGTTACTTCCTAAAAGAAATCCCAAACTGAAAACACTCAGGAATATCATAGCCAAAATCCTGGTCAAATTGCAAGTAGAAAGGAAAAAGGAGTTTAAATACCATGGAACCACAGTCAGGATCACTTCTCTTCTGTATAAGTTTTGGTTTCCTTATCTGCAAACTGCAGTAAGTAATAATACTTGCATTGCTTACTCTAACGGGCTACTGTGAATTAGGTGTATATTTTGCAGTCATTATCTAGAAATAGAGAAATATTAGAGGTGGTGCAGTGGATAGAGCACTGGGTCTGGGGTCAGGAGGTCTTGAGTTCAAATGTGACCTTAGACATTTACTAGCTGTGTGATTTTGGGCAAGTCACTTCATCTTGGCTTCTCTCAGTTTCCTCACCTGTAAAATAGGGATAATAATACCACCCACTTTGCAAGCCTGCTGTGAAGATCAAATGAGATGATGTCTGTAAAGTGTTCAGCTCAGTACCTGGTATAAAGTTGGCACCCTATAAATGCTAGCTATCATTATTACTGTTGTTGTTTATTGCTATCATTGTTGTTAACACTCTTATGATTCTTATTTTTATTGTTCTTATAGTTTCTTCTTCTAAAATTGGAGAGTGTTGGAACAGGTGTCCTCTGAGGTCTTTCCCAGATCTGACAGTCTCTGATTCTATATCATTACAGATATCATCCAACATTTACTGAGAAGTAGAATCCACCCTGTGCTGGGATGTGCTAATTCACTAATGGGTCTATTTGGGAAGCAAATGGCTTGTTCTCTTTGGGAAAAAAAGCCATTAACTTTGTTTTGGGGGTTCCCTTCAGGAGGTGACTCGTGGATTCTTTTCATTTTTTATTTGTCCTTTGAATCTAAGAGGTCTGAGCAGTTTTCGTTCATGATTTCTTGAAATTTGGCATAGGGTGTTCTTTTTCTAGTTGCATTTTTCAGGGAGGCTGGTGATTCTTCAGTTCTTCCTCCTTGACCTGTTTTCAAGATGAGTTGTTTTTCACAGAAAATAATTTACAGTTTATTTGTTTTTTTGTTGTTGTTGTCAGTCGTTTTGATCATGTCCAACTTTTCATGACCCCATTTGGGGTTTTCTTGGCAAAGATACTGGAGTGGTCTGCCATTTCTGTCTCCAATCCAGTGGATCCATTTTGTCAGGCAATTAAAGGTTAAGTGACTTGCCCAGGTTCACTCAGCTAGAACATATCCGGGGCTGGATTTGAACTCGGATATTTCTGACTCCAGGCCCATTGCTCTATCCACTGAGTTACAGGTTGCCTCTACAGTCTCTTCTACAGGGTGTTCCTAAAGTCTGGACACACAGGCAAAAATGAATATTTTCAAGAAATGAAATGATTGAAATTTTCAACAATATTTTATTTAATTGGAATATTAACAAATAACATCTTCAATGTGATTTCCATCATTTGTGATGCAAAGGTTAATGAGCTTTGCAAGACTCACGTGAACTTGATGCAATAACTCCATATTGCCATCGCTTTTAGCACATTCACTCTTGGAATATGAATATGAAATCATATGATGTTATTTGAAATTGAAGATGTTATTTGTTAATATTCTAATTAAATAAAATGTTGAAAATTTCAATCATTTCATTTCTCGAAAATATGCATTTTTCGCCTGTGTGTCCAGACTTCAGAAGAACACCCTGTATTTTGTTCTAATAATTGTTATTGTCTCATAGAGTTGAGGAGTCATTGATTTCCATTTTTATTTGGTCCATTCTAATTTTCAGGAAGGTTATTATCTATTTGGAAGGGACTGCAGAAGTCACCCTTCCTTTAAGGCTGTAACATCCTTGATAAGTAGTTATCCAACCTCTTCTTGAAGTAATAGGGAATACACTACCCCAAAGACATCCTCCTCAATTTTTGAATGCATTGTTAGGAAGGCTTCCTTATAGTGAGTCAAAACCTGCCTCCCAGTTGCTTCTACTCATCATTGCTCCTAGTTCTACCCTCTGTAGCCACATCAAACAAGTCTGACCCCTCTTATACATAGCAAGCCTTCTAATATTTGAAGACATCTATCATTCTTCCTGCGTATCCCTCCCCTCCTTTTAAGCTCCCAGGTTCTCCAACCAATCCTATGAGGGAAGGGCTTCAAGACCCCTCAATATTCTAGTCATCTTCCTTTGGACATAATATGGCTTGTCAATGATCTTTCTAAAATATGGCTCTAGAACTGAACGGGTTCTTACGCTCGAGAGCAGGGCTTGACCATGGTATGATTATCTTCCCCTTTTTTGGACATTATACTCCTATTAACTCAGCTTAAGATGGCATTATCTGTTTTGGCTGACACATCATCTCACTGAGCTTGGAGAATACTAAATCCTCTAAGAATTTTTCATATATCACTCCTTTCTAATCATCTCTCCCTTATCCTGTATTATTCAATTTTGCCTTTTCCAAATCAAGTCCAGGATTTTTCAGTCATTCCTATTACACTGTAGCTTCAGCCCACTGTTCCACATTGACAAGATCTCTTTGGAACCTAATTTGCTCATTTAGTGTACCCGTTACCCTTCTTATGCCATACACGCACACACACACACGTATATATGTGTGTATATGTACATATATATATATGTGTGTGTGTGTGTGTGTGTATATAATCCCTGATACATAATAGGTGTTTAAGAAATATTTGTGGATTGACAGTTACAGTGTCATTTTATTAATAAATAATAAATTAATTATTTAAATTAATAATTAATAAAGATGGTGAATAGAATGGAGCTCTGACACTCTACTAGACACCTCCCTCCAGGTTCTGTCTGCTTTTACCCCCTCCCCTAAATGAATTCAGAAATGTTCTTTTTAATTGGGAAGGGGGAAAAGGTGCTTATAATTGGGATACAAGTTTGCATTATCAATATTGTAGGGAATAAAATGACAAGGCATCATTAATCATAAACCAAAACCCAAGTTGATTGAGAATTTTTTTTCTTCCAAAATTAAAAAGGCTTAACAGCTTTTCAGCTCAATTCTCCATCCAAATACCAGCAGTCAGGTGGGCATCTGACTACAGAGAGAGAAAGTGCCTACTCTTTGAGAATCTGGCTCTCCTCTACTGCCCTCAGGGATGTGGAATTGTACCCACTGGAGCTCAGAGAGGGAAACATAAGTGGGCTAAGTGTCACTCTGCTGTGGTAAGGAGCTAAACTGCTTGCATTTTCAGAGTAAATTAACTCTTTGAAAATGCTAGGCCAATATTCCCCTACTGCTGGCTCTTGGGCCTGACCACAGAATTTTACTACCAAAGGATTCTTATTTCTTAAAAAAGTGTGAACTTTCAAGTTCAAAATTAACTCCTCCCTGTGCCCTGGTCCTCATACCCAGAGTTCCCTCCTTCTCCCTGGTTCCCAGTCCCACCACCTGAGCCACTGAGGGAGCTACACAGAGGATGAGGAGCGCAAAGCAATCTGTGGCAGAAAATTTAGCTTTTTAATTAAAACATTGCTATTACTTTATTTTCCCTGGAAGAGAACTTAACTCCTTTTATAATCTTCACCGTCTGTGACCTCTCCTGTAGCTTCTGACAACAATGACAACCCTTTCCTTCTGGATATTCTCTTCTTGGCTTTTAATATACTATTCCCTCCCAGTTTTCATCTTAGATCTCTAACTTGTTTTTTTTTTCTAACCCTTTGGCTGGTGGCTTTTGCTTTTTCTGCCCTCTGAATGTAGGCAGTACCCTAAGGATTTTTTTTTTTACCCTAAGGATTTGACCTTGGCCTTCTTCTCTTCTTTCTCTGCTCCTTTCCTAACCTCATTTACTCTCACTTCATCATTTCTATGCAAATGACTTCCAGATCTCCATGTCCATCCTTGGAATTCGGAATTCAGACTTTGATTTCCAATTGTCCATCAGACATCTCCCCTGGGATGTGCCATTGCCACTTCAGGTTCAACATGTCCCAAACTGAACTCTTTGGCTCTTCTCCCCAAAGTCCCCTGGTCCTCTTCATCACTTCCATACGTCTGTCAACAGTGCCGCCCTTCTCCCAGTCATTCACGCTGACAGTCACTCAGGCTTCATTTTTGACTTTTGCTTCTCCCTTGTCCCTTGTCAATTAAGTAGTCACAAAGTTCTACTGTCTCTGCCGTCGGATTAATCTTTCTCACAAATAAGTCTAATCACACCACTATGTTCCTTAAAACCTTCCATGGCCGTCCTTGCCTACCAGGTAAATTTGAAATTCTTGGTATCCAGAGCCTTCCACAATACTACTAGCATATTTATTGGTGTACATGTTTTCTTATTCCTACAAGAACATAATAACCACTTTACAAATTATCTCTCTTGATCATCATAACAACCCTCTGACACACGTGCTATTATTACCTCTCATTTTACAGATGAAAAAACCAAGAATAAATGACTTGCCCAGGGTCCCATGGCTAGTGTCTGAGGCTGGACTGGAACTCAGGTTTTCCTGAATTTAAGCTCAATCTGCTGTCGTCTCTATCACCTAGCTGCCAAAATTTCTATTTGAATATACAGTATAGTTAGCATCCACACAGCACTTAAAAGGCTTGATTTATATATGTTAACTCATTTGATCCCCAATATAATTCTGAGATAGGTGCTATCATTCCCATTTTACAGACAAGGAAACTGAGTCACATAGCTAGTGTGATGAATGAAAAACCCTGAGAGAGATTTTATGGGTGATTAATAATCAATTTATTAATTAGGCTAGACGTCAATCATTATATTGTTGGTCAATGGTTTCTCTTGGTAACCATAGACACAAAGGGAGGCTCTGAATCACCTTAAATCTCTTCTGAAAGGGAACCCGCCTGACAAGTGAAACTCAACTCTGCTTGGTGGACATTTAAAGAGAAAATGGGCTAAAAGTCTTCAGGTCCTCCTGCTGAGAATGTGGCTGGATCATGAGACTCAGCAGCTTCCGCAATCTAGACAGGAGAATCCATCTCCATCCAGGCCATTCTGGTTGGTTTCCTCCTTCATGAGCTGGGTCACCCTGAACTCTAATAGAGGAGTACAAGGACAGGGGCTCTTTTCCCCAGGGTAAGAACCTGCCAAGACTGGATTCTGTTTTTACTTTAAACAGAAGTTAGGTCTCCTAGTTGGGTACGATCCAGCCCAAGACTGAAGAGCATTTTCCATGAGGACTAGGGGTAATCTCAATCAGTCATGTCCTTCAGAGACTGGCTTTTTGTAGGAGCTGGGCCTTAATGGGGAAATTGAAGAGAAAAACCTGGATCCCAATTTAATAATTGGTTATTAATATAATAACAAAATAATGTTTCTCACTAGTTAAGTGTCCAAAGCAGGATTGGAACACAAGTCTTCTTGCCTCCAACTCCAATGTTCTATCTACTTTGTCGATATAGCTGCCTATAAGCTCTATGAGATAGGGACAAAGTCTTACTTTTTTTAAATCTTTCCCAGCATCTACCAAATTGTGGGTTGTATTGGGAAGGGTTAACAATGCTTCTATTCTTGAGGAGCATTCCTCATGCAGCTGCAGACAATGATAAAGCCCCCAAAACTCCCCTGCAGTTATCCTAAGGGGTTGATATTGGCCCCAGACACATCACTCAACCAAGCCAGCAAGAGCAGTGGGATCCAGATGTGAACCTGTGGATGGGAAGCACCTGTAGGAAAGCTCATTTCTTCCTAACGTGAGGGCAGGGACTATACTAGTATATGTTAATGGCCACATTAGGAAGCAAGTAATAATAAAAGGAGGTCTTCCCAGTGTTAGGGAAATGTGACAGCTAAAAGCAGGTGCCTATGTATATTAGGAGAGGAGGGCAAGGCTTCTAATGGACCCTGGCTTGTCCAGGGGAAGAATGGAGTCAGTCGTGTGCCAGAACTATGCAGAGCCAATGAATGCTTTAAATATGCGCGGGGTCTCTGGATCATAGATCTAATGGGGCAACTAGATGGCACAGTAGATAGCGTGCAAGGCCTAGAAGCAGGAGGACCCGAGTTCAAATCCAGTCTCAGACACTTACTAGCTGTGTGACCATGGGCAAGTCACTTGACCCTGTTTGCCTCAGTTCCTCATCTATAAAATGATCTGGAAAAGGAAATGACACACCACTGCAGTAGTTTTTTTTTTTTTTGCCAAGAAAACCCCAAGTGGGGTTACAAAGAGTCAGAGACAACTAACTGACTAAACAAAAACTTTGAGATCAAACTGAGAGCTGGAAGGGAACTTAAGAGTTAATGTGAAATCCAAACTTTATCTGATTCAGAAATATCCTTTGGCATTAAATGAGAGGCTTAGAAGGTCAAAAGTTTAGCTGGAGGCCAACCAAATATGCCAGTGGTGATGAAGCTGGAGATCATTTATTCTGTTCTGTGGTTTTGACAGACATCGGATCCTACTGACTCTTCTAGGTTCTAGGCCAACCTCCGCCAGTGCCAGTGGGTGTGGATAAATCACTCCCTTGCTCTGGACCTGGAGCTCCCATAGAGCTCCCATAAAGACTCCCCTTGGAGATCCTTATATTAATTCCATAACACCTTGGATGAATTCAAGGAAGGTCCCAGCAGCCTGAAGCTCCCCGAAGAGACGAGCTCTAGGAAATGCTTCATTATCCCAGGAGGGAAGGGAAGGATAGGTGGGTTGGGGAGAGCCGTAGCTAAGTGTAGGCACCAGATAATCCAGGGCTGTCTAAAGGGTCCAGAGAAAAACTGGTCACTCTGGGTCAAGCTGTGCTGCTCAGACTTTTTGGTCAGTTTGTTCTAAGCAATATTTCCATGGCGGGACTTGAACTTCATTTCAAATGGATTAAGGAGGTAAAAGAAGCCACAATTGTATTTGAGTGTGGGTCAGGGCCCAAGATAAATGGCTTCCACTGTGATTAGCTTCTCCAGCTTGTTCCCTTGGTAGATGTAATAACATGATTAGTCCTCATTTAGCCTCTTAGCCCCTGACCCTGGAGCAGACCAGTTATTTAGTCCCATCTTCTCATTTTACAGAGAAGTGATACACTTTGTCAAGGTCACACAGCTGATCTGGGCAGAACCAGGAGCAGGAGTTTCGTGTCCTAACTCTTAGTATCCTAATCAGGGCCTTCTCCCCTCCTTTGGGGTTGAGCACTAACTCAGAGGGCTCTGGGCATACCTAGGAGTGGGGCTCCCCGCCTCCGTCTGCCTCTCATCTGTCCCAATACTGGCACCCAGTGCTGGTACACACTGCCTTCTACCATCTGGGGCTCTGTGTAAAATGACTCTAATTAAGCAGGTCCTCACATATAATTCATGTAAACAAGATACACTGCTAAAAAGGACTATTATGGGGACTGATTTCTCAAGCTATAATTATAGGCAACAGGCTCAATATAGGAGAACTAGCACCAGTCATTCTCTAGAAGCCAGACAATGAGAGTATTTTCTCTTTCTACAAGTGACATCGGATGGCAACACCACATTTCTTTGATGTAAACAGCTTCCTAAGGTTCAACTTTGTTCTCGAGGGTAATGGTTTGTTCCTAGGCTCCTAACCAGCTTTTCCTTCTTCACTAGAGCTTTCCCCCAGTTAATTAAGGACTACATTCATTGCTTCATTCTCTGAACACCTACTGAGCTCATAGCTCTCCCATGTAATGCAATACTAGATAACCTGGCTTTAAGTAGGCCTCTCATTGTCTCTCCTCAGGCACATCTTATTCCCCACCTGGAGGTGGGAGCTGGCACATCCCCGACAGCCCTGAGCACCGTCCTGTCCTCTCATGTTACAGAGAAGTTACCCACCTTCTCGAAAGTCACACAGAAGATTGGGGCAGAACGAGGGACTGTACTCTAAATATACAGACTTAGAGAAGAAAGGCCCTTAGAGTCCAACCATCTCATTTTACAGTTGAGGAAGCAGAGGCCCTTTTGTTGTTGTTGCTTTGCTGTTATGGGTCAATTGTGTTTGACTCCTCAGGACCCTGTGGACCATACTGTTCAAGGGGTTTTCTTGGCAAAGACACTGGAATGGTTTACCATTTCCTTCTCCAGTGGATTAAGGCAAACAGAGGTTAAGCGACTTGCCCAAGGTCACATAGCTACTAAGGTTTGAACTCTGGTCTTCCTGACTCCAGGCCCAGCACTGTATCCACTGAGCCATCTAGCTGCATAAATGGTTTGCTTGCCCTCACGTAAGTAGAGAGGTTACACAGGCAGTAAGCAGTAGAACTGGGATTTGAACCCAGGTCCTCTGACTGTAAATTTAGTTCTCCTTCCAACATACATCACCACCACTACTAGGAAGTGCCCAGTGTTTCTTCCTGACTTTCTCCTACCCGGTTTCCCTGCAGTCTTTCCCCCTCTCCCTCTTTGCCTCCTTTTTTTCTTTCTCTCTCTCTTTCCCTTCTTCTTTCTCTTTTCCCCCTCCTTTTCCTTCTCCTCCTTCCCTCTCAGCCCTCCTTCTCTCCTCTTCCATTTTGCAAACCACTACCCACAGCATCTTCCTAAAGCAATGCTTTCATCTGCTGTAGATTCCTAGATTTAGAGCGGTAAGGGATCTTGGTGGTCATTTAGTTCAATCCCCTCTTTTGACAGATGGGGAAATTGAGGCCCAAAGAAATTAGGTCATGCAGGTGATTTTAGCAGAGCCAGGATTTGAACCTAGTCCTCTGCCTGCAAATCCAGCACACTGTACCTTACTCCCTCTGCACCTGCAGACAAAAAGAGATACCTGTGCACTACTGTGAAATGCACAGTCCTATCTACCAGGGCTAAAGAAAAAAATAAATTCAACTCTATAAGAACCATAAAGAAGAGGTATGTCTAGATATTGTGAAAAAGATCTGGGGGGTTTATGGGATTGAATCTTGGACAGGCTCTTCAGATGGACCAAGACCTGGGTCCCTAAATAAATAGGACAGGAGACCTGGCTGGATTATATCTGGCAGATTGTGAAATACTTTCAGTGACCCCATACTGCTCCCTGCCACAAATGGTCATCAAACCAACACCAAAACTCGCCTGCTAATGCCGTATGGCTGAGAATAACTCTGAGAACAAACACCCTGATGTCTAAAGAATAACAATTCATGTAACCCAAATCTCGGGCTGCATTAGGAGAGCAGCAGTGTCCAGAATGAGGAAAGTGACGGTTCTGACTTCAAGCATTTAAGGCCCCACATGTGGAAGAGGGAATAGATTCATTCTGCTTGGCCCTGAGGGCAGAAGTAGAAGCAATGGCAAGAAGTTTTGGGGAGGCAGATTTTGGCTTGATGAAAGGAAAATTTCCCAATAATTAATCAACATTGTACCAAAGGGCTACCTGCCTTAAAGGGCTGCCTCAGCAGGTAATGGGGCCCCTGTCATAGGGAGTTTTTCTGGCAGAAGTTAATTGACCACTTTGAATATATAATAATAATAATAATAATTTTGTTTAGTTATTTTTTCAGTTGTGTCTGACTCTTTGTGAGTCTCTTTGAGGTTTTCTTGACAAAGATACGAGAGTAGTTTCCTATTTTCTTCTCTAGCTCATTTTACAGATAAAGAGATTAAATGACTTGCCCAGGGTCCCACAGCTATTAAGTGCCTGAGGCCAGATTTGAACTCAGGAAGAGAAGCGTTCGTGCTGCCAGGCCTGGTGCTCTATCCAGTGTGCCACCCAGCTGCCCCATTTGAGTTGGACTAGATGACGGTTAAGTAAAATTCCCTTCCAACTCTCTGATTCTGTTATTATGATGATGCTTTTGTTGTGATGTGATGGAGTTGATCTGAATATGGTTGGCCTTTGCTTTATGGGGTATGTGCTTACGTGATGAGCATTACTGAAAAATTAAGCCTTCTACTTTTCTAAATAGAGTCTGACTTTCAATGTCCTGGGAAACTTACAACTTAAAGAAAACTTGAAATGTATCTTTCTGCAAAATGAAGGATCTCTCCATATTCCATATGATCAATTCATCCCATAAAAATGAAGGGATTTGGGTTGGTCTCTTTAAAATCTCATTTAGCTTTAACCATTCATGATTTTAGGCAGTGAGGTGGTACAGTGGATAAAGTGCCAGGCCTGGAGTCAGGAACCTGAGTTCAAATCTGGTTTCAGACACTGCTGAACCGTGTGACCCTGGGCAAGTCACTTAACCCTGTTTGCCTCAGTTTCCTCATCTGTAAAATGAACTAGAGAAGAAAATGGCAAACCACTCCAGTGTATTTGCCAAGAAAACTCTAAGTGGGGTCACAGAGAGTCAGACATGACTGAAAAACAACTAAATGATAACAAAAACAAAAAATATGATTTTTTTGGCAGCCAAGATTTCCTGGCTATTTGAAAGTTGAGTTGGGTTCTGAGTAATAAAGGTTTTAGTACATATACAATGGCCTCTATAACCCTGAAGCACATTCCATCTGGAAGACTCATGCCCTGGGAGAGTACTGACATGTTAGTTTTCCCCAGCAGTATGCATTGTTAAGGCAGCAAAGTACTATGGAAATCATAGTGATTTCCCCAGAAAAAATGAGTAAGCTTCTATTATCATTATTCTGTACTCGCTGACAGGAAGATGATAGTCTTTAAATAAGGGTTTATTCTCCCAGATACAGGGCAAAGTCTTGCTGACATCAAGGGAACAAAAACAAAAGGGAGCCATCTTTGGGATGAGCAAAGCCAGGTGGGTGCTAGAATGTGCCTACCCTACCTCCCGCTTCCCCAGCAAGCTGGTGTCAGATCTCCTCCTTAGACCAATCCAATTCAAACTGTTTTACCGAGTGACTCCTATGTGTGGGGTAGGAGATAGTGCCTGTAGTCAGGAAGATCTGGGTTCAAGTACTGCCTCCGACATGTGGGCAGTGTGATCTTGCCCATATCACATAATGTCTCATTTTGCAGCTGCTGCCCATCTATACTGACAAAAGGAGTTTCTTCAACAGGAATTTCTCTGCACCATTGAAAGCATAGGTCTAGAGTACTGGAAAGATAGCTCATACCTTCAAGAAGCTTACACTCTACTGGGGGTGTGAGGTGGGGGGACATATGCTACATAAACAGGTAAGAATATACATGATATATAAGAACATATACAACTGCAATATTGTTTCAGGAGTGACTTTGAGCAAATAAGTTATTTTGACTATTATAAATACCCAAATTAACTATAAAAGACATATGAAGAAAGATACTATCTATGTCTAGAGAAAGAACCGATAAACTGAAGTATGTATAGAATAATTTTGCCTATATATACCTATTTGTGTCTAATAGTAGCCATCTCTAGGGCAGGGGGTGGGAGGGAGGGAGGAAAATAAAAAGAAATTTACATGATAATTTTGTTGTATATTGGAAAGGAATAGCAACTTGTGCATAACAGATTTGCAGTTTCACGTGTGATCAACTCTTGTCTTGTACTATGTTATGGAAATGCTTGTTTTATTCTATAAATTAAAAATAAAATAAAAAAGAATATATATGACTATTTGAGGAGGGAAGAGCACTAATGAATACGAGGTTTGAAAGAAGTCTCTCATAGGAGATGGTACATGAACCAAGGCATGAAGGAAGCAAGGATTCAAAGAGGGAGGTAATGAAAGAATATATTACAGGCATGGGTGGATGGGTAGGGAGACACAGCCTGGGCAAAAACATGGAGGTAGGAAATAAAATGCTGTGTTCAGGGATTCAACCCTGAGTGCCTCTGGTCAGATTAAGAAGTACCCAGAGAGGGTGGGAGAAGTTGTGAGACATAAGATTTAGGCAAGGAAGAAAAAAAAAACGGGAGAGGAAAACAAGAAAAAGAGGGAGAATAGGAGACAAAAATGAAGAGAAGAAAAGGGGAGAATAGGAGAGCTGAGACAGGACCTCCTGACAATGGTCTCAAGTGACTAGGCCACAGGTGCCTGTACTTTTATGAACCTTTCTGAAAATATGATCCTGTAGTCATGACCCTTCCCTATGTTTTCCTGTCCCAAATTAAGACTATGCTTCTTTTCGCTCTCAATTTCTTAACCAGCCAAGGTTGGCACCAGGATTTGATATAAACCAGGGCTTCAGTTCAGTTTGATCATTTAGGGTCTTTCCTCAACTGAATGGGGCCCAAAATGAGGGGTAGATTGGGTTTGGAAAGCCTTTCCAAAAGTCATTTGTTTGTCTAGAATGAATGAGTCTATGTAGCCCAGAGCGTTTATATGGGGCCCTTCTATATGGGCCAATGCAACCATCTCAGCTTTCCTTGTCTTGCTTCTTTCCCCCACCCCCACCCCCACCCCAACCATCCCAAAGTTGGCCAAGGATCTCTTGACTCCCTTTCTCCTCCTTTGCAACTGATTAAGTGCTTTCAGCATAGAGCCCTCAACAGAGCCAAGTGGACCAAAGAGGTGTGATCCCAAAGCTCAGGAACTTATTCTCCAGGTTCCACGGCACTGAGGTTGTTGCACACAAGGGCCATGCTGACAGCCGATTAAACATTGCATGGGACTGTAAGATTAATGACACATTAATGTTGTACCCATGCCACCACTGCTCAAATAAACTTGCTATTAAATTGCTCTGATCATGTTACTGTCCCATAAAAAAATCTTCAGTACCTAGGGAATAAAGTATGAACTCCTGATGCTGGCACTCAAAATCCTACACATTCTGGCTTTTACTTTCTTTCCAGACTCATCTCATACTTTACATTTCATCCAGATTGGATGACTCTCTGCTCCCTATTTGTGATCCACCCTTTCTCACCTCTGGGTCTTTTCTCACACTGTCCCCCATGCCCGGTATGCACTCTCCCTCACCCCCAAAACTGCTGAAGTCCTTGCTTATCTTCAAGATTCCATTCAGGAGCTACCTTCTCTCTTGTCTCTCTGGGTCCTTTTCACTCACGAAAATGATTTTTTCTTCCCTACATATCTCATACTTCTTTTGGACCTTTCTTTTGCACTTGTAGTATAGTTGGATCACTCCCCTTTATCTCAGTTATCTGTAACACGTCTTTTTCATGTATTCAACCATAACCTTTTTGAAAGCAGAGTTTATGGTATATTTTTTTCTGGATTTTTTTTAGCTTTTCTTTGTATAGGGCATAGGGCTCTGAACATAAAAATCACTTAATAAATGCAGTTGGAAGGAAGAAAAGAAGGAAATAAGAAGGAAGGGGAAAGAGAAAAAGGAGAGAGAAGAGAGAAAGGGAGGGAAGGAAGAAGAAAAAAAAGGAAGGAGAGAAATAGTAGAAGAGATGGGAGAGAGATCAAGTGAAGAGGAGGGGAAGGAAGGAGGGCAAGAGGAAGGGACAGAGAAATGGCAGATGCAGGGAGATGGAAGGCAGGAAGAAAGTATATGATATATGGCAATAAATTAAGAATATTGGGAAAAAATCAGTCAACAAGCATTTATGAAGCTCCTACTGTTTGACAGGCACTGTCCTAAGCACCAGGAATATAAAGGCAAAAACCACTCCCTGTTGTCAGGGAGCTCATGGTCTAATGGGAGGGATGATATGGAAATAGCTATGTAGAAACAAGAGCTATACAGGGTAAGTTAGAGCTAATGATCAGAGAGAAGACTCTAGAATTAAGGGAGATAGGAACAGGCTTCTTGCAGAAGGTGGGGCTTTAGCTAAGACCCAAAGAGAAGCTTAGGAAGAGATGAGGAGTGAGAGCATTCCAGGCATGGGGGCAACCAGTGAAGATGCTCAGAGCTGGGAGATGGAGTGTTATATGTGAAGAATAGCAAAGACTCCTGTTTAGGAAAGTAAAATAGAAGAAAATTGAAAAGGCAGAAAGGGGCCAGGTTATGGAGGCTTCGAAAGTCAAAAAGAGGATGTTATACGACTACAGTAGATTGAATGGAGGGGAAGAGTGTGACACGGTGAGACCTGTGCTATAGGAAGATCCCCTGAATGAAAGACAATCTTTCAGTGGGGAGATGCTTGTGTCAGGGAGACTGAAGAGCAAGCTACCGCAATAGCCCAAATGTAAGGTGATTAAGGGGTATGAAAGGGAGTGTCAGAGGAGGAAAGGAGGGGAGAGCCGTGAGAAAGGTAAGACTGACAGACCTTGGCAACATTGGTGGTTTTTTTGTGGGGGAGATGGTTAGGGAGAGTGATGAATAGAGACTGACAGCTAAGTTACAACCCTGGATGATTGGGAGGATGCTGGCGCCCTTGCCAGTAATTGGGGAGTTTGAAAGAGGGGAAAAGAAGATTGAGGGAAGAAGAAAAGCGTTTCAGATGAAAGCTATTTTGTTACCTGTGGAGCAGGCAATCTAGAGAGCACAGCAGAATGGGGTGGATGCCTTTAGAGTGGGATGTTGGTGGGGTTCAGTCAAGGGCAATGGAAATAAGGAAGTAATTCCTGGAGGACTGAGAATAACACGGCAGCCTAGAGTTCATTATCATTGGGACGGGGAGAGAAAGTCAGAGTGAGAATATGTCAACCGTTGAGTTCAGGTAGGCTGTCATTGTCCACAAAGGCTCAGCCTGGGGATAGACTGTCCCAGAGCATCAGGCAGCAATGTATAGTTGGAAGGGTAGGGACAGGCGATTACTGTAGGATTTAGGGGGCCAGAGAGAGTACCTAAAGTGTAACTGAATGGCTGCTCGGGAAGCCCACCTAGGTTGGCATGGGCTAAGTGACTGCTGTCAAGTTAGGGTGGTTGGAGAGAGGGAAAGGTAGGTTTTAGAAAGAATAAGGCAAGAAAAGTAATGGTCACCTCTCTTCCAATAGTCAGAGGAGGCTTTTTGGAGGAGGTAGGAATGAGATAAAGTTTCATGGCCAAGAGGAATGAATAGCTGGAGACAAAGTGCTGAAGCAGGTTGAAGCTGTTTAGATGAAGAGAGTTTGGGGCAAATTACTCTGAAAGGAGTAGAGCTAAGGCCAGGAGAGAATTTCATAGAACTGATTTCCATTTATCCAGGACCCAGCCATCGAAAAGCTCAAATAACTTCACTTTTGTCTTTGAACTCTACTTTCATAAGAAGCAGTGTAGAGGACAGAATATGGGAACCAACAGCAAAGTCCTAGCTTGGACTCTGCCGGTGATACTCTCTGTGACCTCGGGAAGAATCCCTTCTCCCCTTAGCTCTCCTCTCTTTGGTATCTTGAGAATCAGAGGCTGTGAGCTCATTGGGAACAGGAATTTTTTTGCCTCTCTTTGTATCCCTAGCTCTTAGCCCGGTGCCTGGCACATAGTAGGCACTTAATAAATGCCCATTGACTGACTTTCCTAATAATCAGAATTGTCCCAAAATGGAGTGGGCTGCCTCAGGATGTCATTAAGTTCCTCCTCCCTGGAGGACTCTAAGTGATGGGGTGCTCGTGCTTGGATCCTAATTCTAACATCACATTTCCCCTTAGCCTCTGCCTGGGTGCCTGTGCCTGTGGCAGAATTCCAATTTCAGAATACATCTAATTCTCAAACACATTCTTTCCCAGGCAGCCTCTCTCTAGCTAAAGGGCAGTGTGCCCCCAAATTATCTCTGCTTCTTCCTCAGTAAGCAGCTATGCCCAACTATAGATTGATTCAGGATGCTGATAACTGACTATACACTGAGACTAACATGTATCCTAGACATAGTGAAATGTATACTCCCTTACATTAATCTTGTCTAACAAGACATGTGATGAATCCACCTGGATATTCCCAGTCAGCCGTGAACTTTTAGTGACTTAGTGACATTTCACAGGCAAAACCACACTCCTGGGTAGCCCCACTGTGGTATTTCCCAGTGAACTCTGAGTAAGATACCTGCTTAGTAGATACAAAAAGTGCATGTTCCTTTAAGAACTGACCACTCCTAAACCACTCCCTAATCCCACCCCAACACAGCTAATTGACAGGTTTCATCCCTAAATCTTGTACTTAAAACTTTCCCTGTAGCCCTGTATGGTTGCAGGTTCCCTAAGAACTCTTGCCTGCTTTACTGACATAAAGCATAATAAATCTTTGCCTCCCTGACTTAAAGAATGCTTGGGTCCACAAATTCATTCCAGGAGGCCTTGCCTTGGGAATTTTGGTTTGGGATTTCTACATCCCTGGATTCATTTCTCCCTCAACATAAGCAGAGAGGGGAGATGGCCACTTGCAGGGTAGCTTAGAGTAGAGAACTTTTTTGGGTGTGGATCAGACTAGTTGGCTACTAGGCCACCTTTAATTTCTGTGATTCTAGAAAAAACATGCCATCAAAGAAAGATGTGGTTCTGCTGAATTTGGCTTTAGAACTCAATATATTCTTATTCTTTGAAATTGGCAGTCCATGTTGAGTAACTTTTTAACTATAATCTTCAATTAATCAGACCACCCCACTTTCCCAAATTTCTGGATAAATAGGAGGTTATGGTAATTAGAAGACAGTTCGAAACGGCAGTTCCCCCATTAAGGGATATAGACTTGGCTCGTTTGGGGAGTTCAGGAGTTTAAAAGGCAAATCTAAATTAATCATTCCGCCGCAGGAAACTTACTATATGGGCTAGAAACCAGCTTGAGGTGTTTTTCCTATTCTCTGATATTCTAGGGAGTGGGGGGTAGGTGGGCTGGTGCATATTCTGGGTCTTTCAACAGGCTCTGTGTTCCTATGGAGAGAGCAGCATGCATCACTGAACTCCTAATGAGAAGAAGAGGGGGAAGGAAGCCCAGTGGGAAGGCTGCAGGGACAGTGGAGTGGGTGCTGGCTACCTCCCAGTGGCACAGTGGCTGACTCTGTGGGGAATAATACCAGCAGAGAAAGGGGGCACAATTCAATGCATTTAGCTTGAGGACTCAGGGGTCAGAGTTTCCACTCTGTCTCTTATGATGTGCCCTGGCACAGGTCAAAAAGCTTTTACAGTTAATTAGTTCTCTTGATCTGTAAAACAGTCACAATTGTTCTTAGTTTCGCATCTCTCAGGTCATTCTATATACACATGAGACTTCAAGGCTTAAATACCTTCAATGGCTCCCCACTGCCCTATATAACAAAGGAGCCCAAGCTCCTTAGCTTGGTATTGAACAATCTGCCCTCAAATTTCCTTTCCAGCCTTATTTTCCATTTCTGTTCCACATGAATGGTTTGCTCCAGGTAGACTGCTTTACTATCTCCTGAAAATATCATATTTATTTCCATCTCTCTACTTTTGTTCATAGCATCCTCCTCTATAGTATGCCTTCCCCTCCATTTCCTCAGCCCAATGTTGACCCATATGTCAAGTTCTAACTCCTCTGACCACCTTTCCTGCCCACCCCAGTTCCTCTCGTCTGCATATATTCTATAGCCTGTCTGCCATTAGCCATTTGGTTCTGATTACACATCAGCTTATGTTGTTAGTTGGGCAGGGGATTGGACTAAGTGACCTGGCCGAGATGACCTCTTGCTATTTCCTTCGGGTTGCCAATCTAAAGGAACCAGGCAGGTGGGTCACCCAGTATCACTCAGCACACTCCGTGGTGGGCTCTCTCTTGCTAAAAAACTCTGTGGTCATGATCTCATAATCAAAAGCTAGGCATTTATGGAAGGGGCTTGTAGAGTGCAATCTCTGAAATGGGAAACATTTTCCTCCTAGAAGACTAGAGACACAGGCCCTGGGAATCAAGGGTTATTCTAACATCTTGTATTTACATAGCAATGTAAGAATTATAAAGACAATCTCTTGAGAGTTAGGGCATTTACTTATTACCATCCCTATTTTACAGCCGAGGCAACCAGACAGCCATCAAGTCAATAAGCATTTATTAAGCACCTACTATGGACTAGGTACTGTGCTAAGCTCTGGGGATACAAAGAAAGCAATAGGGAGGGAGGTGGCGGTGGCATAGAAATCCAGTCTGATGGGAGAGCAAACGTACAAACTATGTGTAAACAAGATATATAGGTATGTATGTATGTGTGTGTATACACACATGTATGTATATATGTAAATATGTATATAATATATGCATACACACACTTGCATGCGCGCACACATACATGTGCATACACACAGGCATATATACACACATATGTGTATATATACATATGCATACACATACATATGTGTATATATGTATGTAGATATATATGTAATTCCAGTAGTAAATGGGAAATAATTCCAGAGAGAAGACAGTAACATTACAAAGAAATCAAACAACCTGTTCATGACTATAAAGCTATTAGAGGAGGGGACAGAGGCTAGACTTACAATTTCACTGGTGTTGATCAGTGGTGTCAAACACAAATAGAAACAGGGGCCACTTATCCATACATCAGGATCCCCATGGCAGCATACTGATTTAGTTTGAAATGTAATGCTATCTATGTTTTACTGTATTTTTACTTATTTTGTTAAATATTTTCCAATTACAATGAACGACTGAACAACAAAAAACAATTTAATCTGGTTCAGGCCCCACTTGGGAATGTTGTGGTAGTTGGCATATTTGCTGCATGTGCAAAGAGGTGCTTCCCCTATCAGTGCAGATCAGCATCCTCTCTGCAGCTTAGAGCACGAAGGCAGAGGTCCTTAACCTGAGCCCACAGACCGCTAGGTAGTCCATGGAGGGAATCTGTGAATTTGGATAGAAAAAAAAAACTATCTTCATTTTCACTAACCTTGAAGTGAAATTTACTATTTCCTTTAATTACTTAAAAACATTATTCTACAAAGGGGTCTGTAGACTTTGCCAGCCTGCCAAAGGGGTCCCTGATACAAAATAGAACCCCAGTCTTAGAGAGGCGTCTGGAGCATTGACATGTTAAGTGATTTGCCCAGCATCCCTGAGTCAGTACATGTCCCAGGCAAAATGGGAACTCGGGTATCCCAGATCCCACGGCCAGCTTTCTATCTATTACACTGCATTGCTTTTCTCCTTTATACAGCCAATATTCAATCCAGCAAGTGTTTATTATGCACCTATTATATGCAAGGAACAGATGGGTTTCAATCTACATGCTTAGTGGGAACCCTCAATCTATGAGATAACGGATCTATTTGAGTACAAGGTATTATGCTGGGGATACAAAGTAAAAAATAAGGTAGTTTGGATTACTGGGCAAAACCATATATGCACATCAGTACACAGAAAATAAATATATATATATATATATATATATATATATATTTCAAGTAATTACAAGGTAATTTTTTTGGAAGGGAGGAGGCACTAACAGCAGTGAGAAGGAAGGAAAGCACTTACGGAGGAGGCAGTGATTGAGTTAAGCTTTAAAAGAAACTCATTCAGTTGTTTTCACTCCTGTCTGACTCTTCATGACCCGATTTGGGGTTTTCTTGGCAAAGATACTGGAAGGGTTTGCCATTTCCTTCTCCAGCTCATTTTACAGGTAAGGAAACTGAGGCAAACAGGGTTAAGTGACTTGCCCAGGGTCACACAGTTAGCAAATGTCCAAGGCCAGATTTGAACTCAGGAAGATGAGTCTTCCAGACTCCAGGTCTGGCACTCTGCCATCTATGCCACCTAGTTGCCCCTTTGAAAGAAACTAAGGGTGATAATAATTGTTAGTAGCATAGTGTGTGTGTATGTATACATAAAACACAATTGCTAGGCTGTGTGCTAAGCGCTTAACAAATATGATTTCATTTGATCCTCACAACAACCATGAGAAGTTGGTGCTATTTATTATCCCCATTTTGCAGATGAGGAAACTAGGGCAGGCGGGTTAGGTGATTTGCCTAGGATCACACAGCTAGTAAGTGTCTGAAGCTAGATTTAAACTCAGGACTTCCTGACTCCCGATGTGGAGGTTTATTCACTGTGCCACCGACCTTATAAGAAGCAGAGGTGAGGAGGGCGTGCATTTAGGCACAGAGGCCAGTCTGCACAAAGGCACAGAGTCAGAAAATAAACATTTATTAAGTACCTACTGTATGCCAGGCACTATGCTAAAAGCTGGAGATACAAAGAAAGGTAAAAGCCAGTCTCTGTCCTCAAAGGGGAAAGAGAGACAACAAGCAAACACACATGTATAAACAAGCTATACATGCGTTAGACAGGAGATGGAATGTAGTGTGAGAGGAAGCAATTGGGAAGGCCAGTTTGGCTGACCTGCTGTGTGCATGAAGGGGTCCTTTCTACCACACAAAACTCACTGCCCCTCCCTTATTGTGTGTGTGTGTGTGTGTGTGTGTGTGTGTGTGTCTGTGTTTTTTCCTATTCTGGGGCGTATGAATGTCAGAGCCTTCAGTGAATCCAATACAGGATGAATCCAGGACACCAAGCCTCAGAAAAACCTGACACTCCAAGCCCCTGAAACTTGGGATATATCCCCCAAGACTGAAGATGAGGATGAAGAAGGGATTATGAGTGTCCTTGAATGGGTTAGAAGAGGCACGTTCTTCTCTCCCTGTGGGGCCTCCCCATCATAACAAGATGCTGTCATGGAAGTGATTGACAGCATAGAACAAGAATGATATCATGGGAGAAGGGAGAAGGAAGCTGGGACGTGAGCCATCAGGGATCCTGTGGGTGCCAAGAGGCTGACACTCTAAATTTACAGTGCTCCAGTCATAGCATACTATGTACCTTTCAGCCTGAGCCTTTCCTAAATGAATATGAAAGCCGATCTAAAGTGTTTCTGGGAAGGAACGTCCCTGTGCCCAGTACATAATAGGAGCTTAATAAATGTTTATTAATTGATTCTTTCAAATAGGCACCACGATCTTAATCTCACAGGCACTCTGTATCACTGTATCATTTTCAGACGCTTTTTCTAACCCTTGCCAAAGTCCCTAGCACTCACTGGCTCAAGATCCAATAAGGTGCTTCTTTACGTGAAGACATCTATAACAGACTAGACTGGAAACGTCATGAAAACAGGGACAATCTGAAACATAATTAGGAATTTTTGGACCTGGGGCAAGTACAGTGGAAGATGTCCTGGGTTATTAAAGAGGGGAGGGGAAAACGAGACCCCAAGACATCAAACCCCATGGAAGGAGACTCTGGAACAGCAGAGGTTGTAGCTGTAGCTGCTGTCAGGACACCATGGGGAGAGCTGTCAGGTAGCTTTTTATTTTAACTAATTATTCTTGATGACTATATGTTGTCAAGTTGTTTCTTCACGTTTGGCACCCAACATGCCTGATTCCTGGGAATGGAGTAGGGAGGGTGGGCGTGGGGTGGGGGGTTGAGTGATGGCTCCTACAGCAAACAAAAAAAGTTTATGGGCTGGGGGTGGGGATTGAAAGAGGGAGTGAAGCCAAGTTCCTCGCGTCTTTAAAGCATCATGGTAGAACACTGGAGCAAACCTGGACCTTAGGGGTTATCTACTCCAGTAGGGTCAAACTCAAATAGAAATGGGGCTACTACTTGGTACAAAAGGATCCCTGCAGATCTCATATGGACTTAGTTTTAAAGTATACTATTATCTATGTTTTATTGTATTTTTATTTATTTTGTTAAATATTTTCCAGTGACATTTAAATCTGTTTTAGTTACACTGGAGTGTTGCAGACAACATGTTTGACACCTCTGTAATCATTTCAAACAGGAGGAAAATGAATCCTCAGAAGAGGGAAGTGACTTATTCAAGGTCATTGAAAAAAGCTCATTTAATGATTTTGCTGGTTTTTTTTTAAACCAGACCTGTGATTTTGTGGGCGTGGCTGTCCACCAATTTCAGTTAGGCACCTTCTCAGCAATTCATATTGTTAGAGAATTGCTTGAGATCAATAAATCAAATAGTCAATAAACATTTTAATAAATGAGCCTAAGCCTATGCTGAGTGCAGGGGATACCAAGAAAGGGGATACCTAACGGAGGAGACAATGTATGAAGAACTATGTCCAAACGAGGGATACACAGGATAGATTGGAAGTGATCAACAAAGGGAAGGCACTGGCCTTCTGGAGGCTGGAAAAAGGCTTCCTGCAGAAGGTGGGATTTTAGCTGGGACTGGAAGAAAGCCAGGAAAGTTTTAGTGACTCACCCAGGGTCACAGGTATCAGAAAATGAACTTGAACTCAGGCTTTCCCTGACTCCAGTGTCAGATTTCTAGACACTGTCATGCTATTTCTCATGGCTCATTGAACACTTGCTGAAATTGAGGCTGAGCTGAGGCAGGAGACAAATGGAGCCCAGATCTCATAGACTCACAGACTGTTGGATGTTGTTAAGAGTTTAGATATGATCTTGTCCACGTCTCTCATTTTACAGAAGGGGAAACTGAGGCCTGGAGTTATGTTAGGGCAGGAACTAGAACAGCCCAGCTCTTTTGACTCTGAGTCTGATGTTTTTTCTACTGGGTGTGTTTAAACTTGACTTTCTGATATATGGGGGCACTGACCCTTTCCAGACCTAAAGTCTTATGACTCAGGATGAGCAGCCTTTGATACTGTCCTAGTGTTCTCTGGCCCCAAGCCCACCCACTCCAGGGAGGACAGTCTGCAGGGGAAGCCAGATCCGAATCTGTCCCAGCCTTTGGGAAGAAGGATAGGGGACAGGGCAGGGGACAGGAGGGGAGAGGCTCTGAGGGAGAGTATGTACACACCTCACCCTTATCTCCCCTCTCCCAATTTACGGCTTGCCATAAATTATTTATTTATGGCTTATGATGAACCATTGCTAACACTGAGGGGCCCAGCTTGAGAGCGCTGGGGCCAGGGCTCAGCTCTTCCCCCTACTCCTAGGCCTAAGCCAGGGCAAACCAAAGGTACTGGCAGCTGGGGCCTTCACCCTCCCTCCCAACAGAACCTGGGAAGACCACAAGACTGAATCAGAGCTGAACTCTACACCTGCTGTCACCCTCCTGATTCTTCTGCTCTCTTTTTCAGGTTCCTCCAAAATGACACAGGTTTTCGCTTTAGGTAATAAATCATATTCCCTGAAAACATCTGTAAATCAAACTTTTAGCAAGTTGGATCCTATTTTGAATGGACAGGGAGAGGTTCCTATTTAAAGAAGCTGCAGTAGACCTTTTGAAAAACAAAAATTCCCCCTCTAGTATAGAGAACCAGAACACTGGCTTTGGGAATTGGAAAGATCTAGGTTCAAATCCTGCCTCAAACACTAGCCGTGTACTATGGGTAACTCACTAAGCCTGTTTGCCTCAGTTGTTGTAAGGGTTAAATAATATAGTTCAGCGGATGAAGAGCTATGCTGAAAAGCAATTGGAAGGCAGCAATAGAATGCTGAGTGAGGAAAACGAGTTGGATGAAAAATCAGTACCCTGAGTCCTGAATTCCCCTCACTTGCTGGACACTGACTCTTCAGGAGGCCATAAATGGAAAAGCGGCTGAAGGAAGCTTGCCAGATTCTGGTGGGAGTTACTAATGGGGAGGTTTGTGGAAAAGTATCGATGTCCTGGGAATTTCTGAGTTTGGGGCATTCTTATAGACTGGTTTTGGGCTACCTAAGTTTGAGAGGCTCCATGGGCATGACACTTATGTAAGAATTGTTTTTAGTAAATTTCATTATTCTTTTGCAAAGAGCTATATATAGTCGAAACGAGCTTATATCATTAGCTCCTCTGTTTGGTATTTAAAACCCTTCACGCTCTAGCTCCAGCCTCTTTTTCTAGGCCAATAACATATTATTCTCCCTCACATAGTCTATGCTTTAGCCAAACCAGGATACTTACTGGCCTCTGAACATAACATTTCATCTCCTGCCTCCATGCCTTTGCACATACTTTACCCCCATGCCTAGAATTCCCTCCTTCTTCCCCTGTGCCTTGTAGAATCTCTATCTCCTTCAAGGCTCCGCTCAGGTGCCTCTTTCTTCCCTTTCCTGATTCCATTGGTGGGTAGTGGCCTTCCCTCTGCTTCACTGTCTATTTATTCTGTATACATCCTGTATTTATTCATCTGTGAACACATTGTATCCCTCTAGTAGAAGGTAAGCTTCTTGAGCTCGACTGTTTTCACCTCTAGATTTGCTTCCCCAACTTGGCCCAGAGTAGACTCTTAATGAATGCTGCTGATTGAGTGATGTGATTACGGTCCATTGAACCACAGCAGGAAAGGAGAAGGACGGCGTTTTCTGGTGACTAGGGGCTAAGCCAAGTGTTTAAGTGGATAAACCCCTACAGATAATCTCCAACTTAACAAGACAGACACTGTCACCCACAAACAGTTTGCATCTGATCTAAGGTCCTTTCAGGTCTAAAAGCCTATGAATAGAGGAAATAAGATTAGTTTGGCATGATTTGTTCTTGGTTAAACCACGCTGGCTTTTTAAAATTGTTGTTTTTCTGGGTAGGCAACCTCTGACCTGGTCAACATTGTCCCTGGTGGTTAAAATGGATAAAGGCCAGATAAGTGGTCTAGCTAGACAACAAGGAATTCAAGGGAGAGAGCCATTTATATTGGAGCATTAACTGCCGATGCAGTGGATACAGTGCTGGGTCTGGAGTCAGGTAGACTCACCTTCATGAGTTCAAATCTGGCCTCAGACAATTCTATCTGTGTGACCCTAGGCAAGTCATTTAGCTCTGCCTCAATTGCTCATCTATAAAATGAGCTACAGAAGAAAATGGCAAACCACTGCATTATTTTTGTCAAAAACAAATAGGTTCAAACACAACTGAAAGGAATGAACAATAACAAATAAATTAACTGAATTAGAGCAGGAAATACAGTCACAAGGGAATAGAATATACAAAAGGGCTAAGTCTTGATTGGAGGAAGAAAGGAAAAATGCCACCCAAGAAGGACAGATCTAGTTGTGTCTTTATGTGAAGGAAGTGAAGGAGCCCAGATAGCTGGGACGCACATGATGGCTCTGGATGAGTGGGAGAAAGGGGGATCTGATTGAAAGGGGCAAAGGGCACACTGAGAGCAAGACTAAGGGGTACCAAAGCCAAGCTCCAAGCATCGGTCTGGTGCCAGATGACTGAACTTTGACAATCTGTGGATAGTATACACAGCCTCCTGACTCTCTTTGTTAGATCCTTATAGGTTCGATCGTTATAGACTGGTTTTGGGCTACCTAAGTTTGAGGGGCGCCATGGGCATGACACTTGTGTAAGAGTTGTTTTTAATAAATTTCATTATTCTTTTGCAAAGAGCGATATATAGTCAAAACGAGCTTATATCATTAACTCCTCTGTTTGCGTGCCTCCATCCCCCATCTTGACTCTCCTATCCCCAGAGGGGATATTTCATAGCCTTTTTAATAAATCTTTTTGGCTCCAGTGGTTGGGAGGTTTTAAACTCAACCTTGCTGGCTTTGCCCTTATCAGACTATTCTTCCCCAGTTTAATTTCTGATGAAATCCCACTTTCTCCATGGGTTGGGCTGGGCGCTTTTTGTGTTGCCACCAGCACTGCTATCTAAATACTATTCTATTAGGTTTCAATGGCTGGCAAGCCTCTCCCTGCATGTTAGCTTCATCTTCTACCTATAAAACAATGTTTATGATCATACAGTTAGAGCTGGAAGGGGCCTCAAAAGACATCTAGGCAAACCCTCTTTTACAGATGGGAAAACTGAGGCTGAGACATTAAGTAGTAGAATCAGGATTTGAACTCTGGTGGTTGGACTTTGAATCCAAAGCCTTTTCTACAGCGCTGTCTCTGACGATGCGATGATCCTTTGTAAGCCCAGATGGCAGAACAGATGGAAACATTCTTAATACCACGATGAAAACCTAATTTCAATCACGAAGATAAGCATGTGCCCACGTGTTCAGGGCCTGAAAGTCACTGAAAGGAATGCTTGTGTTCCTTCTTATCCCCTTTCATTTTTGTGGGGAGACACAAGAGGGGCTTGACCTGGGATTTCACTGGCCTAGGGTATAGAGGTATAGAGTCTCCCTCTGTCTCTGCAGCTGATACTCTCACAGCTGCCTACACCACTGAGACGTTACTCACAGGGTCACAAAGCCGGAATGAGTCACAGGTTAAGACTTAAACCCAGGGCTTCCTGGCTTTGAGGCCAGAGTGCGCTCTCTGTCTCTCTCTCTCTCTCTCCATATATATATATATATATATATACACACATACACATATGTATATGTATACATATACTCTCTCTATATATATACATATATGTATATGTATATGTATATATCATGCTGCCTCCTTATTTTTCACATTCATGAGAGTATATGTTGTTCTTGTTGTTGTAGCTGAGTCGTTCCAGTCTTGTCCGACTCTTCGTGACCCCATTTGGGTTTTCCAAGGAAAGATACTAGAGTGCTTTGCCATTTCCTTCTCCAGCTAATTTTATAGATGAGAAAATTGAGGCAAATAGGGTTAAGTGACTTGCCCAGGGTCACACAGCTAGTAAGCATCTGAGACTGGATTTGAACTCAGGTCCTCCTGGCTCCAGGCCTGGTGCTCTATCCACTTCATCACCTAGCTGCCCTTCATAAGAGTATGTACAATTCTCAGTGTTTTACCCCTAGACAAATGTTTGCTCACTTGACCTTTAGGCAGACCCTCCCATAGTCCTGAGCCAAAATGTGACCCCTCCTGTTGAAACCTGACAGAACAGCACTTAGATAGCAGTGCTGATGGCAATACAAAAAGCCCCCAGCCCAACCTGTGGAGCAAGTGGGATTTCATCAGAAATTAAACTGGGGAAGGATGGTCTGATTAGGGTGAGGCCGGCAAGGTTGATTTAGAAACCCCCAAATGTGTTATTCCAAACCACTGAAGCCAAAGAGATTTTTAAAAAAGGAATCCCTAGCTCCCTTCAAGGCTCTTTTTCAGGTGCCCTCACACACAGTAGGTATTTAATAGATGTATGTTTAAATGAATTGACCTAGTGAGATGGAAAGCCCTGAAAGGCAGAGGTATGGGACAGGCCAAGGCCATAGAGGCCAAATAACCACTAGAGAGACTGGGTTCAGATTTTGGCTCAGGATAGCAGGTAAATAAACAGTATATTGTAGTGAAATAGGAGGCAGTGAGGTGGTTCAGTGCATACAGGGCCAGCCCTGCAGTCAAGAAGACTTGAGTTTGAATCCAGCCTCAGACACTTACTAGTTGTGTGACCCTGGGCAAGTCACTTAACCTCTGTTTGCCTTAATCCATTGGAGAAGGAAATGACAAACCACTCCAGTATCTTTGCTAAGAAAACTCCATAGACAGCATGGTCTATGGGGGTCACAAAGAATTGGATACAAATGAGTAACAACAATAGTGTAGTAGAAAGAGCATTGGAAGGGAAATCCGGAAAGCTGGATGCTAACTTTGGCTCTTTTAGTAACTGGATGCGGGATGTTGGGCTAGTTACCATGTTGTTCCCCTCTCTAGCCCCCATCTTCTTCATCTGTAAAATCAGAGGGTTTGGGAGAAATAACCAAGAAGGACTGAGAGCTTGATTGGCTCTGGCATTCTTTAAACCTAATTTCCCCAAAGGAAAGATCCATTCTTAAGCACACAGCTAGTAAATATGATTCATGGAGCTGTAACAGGTTAGAGAGAAACAAGTCAGAGCAAAGACTGGACTTCTCATCCCCAAGGAGAGAGGGAGGGGCCAACTTGATATCTGCAAGGGCAGGTCAAGCGGTGGTTCTAAAACTTTCTGGTCTCAGGATCCTTCAACAATCTTAAAAATCACTGAGGACCCTAAAGAGCTTTTGTTCAGGTGGGCAATTCTATCAGTATTTACTGAATTAGAAATTACAACTGATCAATTAAAAACCCATTTAATTAATTTAAAAGCAACAATGATAAGCCCATTGTATGTGAACATAACATTTTTATGAGAAATAACTATATTTTCCAAACTAAAAAAACCAGCAAGAATAGCATTTTTAACTTTTTTTTTTGGTAAATCTCTTCAATGTCTGGTTTAATAGAAGGCAGTTGAACTCATATCTGCTTCTGCATTCAATCTATTATGGTGTTGTTTTGGTCAAAGTATATGAAGAAAATCTGACCTCACACAGACAATGTAGTTGGAAAAGGGAGGATCATTTTGATGAGCAAATAATGGATAAGTATTATTACGAAAATAGTTTTGCCCTTGGCAATATCATGAAAGGATTTCAGGGACCCCCAGGTGCCCTTGAACCACATTTTGAGAACCAGTAATGTAGGATCACCTGAAGCCCAGGGGAGGGGGAGTTGGTCTTTGTACTCCTGACCATGGGGGTCATGGAATGGACAAAATTCTTTGTAGCTCCAATGCTCAAGTTGCTTATGGGTTTCTTAGGGGAAACTTTCTCTATCCACCACAACCCTGTTAAATTTCCCCTTCTTCTCAAGACACACAATTTAAGGACTTATGAGTTATAAGATCATAGAATTTATAATTGGAAAGAGAGCTTGGAGATCAGTTAGTCCAATTCTAGCCTATATGGGACTAGGAGACTGAGGACAGAAAACTGGGTTACCCCAGGAAACAAACGGGCAGGGTTCATCTACAGTAAAACTGCGGTGGGCAAAGTTTGGCTTCCATGTTCTTATATTTTCTTTTTCACTTTCCTTCTCTTCCCCATAGCTTCTCATCTCCCTCCCCACCCCCCACCCCTCTCCACCAAATGGAACGGCTATTTATTTTCTCTACACGAAAGAAATGCTTAACACAAAAGACACACAAGCTTTCAGTGATAAAGACATAAGTAACAATCATTGTAGCTACTGTAATATTTCCTATTACTTTCTCTCATCTCGCATTCCGAAGTACCCAGGGTTCTCCTGATCACTGTCCGTCTCTCCTCCTTCTCTATGAAAACCTGATTTCAATTAATTATCTCTGGTGCATCTGTGTGGAGTGAATCTGATAAACTCATGAATTCATTTATCCTAATGTTCTCCTTTCCAGGGGGTTTGCATTTTAATAGAGGATGCTGCCTTAATTAGAAGGAACGACTTTCTAATGGTGAGACCATTGAATCACAGACTCTTAGAGCTGGATGTTAGGGCTCCTCCAGGCCAGCTCTCTGCCTGGTCAATGAATCCCTTCTACAGCAATCCCAACAGTGACCACCCAGCACAGGTTAAGTGAACCTTCAATAACAAGGATTAATTAGACACAGCAAAATGTAGTAGAAAGAAGCACTGGGTCAGAAGTCAGGCTACCTGGGCACTAATCCTAAAACTTAAACTAAAT
>CM053622.1:312064921-312091201 GCA_028646595.1 Phalanger gymnotis | reverse complement strand
GGATGTTAGGGCTCCTCCAGGCCAGCTCTCTGCCTGGTCAATGAATCCCTTCTACAGCAATCCCAACAGTGACCACCCAGCACAGGTTAAGTGAACCTTCAATAACAAGGATTAATTAGACACAGCAAAATGTAGTAGAAAGAAGCACTGGGTCAGAAGTCAGGCTACCTGGGCACTAATCCTAAAACTTAAACTAAATCCTAATTTACTGTCTGACCCTGGAGGCAAATTACATTAGGAAACATCTCTGAGCTTCAGTTTTCTCACCAGTAAAATGAAGATATTGGATTGGATATCCCCACTGTCATGGCCGTTTTCCCTCTCCATTACCATCACCAAGTGCCACTAATAAGCAGGTAAGCCCAAGCCCTGGGTCACACCAGCAATCCTGCTTCAATTCTAGCCACCCAGGCCCCCAGACATCACCCTGGGAAGCAAACCCCGAGGAGATGCAACTGGGCAACTGGTCCTGTCGTCTTATGGCCACAGCTCCTGAAGACCCGGAACGTTCTTAGTTCTTGCCACCAATGTTCTTGGCATTGTAAAATGGTTCAACATCGGTAAATGGTATGATTTTAATGCCACCCTAAGAACCATGGGGCTTTTCTAAATGACTTGAGGTGAAACCACTGTCTCTTCCATTAGAATGTGAGCTCCTGTGGCAGCTCTGTGGTACAGTGAGTAGAGTGCTGGCCCCAGAGTCAGTAGGACCTGAGTTCAAATCCAGCCTCAGACATTTGACACACTTTTACTAGCTGTGTGACCTTGGGCAAGTCACTTAACTCCAATTGCGCTGCCTTCCCTCCTCCAAAAAAAAAATGTGAGCTCCTGAGGGCAAGAAGTCTTACTTTTCAATTCCTATCCCCCACATTTAGCACACTTAGTGCTTTGCTTTGCATGTAGTAAGTGCTTAATAAAGGGACAGCTAGGTAGTACATGGGAGAGAGCACTGGGTCCAGAGCCAGGAAGACTAGAGTTCAAATCCAGCCTCAGGGACTCACTAGCTATGTGACCCTAGCAAGTCACTTAACCCCTATTTGCCTCATTTGTCATCTGTAAACTGGGTAAGTAAATAGTAAACCATTCCAGCACCTTTGCCAAGAAAATGTAGAGTTGGACATGAACAACAAGAAATGCTTAATAAATGCTTTTTCATTCCTTCATTCATAGGCCCTAAGATTCTAGAGACTGTGTGGGGATAAAAGGGTCTACATTATCTATCGCCCCCTAAATCATCAGCCACAGGTGGTCACCTAGTTCAGTTGAACCTATGCCTGGCCCTCCCAGGGGACATGGGAGCCCCAAAGAACAGATAGCTGCCTTTGTGTCTGGCTCTCCAAACCCACACAGAGAAAACTTGGGGTCATGAGATGACTTCAGCAGCATCAAGTGTTTACAGGTGGATTTCAGAGGCACCTCCAGAGCCTGCATTCTGCACATTCCTTCTGCATTTTCTTCTTTCATCTGGATAAATGACGTGGTTCAAGAGAGGACAGGTTGTGCCGCGCTCCTCTGTGGCAGGAGACACGGTGCCCCTGAGTTTGAGCTCTTTGCAAGAGGATGTTTTCCTGGCTAAGATTTAAAATGTTTTCTTCTTCTTTTTGGCGGGGAGGCAGAGAGGGGGTGGATTGCTACAGACTTATCCTCAGAAGTAGCACTGCTTGATCTGGTCCTCACCAGTTCTTTAAGAAAAAAACAACAAACCCATAATCAAAAAACCAACCACTACCCTGAGGCACAGGCAGGTAGCCTCGAGTACAGTGCCAGGCATGCTGGAGACAGTTGATGATGATGGATAACAGTCCCCACAGAGGTATGGGTGCTCTCAATCACTACTGATTAGGCATGGGAACCTCGTGTGTAAGGACAGCCCAGCAACAGGCACCGTGGGAATTCAGTGGACTTGAACAAACACTTAATGGTGCAGTGGGAAGAGTCGAATCAGAGGGCTGGATTTGAATTCTACCTCTTCTACTTTTTCCCAGTATACTCTTGGACAATTCATTTTCATACAGTAAAGCTGGATCAAACCAAATACATGCAAGAGGTACAAAAAAAGTAGAGAAATTCACAGAGTTGTATGGGTAGTGTGAGCTCCCATCCAGTTGTGGGGATCAGCAAGGGTTCCTGGAAGAGGTTGGCCATGGGTTGGGCCAGGAATGAAAGGAAAGATTTCAAAGGCAGGAAAATGGAAGGGATTGGGGAATAAACTCATTCCAAGGGTAACAAGAATATACAGAGGTAGGAGAGAACAGGACTGACTGGGAATGGTGGGAAGTCCAGTTTGGACAGCATCAGAGAACATTGTGAGATAAAGCTAGAAAAGTAAGTTGAAGCCAGATTGCCGAGGGCCTTGAATGCCAGACAAAAAAGGCAATACTTCATTCTGGATTATTAATTTAGAGCTGGAAGGAACCTTCAAGGTCACCTAGTGCAACTCCCTTTTACAGATGAAGAAATGGGGGCCTGGAAAGATTAAGTGACTTGCCCATAGGTAGGAGGAGTTTGTGGACAGTGACTCAAGCAAATGGCCCAGTTCTTTGAGCTAAAGGTTCAGTGATACTGGGTGAGGGGCTGACTGTAGGTTCTCTGTTCCAGAGAAGTATGTACAGTTGACCGAGCATTTAACATGCTGCTCAGGCACTTTGGAGCTGTCTCAGGGAGGTTTCTGATAGGTCTTGAAATTTACACAGTGCTCAGCAAAGCCTTAAGCGACACAGGTTTCTTGTTTCTTTTCTTTCTTCCTTTTTTTTGCTAATAAGACAAATTCAAACGTGAAATGCTCTGATCCTTTGGATGCCTCTTCTGGGCTACAAAGCCAAGGGAATCTGTTAGAGCGTTTGCTAGGGCAGAAAGCGATGCCTAGTAGGAGCAGAGTCTTATGTGAGGCAAGGAAAGGACCATGAGAGCAGCGAGTCATCCTGGCTGATTCCAAACACCCTCATGTCCATCCCCAACTTAAATTCCCGACCTGGAAGACGAGTCTCTAAGTGAATTCTACATTAAAGCCGAGAGGCAATTTCTGAATTTGGAAGAGCAATGAGAAGCAATCCAGATTGATGATCCCAGTTAGGACTGCACATAGTAGGTTCTAAATCAACATGTGGTGAATTAAATATAACTGTATCCCTTCAAATCCACATAACACTCTATTTTCACATCGATTATTTTATTTTATCCTCACAACCACTTAATGAGGTAGATGAGGCAGGAAATGAGGGAATGAATGAAAAAACATTGACTCAGTTGCTACTACATGCTAGGGAATGTGTCTGGGAATATTATCTGCACTTAAGACATGAGAAAATTCACGTAGACCATGTGCTGGATGGACCAGAACTCCAGCATTGCCCAGGGAGTCAGAAGACCTGGGTTCTAGGCTAAGTTGTGCCATATATTAACTGCATGACCTATGGAAAATCACTTCTATCCATGCCTCAGTTTTCTCATATGCAAAATGAGGATAGAATCAGCTCCTGAATCCTCTACAGCTTTAAAATCCTATGACTCTGATTTGCCCAAGGTCACACATTGACCTTGGGGACAGCTAAGAGGCACAGCAGATAGAGTGTTGGGCCTGGAGTCAGGAAGACTCACCTTCCTGAGTTCAAATCTGGTCTCAGATGCTTCCTGGCTGTGTGATCCTGTGTAAGTCACTTAACTCTGTTTGCCTCAGTTTCCTCATCTGTAAAATGAACTGGAGAAGGAAAATGACAAAACCACTCCCGTATCTCTGCCAAGAAAACCCCAAAAGGGGTCACAAAGAGTCAGCCATGACTGAAATGACTGAACAACAACGACAACACTTGGACTAGTGAGTGACAGAATCAGGACTAGGTCTCTTGATTCCTAGCTTGACAGGCTTCCTCTTCTACCACCGTCTCTCATACGCTGTCTTTTAGTTTTACACAGACAAGGCCTATGCCTGGGATAAAAGAGAAACCACAGGGACACCTAACTTCCAACAAAACCAATGCCTAAGCCAAACCCAAGGAATAAATGACCAGGCTGCCAAGGATCAAAGGGAGCAGTGTGAGTTTTAATTTCAGGGCTCCTCCACCCAGCTAACTTTGCATCATCTAACCTTGTCTTGAATTATCCCACCACCTCCTGGACACTCCTGTGTCTCAGGTCTTCCCTGCTGGCAGAGCCCTGTGGGGGATGTTCAGCCAGAGGTTTCCATTTAGAGAAGATTTGACACCTTTTCTAAAACAGAGGCTCCCACAAGTACCAGGGGAAGATAAGAGAGGTACAGAGTGTTCAGGCCTCGACATTCTGCTGCCACTTGAAGCATCCATATTAATAACCCAGATCTACCCTCTAGGACACATCAGCCTAGAAAGCAAGAGGCATGTGGGGGACTAGTTAGTGAGCTTGGTAATTTGGGGGATCTATTATGATCATAAATCTATAAAGCGACATGGCACAGAATAATAAATGAACACATCACACTTTAAGGTTTATAAAACACTTGGCGTACATTCTCACATTGAAATCTCTCAACCACCTTACAAGGTATTGTTATTCCCCATTTTACAGATGAAGAAAGTGAGGCAGAGATGAAATCACTTGCCCAGGGACACATAAACAGTAAGTGTGTGAATCTTCCAGATTCCAAGTCCGGTGTTCTTTCCACTATGCCATGTGAGCAAACTGACCTCCTCTCTGCCACCATATTGATGATTGATTTTTCTGAAGATACTGGCTTCCTCTGCCTCCCTTTTCCCTTCAGACTCAAGCAAAACCCACGATTCCATAGAGACAGCATGGCACATTGTCACGGGTCCCCCAGGCATCCTGTATCTCTGGGCTGAGATCTCACTGAGACCAATAACGTGCCGAGGGAGCTGGGGCCAAGGACCTGATGTTTTTTCAAGAATGGGTACAGGAAGACGAGCCTTGCCATGGGGAAGCTCTGAGCCCCTGGGGTGTTGGGGTCACACAGAGCCTCTTCTTCTAAGAGCAGATGCACACAATTACATCCCCACTCATCCACTGGGTGAAGAATACAGAAGCCTCAAAGAAAAACAAAACCCTTCTCAGAGAGGCATACAGGGAGTCGAAATTTCCCAACCCTATTATGCCAGTCTTTCCCTCAGATGCCATGTGGGGTCAAGAACAACCAGTCAGGGGATCTGGGTCTTAGGTACTAGCTCTGCTAATTAGACAAGTCACTTCTTTCTAGGCCTCAGTTTTTCATCTGTAAAATGGGACAACACTATCTTCCTCAGAGGTTCAATTTGGGATGTGAAATATAAATTAAATAAAATAAATTAAAATAAATTTTTCAAAAATTAATTAATTAATTAATAGAAGTATCACATATAAGGTGCTATTTATTATTATTGTTGTTTTGATGGGACCATGGAGGAGGCAGAAGCTGAGGGCTCTAGACCAAGAATTAGGCAGTCAGAATACCTCCTGGTCATGTCCCTGGTTCCCCTCTCCTTCCTGGCAAAGCCAATTTTATCCAAGAAAATAAGTGAGAAATAAGTTACAAGGATCGTGTAGCTGTCTAAACCTTCACAGTCTGAAGCAAAAAAAAAATTCCTTGTTAAAGACTGAAGGGGGAAAAAAAGCTCTTGTTAGAGAATTCTAAAAGGATGGCCTGCATCTGAGCAATCCAAATAACCCCTGACACAACGACGAGGGTGTCCCAAAAATTTAAGTGCAGTTTTAAGCTTTGATAGCTTCAAGAAAGGGTTATCAAGGAGGGCTCTGGAGATTTTCATCTTCAAGAGCTTAAAGCTGCACCAAAGACATTTGTAACGCTCTGTATAGTTTTCTTTTGTTCATTTTTAAGGCATTTATTTTCTCTTCCTCTTACATCCTCCTCATAGGAGGGAAGAGGAGAGCAAAGGGAAACAAAACCTTTATAACAAATAGGCAGCAAGGAGGCTCAGAGGTTGGAGCACTGGTCCTGGAGACAGAAGGACCTGAGTTCAAATGTGACCACAGATACTTATCAGCTGTATGACCCTGAGCAGATCACGTAACCCTCTGTCTGCCTCATCTGGAAAATGGGGATAACGCTAACATCTACCTCCTAGGGTCGTTGTGAGGATACAGTGAGAGAGTAGTTATAAAGTGCTTAGCACAGTACATGGCACCTGTTAACTATTGTTATTATTAATAGAAACAAGCAAAACAAACTCCCATATCTGCCATGTCTGAGAGCACGCACCTTAATTTGCCTGTTATTCTGTCACCTTTCTGTCAGGAAGCTACACAGTTTTCAAAAGAAAGTTTCCCATCCATGACCATATTTGGTTCTCAGAACAATCTATTGAGATAGTAGGCCAGGGGTTATGATTCTTCTCTGACAAGTGAAGAGACTGAGGCTCAGAAGGAAACAGCCAAGCTTCACTGCTTGTTGAGTGGTAAAACTAGGCGGAGAACCTAGATCTCCTGCACCCTGGGCCTGGCTGGGGCTCCTGCTCCAGTGCCACACTATCTTTCTATTGCAATGGCTTATTTTGATCAGACCGGAGATACAATGAGCTAGTGCATGTCAGAGACAACCGGCAGAAACGCCTTGGGCCTGTGTCCTTGGTGCAAGCTTATCTGGGACTCTTAAGACTCTAGGGCCAATGCTCTGGAGTTGGTGTCCCAAGGACGTGAGAGAGGAGTGAGGGCAATAAAAGTCAGCAAGAGGAAAGCAGATGTGTATGTGTGTGTGTGTGTGTTGGCATTTTGATAATATTCTATGGCACCAGTTTGGACAGATGACCTGGCCACATAGGAAGAGAGTTAAAAAGGACCCAGGTACAGTTAAGGAAGTTACAAGAGTGATGGAATCTTAAGATCTGAAGTTGTTTAGATTGGTATAGGAGCTCAGGCCTTTTCAGGGACGGGGCTTGGTTCTTAGACAAGTGTAACCACTGGCTAGGCTGGGAAAGAGGGGATGGCCTCCCATCCAATATGAACTTCTTTCTCAACCAAATTTCCATTTTAGAGAACTAGGAGGCCTCTGGATCCCTGAAATCCTCCAAATAAAGGGGATTAGGGGATTCAAATGTCTTGAGTATTGGGAGACTGGATGGGAATGGGGGCAGGGGTAGGGAAAGGCTAGCCTTTGGTAAAGAACCCTGGGAAGTAAATGGCATGCAGCCCAAAAGGAAGAGAACTGGGTGAAGATTTAGGAGTCCTGGGTCCCAATCCCATTTCTACTCTTAACTGCCCTATCTCTATCCCTCTCTGTGTCTCGGTCATCCAGAATAATCTCTAAGGTGCCTTCCAGTTCTAACATTCTACCTGAGGAATCCTGAAAGTTACCTTGCCATTGCTCAGGGGCTGAGCATTCAGCTTGAGAATGGGTCTTAACCCAGCTCTTTACTTCCTCTCCATTCTCTTCTCATCACCTGGTCATGAGGTTGAGCCCCATTTTGGGAGGGTAGGTCCAGGAGCAGGAAGAGTTCATTCAATTGCAGCAAGACCCTGAGCTCAGAGGACAGGGAGTGTACTACTTTTAATCTTCATATTCCAAGGGCAGTGCACATAGTAGGTGCTTTAAAACACCCTGTTGAACTGAATTGATTGCCTTTGTGAAAAGGTTTGTCTGTTTAACACAAGGTTATGGGGGATTACCTGTGGGTTTCATTCTATAGATTTATAGAAAGTTGGAACTGGAGGAGACCTTAGAAATCATCTCATCCAGGGCTTATATATTTTGATAACTGTGTTTCACTTTGTAATCCTATCTATTTTATTCTAAGCATTTAAAAACATTATTCTGCTAAGAGGTCCATAGGCTTCACTAGACTGTCATGACACACCAAAAGGTCAAGAAACTCTGGTCTATACTCAGGGAGTGACTTGTCCAAGGTCATACCACCAGCTAGTGGCATAATCAAGACTTGATCCCATGTCTACTGACTCCAAGTCCGAGGCCTTCTAATTATCCAGCCTTCTAAGACCAAAGTTAAGAACACAGAGCCATCTGTCTTATATTGTTCAGATATCTACCTGCCTGAAAATCAGGCTGTCTGGACCAATGATCTCTTGAGATCTCCTTTAGTTAAGAACAGCCTGCTCTCTTGGTATGATTTCAGAGGCTTCATGAGTTAAGGGTCTCTGATGCTCTGAGATGAAAGAGATAAGCATCACAATTTTAGCATCATAGCATGTCAGAATCAGAGAGGAGCTCAGAAATTATCTCATCCAAACCCTCCTTTGACAAAGAGAGAAAGTGACTTGCCTGAAGTCATGCCATGAGCCATTAGTGGAGCAAGAACTGGAAGCCAGGTCCCTTGCCTTGGAAGTCCAGTGCTCTCTTCTAACAAAAGCCAAATCTAATCTCCCCCAATCCTCTAGAGTCAAGAGTTGGCTGAATGAATGACATGGATGTGAAGTACTCAAGAAATCCTCCCTGGCACCTCTGAATATTTCCATGCCATGCCCCACCCTGCCTCCTAGATCCTCTCCTACAACCCCAGAAGCAACCCCAACCAGAGGTACCTTGTGAGAATAATGCTGATCCACAATCCTCGCCAAGCCAAAGTCACCAATCTTCAGCACGAGATCTTCTGTGCAGATGAAGATGTTGGCCGGTTTCAGGTCCCTGTGTAACACATTGGCAGAGTGGATGTACTTGAGCCCACGAAGCAGCTGGTACATGAACAGCTTGGCATGTTCCTCGGCCAGTGTGCCCTGCTCCAGCAAGCGAGCTAAGTCTGTCTCCATGTACTCCTGGACAATGTAGGCCATATTGAACTTAAAAAGCTCCCCCTGAAGGTCAGCACCCTTGGGTCCGAGGACCTCATACACCTTTACAATGTTGTCATGGTCCAGGCGGCGGATGATCTTAATTTCCCGTAGAGCATGCTTCATGCTCTGGGCATCACTCATGGCAATCTTCTTCACTGCCACCTTCCGACAAGCCTGGCTGTCTGTGGCTGAAAGCACTAGGCCGTTGACGCCAAATCCCAGGGGTCGGAAGTCGACGAAGCGCCCGCCAAGGTCATAGCCATACATGTTGGCGATGCAGTCACCCTTCTCAGCCATCATCAGCTCAGTGCTGTGGGGCTACCTGTGTGAGAGAGGAGGGAGGGAGAGAGACAAAGCCCACATCAGTTTCTCCACTAACACTGTTCATTCCCTTAAGTCAAGCATCTGGAGGAAGGTTCTGTCCTGGTGACTTGTTGACCTCCCAATGCCCAGACACAACAGGGATATGTATGCTAGTCACTGGGGCCAGGGGAGATAGTTTCAAATAAGGTCAAGGAGAAGACTTTTCCTCACTCTCGGCAATCTCTGTGTCTAAGTGGTTCAAAATCCTTTGAAATGGAGCATCTTAGTGGAAAATGCCAGTGTATTTGTAAAGATGAACGTCCCTCCAGAAAACTTACCATCATTTAGCTGGGGTCTCTTTAACTCTCGTCCTTGAAGTAAGAGATTCAGAAAGAGTCTCCTTTTAAATCCTTTGTTAAATACAAATTAAGAGTTCCAGTGGAGAGGGTCCTCTGCTCTGCAATTCAGGGACTGTTTTGGTGATGCCTTAGGACTTTAGGTTTTCAAAAGCTTAGTGGTAATTCAGCTTTCAGCTACTCAGTGGCTTCTTCCCATGCCCCCAAAATTCAAGGCATTGACTGGCACAAACAACTCTTGGGGCTTCCACCCAAGTGTCCAAACTCAAAGCAGGCAGAATAGCATCAGTGGAGAATGCTGGAGAAAGCTAGGCTGTAGCTCACACTGGCACTCTTTGACCAAATGCTGGGCAGATCCTGGGATATTCAGCTTCCTTTCGACAGCTTCAGATGAGAGCTGCTTGGGCAGCACCTTCTCTCACCTCTTCATACTCACTGCTCTCTGCTTGGTTCCCCATTCCATTTCCAATTAGATCCAAGACTCCCCCTACTTGCAGCATCTTTCAGACTGAGCCTCTCCAGAGTAGCAACCTCGGGTAAATTTCCACACTCTGGCTTCTGACACCTTCCCACTCGCATGTCTTTTGTTAATCAGCCCAAATGTTATTTGATCCGTCGAGCAGGTTCAAACATTGCCCACTAGTGGGCTTTCTGGTATAGAGCAGGCAGTCTGGCTAACTCGGATGCCTGTTCACAGCTCTTCTCCTGGAACAGAGGAAAGATTGATTGGTTTGATAAGACCATCAGATGGTAAGCCTTTCATGTAAATTCCTGTTCTCTGAAGGTTAACATGAGCAAAGCTGTAGGTGGGAACCATCAGCCCTGACCTTTTGGAAATTCATTACTTATGCTCTTCAAACACACACACACACACACACACACACACACACACACACACACACACACACACACACATCAGAAAGCTCCTCAGAAAGGGGGTAAAAAGTAACCCAGTGCAGACAGAAGTCAAAGGCGCTACATCTCAGCTTTTCTCCTACACTTTTTCCCACCTCCCTTCTTTTGCAAACATTTGAATACCTGAAAAAATTATTTCCTTTAGATTTATGGTTTTTTTTACTAGCTTTCTATTTAGATAGTATAAATACATTTGCCAAATTATTATCATTAATAGTAGCATTGGCATAATATTTTAAGATTTGCAAAGTACATTGCAAATATTATATCATTTTATCCTCATAACAGCCCTAGGAGGTAGGTGCTATTCTCCCTATTGAACAGAGGAAGAAACTGAGGCAGGCGGAGCTTGGGTGACCTGCCCAAGGTCAGTCAGCTAGTAAGTTTATGAGGCTGTATTTAAATTCAGAGTTTCGTTATTGTTGTTGTTTTTTTTTCCTGACTCCAGACCCAGGGTTTTATCCACTAAGTAGAGAAAAATTCTGTTGCAACTACAACAAACAAGACCTTCTCTGTTCAGCAACCCAGAACAAAGACCTCTCCATGATACACTGGACAGAGTACACTGAGCATTCTTTGCTTCTGCAGCAAGTTACAGTGTCTTTGGCTGTTAGCTACACCTAAAGGGAAAACAGTTGTTCAGATCATCATGAAGTCACCATTATCATCCCCCTGGTGGCAACTTGCTCAAATGACAGATGCAAAAGCTAAAAGGGAAAAGGCAGTGGAAGGCTACCTGGACAAACCTAGATCTATAAAATAACAGCAAAGGTCATAGCTTCTAAAACATGAGCAGCTGTCTTGGGGCTAATAAACCCCATGGGATTAGGGAGAAAGCACATACACCAGGCACCAGGAAGGAGTGACTATGTATTCAGGACAAAGGAAGGAAACAGGACAAAGTAGCATTTTATTGGATAACCACCTCTGTTCACCTTGTACAGATCTATTAAAATTAATACTGATAGATGGGCAGGAGTTGCATAGGGATCATCTTTGATGAGTTCTTTTACCTTTAACTTCATCAGCCTACTCCCACTCAAATGGAATGAGCAGCAGTGTTATTATGAGAAATGCAACCAAGAGAAATGATCGCGCGAAACTGTAGCCAGCTCTTAATTCTCTGAGATTAAGGGTAGGGAATGAAGATCATGGGAAGTTACAAAAGGCAAATAATTTTCAAAAATCATTTCTGTTTAAATTTTAAATTCATTTCCATGTGAATACTGGATAAATATATTCTAGAGTTTCTTCACAAAATAACATGTAATGACGATGGCAATAACAATGTGAGGGAGAACAAAGATCTTTACTATAGTGACAGGAGCATAAGGTAAAAGTCACCAACTGTGCCTTTCCCCCTCAAGTGTCACTTTGAGACATTGAAATTTCAAGGTAATTTACATGGACCATGTGGATAACTGACAGGAGCATGATGGGAGATGTAAGAAATTCACTGAAATAACCCAGTGAGGGGGTTATGAGTCAATAAAAAGGAAAGATCTTGACAACCATGATGGGTCTTAACAAGCCTTGAGAGGTCTTGACAACTGCATGAATGAGTCTTTTCTGTCAGTCAGGTGTGGTGTGGCCTTCCTAACAAAAGAGCTGAAAAGGTATTGATAAGCACACAAGCATACTGGCCTAGGCCAATCCCAAGAGAGGGATAACAATCTCTCCCTGTCTCATCTAGAGAGGAAGGAACAACATCAGCGGCCAATGAGAGCTCTGATGGATGACTCTGGCAGAGAAGTAGCAAGTGGATCCACACGTAGACGATGATGGAAGAGGATGAACCTTTGGCAGATGATGGCTCTGAAGGCAGAGGAGAGTGGCAATGGCAAGGGACCTTCTGGGACCATGCCATGGGAGCCATACCTGGGAGAGCCAAAGAGCAGTAAGACCCAGCAGGTTTCTGGACACAGAGATTTGAGAAGTGTCACAGACACAACACAATCTCACAGGAGATCATCCAGGGAGTTTTTACTTCCCTTTACCAGCATGAGAGTCTGTGAAAGACTGTTCCTCTTTGTGCATAGAGAACCGAGGAAGAGTCTGTTGCTCAATTATCCATTATTTACTTGTTTTTTTTTTTTTGTCCCATTTAATGTGTTAGATCTGTTAGAAGAGAATTACTGGATGAGGCTTGAACTATATTTTCATTAGCTATGATTATCCAGTATATAGGCAGATAGGTGGCGCCATAGTGCAGAGTGCCAGGCTTGGGGTCAGGAAGACTAAATTTCCTGAGTTCAAATGTGACCTCAGACACTTACTGTGTGACCCTGGGAAAGTCACTTAACCCTGTTGGCCTCAGTTTCCTCATCTGTAAAATGAACTGGAGAAGGAAATGGCAAACCGCTCCAGTATCTTTGTTAAAAAACCCAAAATGGGGTCACAAAGAGTTGGATGTGACTAAAAACATCTCAACAATGACAACAATCTAATATACCGCATCCCAAGCTTGGGGTAATGAGGGGTTCCAGAGTCAGATGGGACCCATGCTACGTTTGTGTTGCCATTGTTAATTAGGATACAGAGCTAGAAGCAACTTTAGATGTGAGCTAGTTCAATCCTTACATTTTATAGTTAAAGAAACGGAAAAAGGAAGTGAAGTAATTTGCAAAGGACCATGATCTCATGAAAACCTGATCCCATGACTCCAAATACAGCTCTTTCTCCTATGCCATACTGGTTCCCATTTACGTATTCATATAATGCCACTAGTCAGGAACCTTTCGTGGCTCTCCATTGTCTACAACATAAAATAAAAACCGATGATCCTAGCCTTGAAAGCCCTTCATAGGTTGACTCCATTCCAGCCTTCTGTATTATCAATCTTCAGTGTTCTATACTGAGGTAAAACTGGACTATGTACCCCAGTATTGTTTTTCTCTCTCCTGTCTTATGCTATATCTCATGCCTAGAATGGACCAGTCCCCATTGATTCCAATACATCCAGCCCCCTAGACGCACACACGCACACACACAGACACACTCACTCACACATACACCCTCACACACACTTGCATATTCGCACTCTCTCTCTCTCTCTCTCTCTCTCTCACACACACACACACACACACACACACACACACACACACACAATACCCCCTTTGATATCCCTCTCTTTTTTCAAGGCTCAACTTGAGTGACACTTCCTCCATGTAGCCTTCCTTGATTCAAACCTACTGCTCTACCCTCCTACCCTCCCCATCCCAGTGAATATCCAGTTGATCACAGATTTAGAGGTAGAAGGGACTGTAAGATTCAACCCCCTCAATTGACAGATGAGAAAACTCAGGCCCAAGGGAGGTGAAGTCTTGCCCAAGGGCATGCTGGTAGTGAGCATCAGGTACAGGTTTTGAGCCCAAGTCCTCAAACTCAAAGAGCCAACGTTCTCTTCTTCTTCAGATATCTCATAGCATTTTGTCTGAGTGTCTGCTTTGTAGCCACCTTTCTCTCCCTTGTACTATGGAGATGTGTACATCTCTACTCCCATTAGAGAGTAAGCTCCATGAGGGCAGGTCTATGTTGTATCTATCTTCGTATCCCTGGTACCTATTTCTGCACTTTCTTTACACATGGTAGGCACTTAATAAATAAGAGTCTTACAGTTCTTTAAAACAACCCTTTGAGGTATATAAATCAAGTATTATCATCCCATTTAATGGACTCTAAGACAGAAAATATGCACCTGGTTAGCACACATCAAAGCTGCACCAAGGAGAGCATTTGATTCCAAGTCCAGAGTTCATTTCATTACAACACATTCTGTCTTCAACAATGTTACTAAACATTTATTAAACTAGACCCAATAATAAAAGAATTAAGAAAATCAGAATGAGAGAGTTGGGAAAGACCTTTGAGATCATCTAATCCAACCCCCTCATTTGACAGGTGAGTGGACTGAGGCTGAGTGGGGTGAAGCCTTTGCCTAAACAAAGCAGTAGCTAGCAACAGCTAATTATTGAGAGAGTCAGGCCTAGAACCTCCACCCCCTGGCTGACAGCTCTGTGCCCTTTCTGCTCTAACCTGTTAATAAAGCCACACTGGGAAGGCCCTGAATCGGGAGAAGCTAAGAAGCTGCTGTGCTTTCCCATCGGCTTCTGTCTTGGGAATGGGAATCATCAGCCTAACCAGAGCTGACTTAATTCTTTAAGCATTGTTCTTGGCAGGGAAGGTAATTAAGTGTTTCAGTTCCTGCTGATTCTGCCTCTCAACTGAGAAAAGCCATAATTCAGGCCTTCCTCATGTTCCTAATTGGTTTCTCTGTCTCTCATAGCTCCCCTTCTCTAATTACCTTCTTCATAACAGAAACAATTATATTTCTAAGGCCTAGGGCTGACCTGTCACTCCCCTACTCAAAAACTTTCTATGGCTCCCCATTACCTACTGGATAAAATACAGACTCCTTATCCTGGCATTTGAGGCAATTTGACTTCCTTTCCATTTCTGTATCACTCTAATACCTTTTATACATTCTGTTTTCCAGACTCACGCTGTTCTGCTTCACACACTCTGCTTACTTTTTAGGAGACAGAGCTGTGAGAGGTGTCCCAGACACGCATACAGAGGACTACCAGCTGTTCCCCAATCTTGTCTTCCTCTTTCCCATGCTCGTGTACTCATGAGTGATACTCTATGCCTAGAACAGTCTTCTTTCTCGGCCTGTTGAAACCCTTTCAGGGGCCTAACTCAAGGCCAACTCCTCCAGAAAGCTTTCCCTGATTTCTTACCTTACTCTTCCTCCAGATAAAAGTAATTTCTTCCTTCGAAGATTTTCCTGGAGCCCTTTGTCTCAATTTCTTTTTTTATCCCAGTCACATTTCACCTTGCAACACACTAATTTTGCATACATCTTACACTCCACCTCCCTCTCCCCCCACCCAACGAATTGTAAGGCCCTTGTTTGCAGAGACTGGTGGGGTTTTTTTTAAATCTACGTATCCTCAGAGACAATAAGCCCAGCACCTTGTATGTACCAGGAAATGAGAAAGAAATGTTTTTCGAATTGTTGAATTTTGCTGACTAAGTTCAAAAGGAGAGAAACTTAAAACCTTCTTCACTCCCCACTCCCTCTTGCGTGGCTGTAAACAGAGGCTGGGAAATTATTGAAATCAAAGCTACGGAAAAGGGAGATGCCTCAGAGATGCCATCAATAACAGATAACCTGGGAAAGTAACAGTGTCACAAGCTAGTCCAAAGCCACACACCCAGCCGATAGGATGAAGGGACAGATCACTCGTCTGCATACAACTGAAAGACAATATTATGCACTAAAAAAATACCAACCAAACAAAGCCCAGAAACTCCTTCCTCCCTCTCCTTGGGATAAAATATCTCCTTTGTGGAAGTGTGACGGTATGTTCCTCATTTGATTGTTAGCACTTCTTAGGCAGAGACCATAGACTCTTATCCTGGGTTTCCTTCAAGTCTTAGCCAAAGCCCACCTTCTACAAGAAGCCCTTCCCAGAACTCTTCAATCTTAGTGTTTTCTCTCTGAGATTATCCCCAGTTTATCCTGTACATATCTCATTTGTTCACGTATGTTAGAATGTTATCTCCTCCATTACACTGTGAGCTCTCTGGGAGGAAGGACTGTTATTTTCTTTTTCTTTTGCTTTTCTTTATATCTCCAGTGCTTAGCACAGTGCCTGGCACACAGTAGGTGTTTAAAAAATGCTAGCTGACTGTCCACTGAACACATTTCTTAGACTTTCATGTCTGCACCTTTGACAATACTACTGCCCTTCCTGGAATGCCCTCCCACCTCCCGGCTTAACTCAGAAACCACCTAATCTATGATTCCTACATTCCCCCCACCCCCACCCCTGCATGATTTATCTGATACCTAGAATCATAGAATCTCAGGACGTGAAGGAAACTCAGAGGCCTTCCAGTCCAGACCCTAACCAGTCAGGAATTCCCTCTACGACACATCTTCCAAGTGATCATTCACCCTGTTTAAAGGCCTTCAGTGGAAGGGGAAACACCCCCTACCCATTTAGCCCCTTTGACTTTAGGACAGCTCTAACTATCAGGAAGCATTTCTTTACGCCAAGCCTAGATCTGCCTCTTTGTACCTCCCACCAGTTGCTCTTAATGCAACCAACTGGGGCCAACAACAGTGAGTCCAATTCCTCTCCCTGACAGCCCTTCAAATACTTGGACAGCTCTCATGTTTTCCATCGGTCATGTCTTCTCCAGGCTAAACGCTCCCATCTTTGTACGACACATTCTCCAGTCCCCTCCCTGTACTATTTGCTTTCTTCCAAATATACTCCAATGTCCTTCCTTAAATTCTGTGCCAAGAATTGGACTCAATACTCCAGATGCGGTCTGTCCAGGGTGGAGCACAGGAAGACTGTCCCCTCCTTCAGTCTCAGCGGGATGCTTCTATAAATGCTAACTTAAGATATCTTACCTTGGGCTGTGAGTTGGTCTTTTCATACGTGTTCATCACGTGTCTCCAACTAAACTCCAAGCTTATGGAGATCAGGCTCCACGTCTTATTCTTTGCAGCTTTTGTAGCTCAGTGCCTTGCACACACTGATCTGTGAGAAATATGGAGCTCAGCTGCCTGCTCTCCGCTCCCTGGGGCTCTCCCTTGTAGTCAGGGGCTTAGGGAAGCACACATTCCCTAAGGCTGATAGGGAATCGCTTGCCATAGTGCTCTCGATAAAACCAATTGCATACATCCTCATGGGATCAGGACACAGGGGCCCCTATCCTGTACTACTGCAGGACTACAGTTGACTCTTACCATTTCTCTGTTCCCATCTGGATTTGCTTTGACATTTTGAATCTCCAAACTGGAGATTATCTAGTTCAACATCCACCCATGAATCTTATATTTAACATCCTTGGTGAGTGGTAGTCCAATTTCTACTTGGAGATCTCCAAGGATGAAGAATTTATTACCTAACCAAGGCAGCCCATTCCCCTTTTTGGACAGCTCTAATCGTTAGGAAATTTTATCCTATGTTGACTCACAGGAGCCTCAGAATGCATCCAACTTTCACAAACAGTGCTATTCCCCCACCCCTTTTATTGTCTCCCACCGTCCCTTATCTCTTCCTAAAGCCCCTACCCTCAGGCTCTTCCCTTTATTCCCTATGGAGGGGTCCATGCTGAGCCCTTTGCCACTCTCTATAGCTTACAATTTGAATAGAGGTAAAATCTTCTGGCTGATAACCAATCAATCAACAAAAGTGTGCCAGCCACTGTCCTAGGTACTAAGCCTGCAAAGACAAAAATGAGTGTGCCTACCCTAAAGGTGCTTGATAGATGTGTATCTTTGGCTCTCTAGTCACCCACTGTCAGGAAGCCATCTCTGTGGGCTGTGTCCCTTGGAAGGGACCATATTGTCTAGTTCCATGATTCTGCAGAAGAGGGACTGAGGCCCAGAGAGGCTGTAACTTGCCCAAGGTCGAGTAGTAAGTAGCATGATTTGAACCCAGGTCCTTTAACTCCAAATACAACCTTCTTTCTACTATACCACACTCCCTCCTTTCTCTCCAAAACTAGCAAACCTAGCATTCCACCAGGAGGATGGCAGAGGGTGGCACCTTTCTGAGGGACAGTTTTCTATTTCCAACTTGAGATTTTTTTATTCACCAGGCCAGAAGAAGAAAGGGTTCTGAGTTCAGCTGGATATGTATCTTGATCAGAAAGGAGAATGGGTACAAATTTCCCAGAGGACTTCCCAAATTCCTTAGTTTCTTGCTCAGAATTGCCTCTAATTAAACCATCAACATAAAAATCCAGGCCCTAAAGCCAGCCCAATACTTGTACTCCATTCCTGAGTCTGGTTTTTCATGACATTTCCAGCAAGACTGTACCAGCTCACTCACTGGGAATGCCAATCCCACTTTCTCAAAGGCCCTCCCTCTCTTCTCGCACATGGCAGCCGATCAAGGAGACTAGATGGTATGAACTGTTTTCTTTCCAGGACCTCTGTGGGTCTATTTCATTCCCCTGTGTTGAGGCATCTAAATTTCAGACCTTTTCCTCTGACCTTCCAGACTTCCCCACCTCATCCTGCTGTTTACTTTCATCAGAAGTGACATCTCCCTCTGAGGCAATGACATTTCACAGGCATCTTCCAGGCAGCTTCCTCCTGAAGAATCTTGAGAACTTACAGACCTGTTCTCAGGACTCTTGAGCCATTTGTCTCATGGCTTAAAATCATGTGCAGTCTTAGCTGTGGAGAGAACCTTTAAGGTCATCTAGTCTAGCCCATACAAGGCCACATTCAGGGCCTGCCCATGTCTGGCTCCTTAAGCAGACCAAGTGGGTTTCAGAGCAGCTCTTTCCCTTTCTCCTGCCCCTGCCCTGTTAAGCCACATCTCCTGCTTCCTTGTTAACAGCCTCATGCCTCACTCCAGACTCTTTGCATTATGCAGCCCAGGTACCCAGAAGCATTTCCTGCTCAGGACTTTTCCCTCCTCCGTCTCTCTTCACTAAGTACCCCTTGATCCATTCTCTCAGGGCTCTCAGCTCTCTGCTTTCCAAGTTGATAACTTGGTCAATGTACCATAGTGGGTTAATGTGTTACATCTTCTGGGGGAACAGCTCCATTTTAACAAGGGTCCCTCTGGAAGGAACAATGCATTAAACTAAAGTAGCTTAGAGGCCCTGAGAGGCTCAGGCTGCGCTTGCTGCCTCCCCTACCTTGGAAAGTACAGAAAGTACAGGCTTTTTTGTAACCAAATCCACCTACTCCATGAAGTTTGGAACAGTTCATGGCTTCTTTATTAACACTGTCTAAATTTAGGTATTGGCTTATTTTGTTTTTCTGTCCCTCAGTTTCTACTTTTGTAAAATGGGTAGGACTGAGGCATTGTTGGAGGCTGGTGACGATGGAGGGATGGACCTTTGTAGGACCTTATACAGTGGGACCATGAGACCTCCTTTCATGTCTTCCCTATCCACTTCAGCACTAAAACGGTAAGAGCTTCTTGGGCAGGATCCACACCCACGTCACCAACCTTAGTCTTCAACAGCTCTCATTTTACAAAAGTAGAAACTTAGGGACAGAAATATGAAACAGGATGACATCACCATTTAGAAATCATCAACAGAGAAGCGATAATCTCAGCTCCCCAGGCTATTCTTCTCACCAAATATAAATGGATTTAGGAGAGCTGGAAGAGATTTTAGAGATCCTCTAATACAACTGCTTATTTTACAGGTGAGGAAACTGAGGCCTAGAAAGACGAAGTGATGGACGGGCACCACAAAGACCATAAGTGGCAGAGTCAGAATTTGAATTCAAGTCCTTTAACTCCAAATCCATCACCCTGCTTTTTCAGTATGTCTCTGTGGTCCCGTTTCCTTCAGCCTTAAGCCTCAGCTAGATTAGCATTAGCAGTATACAGAGAAGGCCCATCTCAGAAGCAACTATGTCCAGGGCCAGGGAAACTCTGCTAAAATGTGATGTGCAAAGAGTCCAGGAAGGCTTCTGGAAGGAGTGGGGCTGCAGCTAGGGGGCAAAGTAGATAGAGCACTGGGCTGGAGTCAGGAAGTCTGGAGTTCAAATCCAGTCACAGAGGCGCACTAGCCATATGACCTCAGGCAAGTCACATGACCTATGTTTGCCTCAGTTCCCTCATCTATAAAATGGGGATAATAAAAACACCTACCTCCTAGAGTTGTTGTGAAGATCCAATGAGATAAAAATTGTAAAGCACTTAACACAATGCCTGGCGCATTGTCACTGCTATATAAATATTAGTTTGATGATGATGATGACGATGATGATGACGATGATGACTTGTAGCTGCCAAAGAAGGAAAGGAAACTGCTGAAGCCTGAGCCCCTGGAGATTCTACCTCAAGTCTGGCCTAGCATCTCGGGAATTTGCCTTGCTGGAGACACTGGGGCTATGTGCTCAATGACATTCTCATGGAGAGAGAGCTTTAGCTAAATTTTTGGGTGACTTGAAGGTATCTGTATGAGCCATGCAGACACAAAGCCGTCTTAAAATCACTTGTGGGGGAGGGAAGGGATGTTTTATGTCTGATATGAATAAAATGATAGGAAATCAAGCCCCTTCTTAACCTTTTACTTGTATCTGATAAGGTCCTAGGCCACTGAGTGTGCCGTGGGGGCCATTTTCTATTCCTTGCCCTTCCACTGGTTTCAGTGCCCTCCTCCGGGGGTGGGAGGGAGACGAGAGGAGCAGGCCTTTATTCTGGAGGAAATAAAAGCAACCCTTTCATTCTAGTACTTTTCTCTCCACCCCCAATCCAGAAGGAGAGCAGGGCCTGTGGATAAAAGCAAATGGGATAGAAAAGCCAAAGAAAAGACTCTCAGCATCCCAAGTCAGTCTATTTAGGGTGTGCTGGAGAGCTTAAGTGCGAATTCTGACCAAGTAGGGGAGGGGAAATGGGGAAGAGAAGAAGTGGGCTTTTTGTTGTTAGAGATCAAGGGAAGATCCTTTCTGACATTTTTGCTTTGGCAACTAAAATTTAAACTTACACTGTGAGTTAGTTTCTAAATGGCTTGGATCTGTCCATGTTACAGAGAGCCTTTTTCCTTCCAGAAATCCAGGGCCTTGGGGGACAATTCCCAGGCTCTAAAGCTGAAATGGTAATAGTTGACGATTTTATATAGTTTTGAAGATTTGCAAAGCATTTGCCTCACAGCAACCCCATGAGCTGGGTAGTTCAGGTAATATTATTCCCTTTTGATAGAAAAGGAAAGCAAGGTTTAGAAGTGAAGTGACTCAGTTTACATGCTAATAAATTGTTATAGCTGGGTCATCAGCCTGGGGCTTCTGGCTCTTTCCATTGCACTACACTTCCTGAAATGCCAACTCCATGAAGCAGCTGCTTTCTTGGACATAAGACCAAAGAGCTACAGCTGGAAGGGATATTAGAGGTCATCTGGTCTAACCTTCCCTCTCTGCTTTTTCTGATGAGGAAACCGAGGCCCATAGACACGATAAATATCAATAGCTATAGCCCACATAAAGGCAGCTCATGGTGCATTGGATAGAGCACTGGGTTTGGTAGTCAGGAAGATCTGAGTCCAAACGTGACCTCAGACACTTACTAGTTTTGACCCTGGGTGAGTCATTTAAGCTCTATTTGCCTCAATTTCTCTTCTGTAAAATGGAGATGCACTGGAGAAGGAAATGGCAAACCACTGCAGTATCTTTGCCAAGAGTCTGACATGACTGTACAACCGGACAACGACAACAAATAACCTACAGAAACAAAGGCTCTTTTGGGGTCTTCAATAACTTTCAAGAATATGAAGGGATAGCTGTTATCAGCAACACAACGAGCCAAGAGAACTCTGAAGGACTTATGAGGAAAAATGCTATCCATCCCCAGAGAAATAACTATGGTATCTGAATACAGATTGAAGCATACTTTTTTACTTTATTTTTCTTGAGGGTTTTTTGGTCTATGTTTTCTTTTGCAACATGACTAATATGGAAATGTTAAAAGAAAGAATATAAAGGGATTCTGGGACCAAAAATGTTTGAAAATGGGCTGTTCTAAGTAATAATACATTATTTTTTCCTCTGTACTCCCAGATCCTTCTCTTCTTCTCAAAGATATTGAGACTGAGACCCTCTCGTAATAAATTTTCCCTAGATCCAAGTCACTTAAGCACTAACTCACAATGTAAGTTTAAATTTTAGTTGCCAAGGCAATAATGTGAGAAAGGGTCTTCCCTTGACCTCTAACAGCAAAAAGTCCATTTCCTCTCTTCTCCATTTCCCCTCCCCTACTTGGCTAGAATTCACACTTACACTACCCAGCATACCCTCAATAGACTGATTCTAGGCTTTGGGATGCTAGGATTCTTTTCCTTGGCTTTTACATTCCATAATGACTTCAAACAGCAGTGTTACACACACACACACACACATACACACACACACACACACACATATACACACACACCCTGGCCACTCTGAATCAACTGCTCTGTCCCCAGTGGCTCATTTTTCTTTATAAACCACTATATAAGCCCTGAGCTTGCTTGAGAAGCTGCTGTCATTGATGATACAAGGTACCATCTGGGCAGGGGATTCCCTGAAGCTGCCACGGAGCAGCTACCTCTGTATGTGAAGCTCCAAACAGGGGCAGCATGAGTCCTGAAGGAAAGAAGAAAGAACATAGGAAAAAGAGAGCCTCAGGCCTGAGGAATAAAAGCCACATTAGAATCAACTCTGAGCACTTCAGCCTTTGCATAGCTTTATGTCATTAAATTATGTAACCAGCCGGCGAGAACAAAGACTACAAGCCTCCCAACGTTACCAAAATAGCACAGTAAGCATTTCTCAGTTCCCTGCTCAGAGTGCCTTTCTCCTATCAGAGCAGAGCTAGGAAGGGGCAGCCAGGTCCCACCTGTACACACACTGTCAAAGTTTCAAGCCCCAAAGAGCACATTCTGAGCTAGACAGACACATCCTCCAGCCTGGGGTCTTATCTTCAGGGGAGAAGTTTTTAGGTGGGCTGGTCTATGTGGGGATATCTTAATGTCTCCCCTCTTTCATTTTAAGGAGATTGCTGTAACATCTTATATTTTCTGGCTCAACGTGGATTTGGGAGGGGAGTATCTGTTCTCATTCTGTCTGTGTCTATGGGTCTCTGTCTCTCTGTCACCGTCTCTGTCTCTCTCTAATTTTATCTGTCTCTGTCTCTCTCTCTGTCTCTGTCTCTCCACTCCGACCCACTGCCCTTTGAGAGATGAAGGGAGAACGTCTAATGAAGGAGTGCTGAGGGGAAGGAACGGTTTTCTGTTTTGTCTTTGTATTAGAGCTCACCAGCTTTGATGGAGTTATGGCCTTTACAATAAAAAGAGGTTTGGGGAAAAAATATACTCCGTTCCTAGAGTGCAATAAATCAATTCGATCCAATAAACAAACGTTTAAGTGTTCACAATGGACAAGATGCCAATTCTCTTCCCAAGAAAGAGACAGATGAACAGAAAACTTTGCCCAATTGACATTCAATAAATATTTGTTGGAAGGAGAAAAGGAGAGAAGGGTGAGCAAGAGGCATTTAGGAATCTCAGATACATAAGGACCCTCAAGGGGGGCAGCTAGATGGCACAATGGGTAGAGCACTGAGCCTGTAGTCAGGAGGTCCTGAGTTCAAATCTTGCCTCAGACACTTCTACCTGTGTGACCCTGCTAGGCAAGTCTTAATTCTGTTTACCTCAGTTTCCTCACCTGTCAAATGAGCTGGAGAAGTAAATGGCAAACCACCCCAGTATCTTTGCCAAGAAAACCCTAAATGAGGCCAGGAAGAGCCAGACACAACTGAATAACAAGGGTCCTCAGAGACAATCTAGTTCAATCTGAATAGATTTCCCCTCTGTAGCATACTTGTCAAAGGGAGAGATAGGAAGGAAGGGGAGAGGAAGAACAAGAATAAAATATAGAGAGCCAGTCTACACTCTCAAGAAGCTTCAAGTCTAGCAGGTGAAAGAGCTCAGTATTCTATATCCCTCCTGAGTGTTCATGCCCTGGCTGTTCCTTCTTCCTGGAATGCAATCTCTCTCCTTACCCTTGCTCTGAGAATCCTTAGCTTCTTGCCAGGCTCAAGTGAGGGGTCACTTCCTGCAGAAAGCCTTTTTTTGATTCCCTATCCAAATCATCACGCATGCTCTTGTGGATTTACACGTGTGGTGGGAAGAGCAGTGGGCTTGGAGTCAGAAGATCTGAATTCAAATTCTGACTTTGTTACTTTTACCTGTATGACCATGGGTTGAGTCTCTTAACCCCTCTGAGCCTGTTTCTTGATCTACAGTAGCCATTATCAGCAGTCTAAGTTGAAAGGTTAAAAATTCAGGGGTGGGGAACCTGCAGCTTCCAGGCCACATGTGGCCTTCTCCATCCTACATCCCCTCTGCAGCATGCAGATTCCTTGAGGACAGACTATTTTTCACTTCAACTTTGTATCCTCAGCATCTAGCACAACATCCTGAATATGGTAGGTGGCTAATAAATGCTTATTCAAATGAATAAATTAATAACAAGATATTTAGCAAAACTCATAATCAGACAGGTGAGATGTCAGAAGACAGAACTCACACCCATATTAGAACATAATTATATTCTGTCTGGTTCTTAATGTTGAAAATACTTGGGAATCTACCTCCCAAGATATACACAAGAACCATATAAACACAACTATAGACTACTGTTTACAGAAATAAAGAACTAAGTAATTGGAAAAATATCAATTGCTCATGGGTAGGATGAGTCAACTCAATAAAAATGCCACTACTACTGAAATCAATTTACTTATTCAATTCCATACCAAACTACCAAAGGACTGCTTTGTAGAATAAGAAAATACTAATTATGGAATTCATATGAAGGCAAAAAGGTCAAGGATCTCAAGGGAAATAAAGAAAACAAAGTTGGAATGAAGGAGACCTAGCAGCACCAGATCTCAAACTTTACTACAAAGCAATGATTTTCAAAAGAATTTGGTACTGATTAAAATAGAGAGAGATCAATTAGTGGAGCAGATTAAGTACACAATATATAAAAGCAAATGAATCTAGTAGCCTAGTATTTGATAAACACAAAGACCCCAGTTACTGGGATAAGGACTGGCATTTGATAAAAACTGCTGGGAAAAATGGACAAGTAGTATGGAAGAAATCAGATGTCCCCTCACACCTTATACCAAGAGAAGCTCTAAACAGGTACATGACCTAGATATAAAAAGGTTGCGTCATAAACAAATTACAGAAAGACAGAAAAAAATTACCTACAAGATCTATGGATAAGAAGAAAGTTCATTACCAAATAAGGGTTGAAGAAGATCACAGATGATCAAGTGTGTAATTGTGACTGCATAAAATTAAAAAGCTTTGCACGCACAGTACTAGGGAAAAAATCTTTGCAGCAAGTTTCTGTGATAAAGGTCTAACTTCCAAGATATATTAGGAACTGATTAAAATGTTTAAGAATAAGAGCCATTCTCCAATTGATAAATTGCCTAAGGGATATGAACAGGCAATTCTCAAGGGAAGAAATTCAGGCTATCTATAGCCATATTATGCTATAGGTATCTCACTCTCCATCACTATTAGTTAGAGAAATGCAAATTTAAAACAATTGTGACCAACTACCTCATACCACCAGGCTGGCAAAGATGACAAAAAAGGGAAAGTGATAAATGCTGGATAGACTGTGGGAAAACAGGCACTCTGATGCAGCATTGGTGGCCCAGTGAATGGAAAGCAATTTGGAATTACAAATAAAGTTACTAAACAGTATATGTCATTTGGCTCAACTACACCACTGCTAGACCTATACAGAGAGGAGATGAAAAGAAGGAGGAAAAGTTCCTTCATGTACAAAGATATTTATAGCAAATCCTTTTGTGGTGGTAAAATATCAAAAAAAAAAACCCTGGAAACTAAGGGATGCCATCAGTTAAGGAATGTTTTACTAAACTGCAGCATGTAAATATTGTGGGATACTACTATGCTTTTAAGAAATGAAGAAAGAGATGCCTTCAGAGAGAGAGGGAAAGATTTACATGAACCGATGCAAAGTGAAATAAGCAGAACCAGAACAATTTATTCCATAACATCAAGGCCATAAAAATGAACAATTTTGATGATTTTTACAAACTGATCAAGAATGAAATGAGCAGAAGCAGGTGAACAATTTATACAACAGCAAGAACACTGTAAGGACAAACAACCTGGAAAGGTGTAAGGGCTATGATCCATACAGTGACCATCCATGCTGAGGATCAATGATAAAACCTACTACCCACCTTCTAATGGAGAGGTTAATAGATTCAGGATAAAGAATGACATCATATTTTCTTTATGCAGCCAATAAGGGAATTTGTTTTTCTTTTTTCTTTTTTTTTTAAATTTATTTTTAATATGTTTAGTTTTCAGCATTGATTTTCACATGCGTTTGAATTACAGATTTTCTCCCGATTTCCACCCCCCCACTCCAAGATGGCATACACTCTGGTTGCCCTATTCCCCAGTCTGC
>CM053622.1:312041393-312064421 GCA_028646595.1 Phalanger gymnotis | reverse complement strand
GTGGAAAATAGGAGGTGAAACTTTTTCTTATCTCACTAGACTGCTGGGTGAATTCATGGCTGATTTTCAAATAGTTTCTTAATCCCATGGAGCGACCACTCATCTATCTCTATTGCCCTCAAGTTTTCTTCCATCAGCAGCAGCATTGTGATTCAGGAAAAGAAGTAACTCACCTCTGACTGCAGACAAGGAAGTCTCTCTCTCTCTGTCTCTCTCTCTCTCTCTCTCTCTCTCTCTCTCTCTCTCTCTCTCTCTCTCTCTCTCTCTCTCTCTCCCTCTCTCTCTCTCTCCCTCTCTCTCTCTCTCTCTCCCTTCCCCCTCTTCCCCCCTCCCCAAACTTCTTAGACAGTTGAAATTAACTATGTAATTTGGAGCAAATCACTTAACCTGATTGGGCCTCCTCAGTCAAAAGAGTGTGCTAAACTAGGTGATTTCTAAGACACACCTTTAGATTTCACAGTTAGGTGACTGTGAGAAATTCAAATGCACAGCCATCACTCAGCACCCCCTCATAGCTTTAACATCCACAGATACTGTTAAAATTGAATAACCTTTAATTGCATAATAAAAAAAATGGTGGGTTTGGAGTCAGAAGACTTAGGTTTGAATTCTTGATTGGCCATTTTCCTCATTGGGTGACTGGGGAAAGTCCTTTCCTTATCTTTAAGACTTGATTTCCTTGTATGTTAAATGAGGCATGAGATGACCTCTGAGATCCCTTCCAGCTCCAGATCTATAATCCTATGATCCTAATTAATAAACCATCTAATAATTATTTTCTACTGCTGGTTGGTCACAGTTTGGTCTTCCACTGAAAGCAGGGTTTTGTACTGATTGAATGTTAAGCTATTTTATGTATTACTTGACTTTGACCCACAGGAAAACCATAGAATGTTAAGCAATGGAAGGGGTTTCCAAGATCAAATATCCTGATCCCCTCATTTTACAGGGTGAGAAAACTGAAGCCCAGAGAGGTTAAACGAGTTCCTTGAGGTTCCAAAGCAGAGCCAACGTTCAGACACTGGCCTCTTGATTCTGCTTTCAGTGCTTTTCCCACTACACTGGAGTATATTTATAGAGATATTTACTTGAATACTGTGTTGTTTGAAGATGAATGAGATGATAAGACTTCAGGTCATTTCTAGTAAACATACCAGAGAGAAGGAATTATATCCCAAGGGTTTCTAGTAAATAGATTTGGGGTGACTGCTCAATTGATCATTCTGAATTTAATTATTTAGTACTGACTACAGATTCGGAATGGGGGGAGGGGGAGAATTTGCTGATTTATTTGTTTGGTCTTCCTCCATTTATTTATCTTCTTTAATAAAACAATCAGTAGAGATATCTGAAGGATAACTGTAAAAAATGGCCCTTTAGTCCTAAATTGTCTGTACTGGGGAGTCTCTGGGATATGATTTCCAAGGCACCTCAGTTAGAGAAATTATAGTCAAGTTGGAAACTTTTATATAGTTATGGGGAATAATGCTGTAGTCACCCTACTTCTGGCTTGCTCCCCCTACTTGTACTTACACTTACAGGTTGGGGTCCTCAGAAGGTGGCTGCTCACTTCTAAGATAGTCACTCACCAGCCCTTAACAGTGTAGTTCTCATTAACAGTTGACAGAATTATTTTAAACCAGTATTTACTAAAATGGCATATAATAAGAATGTTATCTATAAAACCTTCTCACCATAAACCTGGGCCACACTCTCCCACAAATATATCCAAAGTCTGTGAGAAGAGTGAACACAAACTTAAGAGTATACTGGTAATATGCTATGCATGTAGGGAACAAATGTGACCAAGGTAACTTGGGCCTTTGGAACTGTAGGGCTTTGAGATTTTTCTACTTCTTGTCATTTCCTCTCCCTTTTCCCTGCTAGACATTTCATCTCTGCTACGCTGGGCACTGAATTGCCAGTCTTCCACCCCAACCTTTTGCAATGTAAAAGATAGCAGGATTTGAAGTTGTTTTTTTAAAACCCTGATATCTGTCCATCAATAAGCATTTATTAAGTACCTACTATGTATTAGGTTCTGGGGATAAGAAACAAAAATATGAAACAGTCTCTGCCTACAAGGAACTTTTTTCCACAGGAGAGAAAACATATATATATATATATAAATAATATATATAATATTATATATATATTATGTTATATAATATTATAGATATTGTATATAATATTATATATTATATATAATATATAATATTATATATAATATTTTATTATATATATACATATATACATACATACATATATGATTGCAAATAGAACAAAATATTTTGGTCTAAACATCATCTATGTTTTATTATATTTTGCTAAATATTTCCCAATGACGGTGTTCAGTATGTGGTTTCTAAATCAGTATGCACCCCCTGACCTTTTCTATTTGAGTCTGACACCACTGATGTAAGAAGATGGTGCTTGAGCCAAGTCTTGAAAGCAAAGAGTTGAGGAGGGATTGCATTTCAGGCATAGGGGAACAACTAGTCCAAAATAGGAAGACAAGAGATAGTGTGCCATGCCCAAGGCGTAGAGAGAAGACTATTTGGTTGGACCATATGGTATATGAAAGGGAATGATGTACAGTAACACTTCAAAGATTACTTAGGACCAGGTTGTAAAAGATTCCAAAAGAAAAATTTGTCTTGCAGTCTAAAGGCAATTGGATGCCAGTGGAGCTGATTGACATGATCAGATCTATGTTTAAGGAAAATTCCTTTGGCAGCAGTGTGTAGGATGGAGTAGAGCAGGGAGAGATTTGAGACGGAGAGACCAGTCAGGTTAGAGCAATAATCTATGCGAGAGGTGATAAAGGCCTGAACTAAAGGTAGTTATGCAAGTGGAGAAGAGTTGACTATGAGAGATGATGCGAAGGTAGAAACAGCAACATTTGACGACTGGTTACATACATAGGGCAAAAGAAAGTGAAGAGACCAGGATGATGCTAAGGTTGCAAACCCGAGACATTGTAAAGATGCTGGTTCCTATGGAAAAAATAGGGAATTTTGAAAGAGGGAAGGTTGGGGAGGGGAGAGAAAGCGAGTTCAGTTTTGCATATATTGAGTTTGAGATCTCTCCAGGATGTCCAGTTTAAAATGTCCAATAGGCAGTTGATGAAGCAGGGCTGAAGTTCGAGGGAGAGACTGGGTCACCAATTAAGATCTGTGAGTCATCTACGTAAAAACAGATAGTTCAACCCATGTTCACTAATGAGATTATGGAAAGAGAGAATGCTGTAGAGGGAGAAGGGAAGAGGGCCCAGGACAGAACTTTGGAGGACACCTACAATTAGAATGCATGATATGGATCATGGGCCAGCAAAGAAGATTGAGAAGGCATCTCAGAAACAAATCAGGAGAGAAAATCAGGGAGGAGAAAGTATCCAGGAAGAGACTATGACCCATATAACCAAATGTGGCAGTTAGGCTGAGAAGGATGAGAACTGAGAAAAGATCCTCAAATATGGCAATTAAGAGCTTGTTGGGCATAGCATTCTCAGTTGAGCAGGTACATCTGAAACCAGATTGGAAAAGGTTGAGGAGCTCATTGGAGAAGTGGAGGTGACCGACATAGGCAATATTTTCAAGGAATTTGGATGAAAAGCAGAGAGCAGATTAAAACAAAAGCTTGAGGAGATGGCAGTGTCTAGGGAAAGTTTTTTAAGGGTGGGAGAGACAGGCCTATTTGAAGGCATTAAGAAAGATGATAGTGAGGGGAGGAAGATTCAAAAGAGAAGGTATGATTGAGGATGCAATCTGCTGGAAAAAAATGTGAGGAGATAGGAAACAGTGCACATGTTGAGGGACTGGACTTACCAAGGAGGAGAAGGGCCAGCTTTTTGTCAAAGACTGGGAGAAAGGAAGGTGTGGGAGATGATACAAAGGGGTTTTGAAATGAAGAGAATGGGAAAAGAATGGCCTCAATCTTCTCAGTAATGTAAGAGACTAGGGCCTCTTCTTGGGGTGGGAGGTGGGGACAGCATGAGGAGGAAAGAAAAGTTATAGAATAGATTCCACAAGGAATGAAGTAAGGAATCAAGTGGGGCAGAATAAAAGAACTGCCTCGCTGCTGTGAGGACCCAGCCGAGATTGGATAACATGATTTTGTAATGTACCCATGTCCGCATGGTTGTAAGTTCTTCCTCCTACATTCAGTGGCTCATGAGTAGGAACAGAGGTGGGAGGAGAGTCATCCAGAACTGAGATTTGGTAACAGATGTGTGGTAATAGGATAAGGGCACAAGAGATTCGAGAGCAGAGCGTAGTGTACGATAGATGTTGTGTTGAGGTTGAGGGAAAATGAAGTCAGAGTAGGAGCAATGGCCTCAGAAGGTACTGAGGAATGGAGGAACTGGAGGTTTCAGTGAGAGGAATAGGTTTAGGAGGGGTGGGGTTTTGGGGGACATGGAATGATAGGAAGTTGAGGCAGCTAGGTGAGTAGTGGATAGAATTCCAGGCCTAGAGTCAAGAAGACTCATCTTCCTGAGTTCAAATCCAACCTCAGATACTTACTGTGTGACCTTGGAAAAGTCACTTAACCCTATTTGCCTCAGTTTTCTCATCTGTAAAATGAGCTGGAGAAGGAAATGGCACAACTACTCTAGTATCCTTCCCACTGAACAACAACAACATGGTCAGATAGGGAAATGTATCTCCGGGGACATAGATGTTAAAGGACTGGGAGCTGTGTCTTAACGTCAGATCACACACCCACCCTGCCTCCATCTTCTTTTACCCCCAGGGTTCTATATGAAGTTAGCATTTAATAAGTATTTCTGGTTGTTGCCTTTACCACAGCCTAAGGTGGTACTAGTCCTATTAGATAGATGAGTAAATTGCACAGATATTCTGTCTCTAGGCAACTGGTGCCTAGATGGTTCTACAGTGGTCTTTGCTGGACAAAGGGGATTGTGCTCACATCCTGGAAAATATGGCACCCAGAGGTCTAGAACGATGCAGCATCCAGAGTGAATTGGGGGAGGGGTCTGGGTGTAGATCTCAAGGTAGTTTGCACTATGTGCTGTTCCTGCCTCATAGTAATTGTATAAGAGTGTAATTAGAGTGAAACAAACATTAGAGAAAGGCAGTTGTGAAAAAATTTTAAGACAGGTTGTTATGGGCTGTTTGTGTGTACATATGAGCCTCAGGTTATTTTTAATAATAGCTGAGCCACTTCCTTCTCTCTCAACAAAGGTCTCTATGCATTCTTGTCCAGGCACCAGAAATGTTGGGAGAGTGAGCAGTGGGCATATTTTGAATGAGCTCTGGTTCTTGTCCAGGAGATCTAGGGTCACTTTCTTGTTCTGCTGCTAACTTCTTGTGTAACTTTGCCTCAATTTCTTCACCTCTCTGGGCCTCGGTTTCTTTTTCTGCAAAAAGAAGGGACTGGATAAGATGATAACTTAGGGTCCCTTCCAGCTCAAATATTCTATGACATCTGTGTGGCTGGGGTGGAAAGAGAGCCCCACAAGTCCAGTCATCTTGATTCATTTATCTTAGGAATTTTTTCTTGTCTGGGAAAATAGGATCACTGTCTTAGAAAGGATAGGAGACATTTTTTAAGTTAACTTAAAAAAATATGGTAGTTTAAACTAATTTTGGTACTTGGTTGCCATGGCAACCACTTCCCCTTGCAAGGAGAGGGAAAGCCTTATTGGGGGAAATAGAAGGCAGGGGGAAGGAAAGAGATGGAGAGGAAGCTGACATATGGTTCTGGAAAGAGATTTAAATGGGAAGGGAGGGAAGGGGGAAATGAACCCTGAATTGGAGTCACCGAGTGACATGGAGCAGCCAAAGAGACAAATATCTGTGGGATGTGGCTGCGGTGAGGCCTATCTCTGGCAGGTGGCATGCCTACAAATTCCCTTCCCCTGTTCCTTCCTCTAGTAAGATCTGCTCAGGTAGCTCAAGAGCAGCTTAGAGAATGGAGGAAGGGAGAAAAACAGATGAGAAAGGACAGGAAGGAAGGCATGTGGCGGGATAGGAAGGTCCTCTAGTCCAGGGCAGGGAACCTGTGGCCTTAAGGCACATATGGCCCTTTAGGTTGTCAAGCGAAGCCCTTTGACTAAATCCAAACTTCAGAGAACAAATCCCATTAATGAAAGGATTTGTTCTGTAAAATTTGGACTTAGTCAAAAGGCTGCACCCAAGGCCCTGGAAGGCCATATGTGACCTCAAGGCCACAGGTTCCCCACCCCTGCTCTAGTCTTTTTTCATTTGGTCAGTTTAATCCTGTTTCCCACCCCAACTAGAAGAGGCTACTTGTACCTTCCCTATCTCTTTTTTCCTCTGGCCTTTAAGTATAGAAGACAGCCTTCTATGTTTTGATTTGCCTTCTCCATAGCTAACATCCCCTCCCCAGCCCTTGCCTTCTCTTATTCACTAAGCAAAAAGTGGCAGATGTTTAGGTCAGGGGGAGACAAGGGGTAGTTTTCAGGGTTGAGGCTGGGGTGAACAAAGGTAGGGTTGGTGAATGGTGGGTGGATCAAAGGGAAAGATAAAAAGAGACAAGTGTCAAGCAAGAAGGAGCATGCAGAGGTACAAAGTGAGTGAAAATGAGACCAGGAAAGAAGAGGAGAAAGGAAGGAGGGAGGGAGACTCAGGATGAGAAGGAGTGGGATTGACAAAGCAGATGAAGTGAGCAGGAAGCCTCTGATGTGTGGGGAATTTTCTGCTGAGCAATTAAAGATGTGGGAGCTGAGATGAGGGAAGAACTTGAATGTGTCATCCCAAATGGCCTTGGAAGTTGGCAGGGCACCACAAACTTCCCAACTTGGCAGCAACACATTGACTGCGTCAGAGGAAAGAAGCAGCATGTAGAAATACTAGCAGGATTATGCCATTCGGTGTGATTATTAGGCACTATATATAGGCACTTACTACCAGCAAAAGGACCTACCCTGGTTATTCCTAACAGAAGGCTGAGCAAAGATGATGGATCCTTTTATGCCCATTTCACTACTGAGGAAACTGAATCCCAAAGATGTCAAATGACTCACTGAAGGGACCAACATAGGTAAGTACCAGAGGATTCAGTCATATCGCTTTTGTGCTGTTTTGTATCACTCTGCCTATAGACAGTTCAGGCACCAGCTACCACAGGGAGCATCAGTTGATGTGATGCAGAGGTACCATGATGTAATAAAAAGGACTCAGGACTTGGGGAAAGAGTAGGTGGCCTGATCTGAGTGTACATACTAGCTAAATAACTTAGCACTTAACCTCAGTTTCATCCTTTGTAAAATGAAGGTAATAGTATTTTGATTCAAACATAGGCCATGCCTCAAAAATGATTTTTGAGAGAGAGAGAGAGAGAGAGAGAGAGAGAGAGAGAGAGAGAGAGAGAGAAAGAGAGAGAGATGGAGGAAACTAGGTGGCACAGTGGATAGAGCACCAGACTTGGAGGCAGGAGGACCTGAATTCAAATGTGACCTCAGACATTTCCTGGGTATATGACCCTAGGCAAGTCACTTAACCCTGTTTGCTTCAGTTTCCTCATCTGAGCTGGAGAAGGAAATGGCAAATCACTCCAGTATCTTTGACAAGAAAACCCCAAATGGGGTCATGGACACAAATGAAACAATTCAACAATAACATAGATACAGATGTAAATATAAATATAGATACAGATACACAGTGTAAAATGAAACTAATTATAGGGTTCATTTAAGTCAAAATGTAACCCAAGTGAATTGGATCAACCTAGATACAGTTTGGGAAGAACTGTTACATCCTTTCTCTGGCACTTACCCTCATCCAGGGAAACCTAAGGAATGTTAGTACCTGGCTGATGCACCCTACATCTCCATCTGCTCTGGTAGTACTTTGTGCTTCTTAAATTCCCCCTGCTAGATTTTAAGTTCCTTGAGGGCAGGATACTCTTGCCTTATTTATCTTTACATCTACCCCAATGCCTAGCACTCACTGTTCACTGTGAGCGAATGCAATATTACATGTATGGCAATTTTATACAATGTTATACATATGGCATTTGATAAATATTCATTGAATGAATTAATAAGTCAAGGGAGCATCGTCAGAACCTTCTGGAAGATCTGGAAAAAGCAGTCCAAGTTAAGTCCTGTTTCAGCTTATCAACCAACACTTATTAAGTATCTAATATCTGTGGTACATAGTGTTAGGGGATTTAAAGAGGAAACAAGATATAACCCCTATCTTCAAGGTGCTTATATTCTAGTAGGAAAAGAAGACATATGTACAGATAACTTCAGGGATAAGGACTGAACCTGTGATTTCATTGGTATGGGGTTTTCCTGATGGAAGAAAATCCCTCTACCAATGTAGGTGGGCACCTTAACTGCAACCTACAGATTAAGAGAATTGCCTTTCCAGATCCCTCCCCCCATCTCTACTGCCCCTCTTCCCACCCACACATCCCTGTCCAGGGTCACACAGCCTTTATGTGTCAGAGGAAAGACTTGAACTCGTGTCTTTCTGGTTTCAAGGTCAGCTCTCTCTCTCCCCTAGTTATCTCAGAAAACTATAAGTATAACTCAAGTTATAGTTGTATCATATTATATTATTATGTAATATGTATGGTATATTACAATATCATATTATAACAAGTTATAATATGATAGCTGCATCTAAGAGGTTTAAACAGTGCTATAAGAGCTTTGCGAAAGCTGAGATCACTTAGAGCTGGATGATCAAGGAAGGCTTCAGGAAAGAGGTGGCCTTTTATCTGAAAGTTAATTAACATGGAAGGATTTCAACACACCGGCACTGGATGGTTTAATGAGAAGGAGAGAGATAGTTCCAGACAGTGTGAACAAAGACTTGGAGGTGAGAAAATGTAAGGTAGGGGAGGAGGCTGCTTAGCAATTAGCCCAGATTAATTTAAATATGGAGTTTATGAATAAAAATAAGAAATAATAACAGAAAGGTGGTTTGGAACCTGATTGTGGAGAATCTTGAAAGCTTCAATTCCAAAAAGAATAAGGATGTACTGAAGATTGTTTTTTGTTTGTTTTCTGGTGGATGGGGTTGGAGTGCTATAAGAAGATTAGTGTGGGTAGTCGGTATAAAGGATAATTTAAAGAGAGGAGAGAGGAAAATCAGTTAAAAATCTCTTACATCAGCCCTCAGTAGAAGTAGGAGTGGAATGAGGGGGTGAATGAGTGGGATAACACAGAGTTGCAATCAGAACTTTTCAGCTACTTTCTGCATTGTAATGTTTCTGTTCTTACGTTGAGAAAGAGAAGTCAGCCTGGGGGTGTAGCATTTACCTAGGCTTGGTAAACAACCTGAAATTAGCATCTTGTACTTGACAGTGTGTTGATCTGAGAGCCCCGGAAGAAAGAAGTAAACACTTTGGGGAATAGCTCACAGCCACCTAGACTTGTTTTGCTACCGAAGCGAATCTGTGGTAGACATTTCCGTTATTGGTGTGATGCATGAGGCAGAGCTCATGTCCAGAGCTAGCAGTAAATTGCCTGTAGTCAAGGTTTATTAAAAAAATAATTGGTGCAGTGAATTTGGAATCAAAGAGAATGAATTTGAGTCCTGTCTTTGCTATTATGACTGGTGACTTTTCATGTAACCTCTCAGAGCCTCAGTGGCCTCATCTGTAAAATGAAGGGGTTGGACTAAATCCTCTTTAAGATCCCTTCTAGCTCTAAATATGTGATCCTATGGTAATTTTTCATAAAGTTTACACCCTTTTCAAGACCTCTCCCTTATCCTTCCCAGATCTCTGTAGTTCTCATTGACCTCTCCCTCACCTGAGTTCTCGCCTCTAAGTGTCCAAACCACACTGGAAAACAGCAGCTTCTCTGTCATTTGAACAATTTTCTTTTTGTGTGTTTTTTTTTTTCCTCAGATAGATTGTAAAGGCCATGAGAAAAGGGATAATGTCTTAACGTTTATACCTCCCATAGCACTTTTACATCTGCATTGTAAAGAGAATGAGAGGTTTGGACAGTATTTTCAGAAGAGATCATCTCTACAAAGAAAATAAATACTCAGTTATAAAAGTAGTTCAATACAAGGTAATTTGGAAGGGAAGGCACTGGAAGTTGAGGGTAGAGAGGAATGAGAGTCAAGAAAGGCTTCATGCAGAAGATAGTGTTTGGCTTGAATTTTCAAGGAAGAGGATGACTCTACGAAGTGGGGATAAGGAGAGAATGCATTCCAGGCATTTGAGATGGCCCATGCAGGGACACAGAGACAGGAGATGGGATGTCCTACATAAGAGCCAGAGAAGAGGCTAGTTTAATTGAGTCATAGGGTGTGAGAAGAGGACTGGTATCCCATTACAGCTGGAAAGAGAGGTTGAGACCAAGTTGCATAGGGCAGAGGTATCAAACAAGCAGCCCACAGAACCAAGTGAAGCTCAAACCAGATTAAAGTGTAATTGGGAAACCTTTAACAAAATAAATAAAAATACAACAAAACACAGATAAAGTTAACATGTCATTTTCTAAGTCAATATGTACCCACAGGGAATCTTATTTGTGGTTTAGAGGCCCTTGTTTCTATTGATTTCACATCATTGGTATAGGGGTTTTAAAAACTAAACAGAGTAGTTTAGATAGTCTAGAGGCAATAGGAAGCCATTGGAGTAGACTAAATAAGGGATTCACATGGTTGGATTTGTGTTTGAGGAAATTACCTTGTGATCATTGTATAAGACAGTGGAGTAGAGAGGTACTTGAAGAAAGGAGAGTAGTTAGGAGACGGGTAAGAAGAGGTGATGTCTAAGGTGGTATCTGTGCTGGTAGAATAAAGGGTTTGGATAAGAGAAATATTGTGAAGGTAAAAATCATGTTGAGGTTAAAGGGAAGTTTGGAAGAGATAATTTGGGGGGAATATAATGAGTTCAGTTTTGGACGTGTCAAATTCTAGGTGTTAATGGGACATCCAATTGGAAACGTCCAGTAGGCAGGTGGAGTTATGAGACTGAAGCTCAGGAGAGAGTCCTGGGATAGACATTTAGAGCAGTGGGTCATCTGCAATGATGATAGTTCAATCTACAGGGACTGATGAGATTATGGAGAGAGAATTTAGGGGAAGAACAGGATAGAACTTTGAAGGACATCCACAGTTAGGGGGTGTGATATGGACAATGAACCAGCAAAGGAGATTGAGAAGGAGCAGTCAGACAGGTAGAAGGAGAACCAGGAAAGCAGTGTCATGGAAACCCAGAGAGGAGATAATATCCAAAAGGAAGGGGTGATCAACCATGTCAAATGCAGCAGATAAATCCAGAATTATGAGGACTGAGAAAAGACCAATAGATTTGGCAATTGAGAAGTCATTTGTAACTTCGAAGAGAACAGTTTTCAGGTGAATGAGAAGGTCAGAAGCCAGATTACAGTGGGAATAATAATTAGAAGGCAGAAATTCCCCCATACACTAAAGGACACAATTTCTCACAGATTCCTATACAGCCAGTAGAAATTATGACTTTCCTGGCTCAACTCATGGTAAGATAGGATTCAAATTTAAATTCTCCTAACTTTAAATCTAATATTCTTTCCGCATTACCTCTCTGATTAAAAACATGTGTGTGTATGTGTGTGTATACGTATATATATACACACACACATACATAAACACACATGCATATGTGTATATAATGTGTCAGGTTAACGAACTTATTAAAGAACATGCCACTAAATTCAGTTCAGTCTGTTCAGTCTTCATAGCCCTGCTTTTTCTATAGCATGGTCATCTGCTTCCCGACATAAATGTAGAAGGGATATTACTCACGGGGAGGAAAAAGAGTTGTTAATCATAGGGAAACAGTTGCTACTTTGCTCTATTTTGTATCTTGCGTAAGGAAAGCCAAATAAGGTGGTTCTGAAGGTCAAAAGTAAACATTGTCATTCACCTATATTTCTTTAGAAATATTTGCTGTGGGCTTGATGAAGTTAACAGTATGCCAAATCTAACACTTGAGCTGCAGATTTTCCATTCTAGTTCTGATTGATCAGAACTTTGGTATATCCTTTATAAATAAGACTCCCATTGTGTTATGCTCCAAGCTTACTGAGGCCAGGCAGAAGTGGTTGGTTGTTTGAAGAATCCATTTTTGCTAACACTAGGGATGTTAATTTTGCAATTTCTTCAATTGCAACAGATTCACAACTAAAAATAATTTGTACTGTTCCATGAGGGGGAAGAAAGGAAAAGGAAAGATTTCGGAACTGGCAGCACAAAGCTCCTTATCCAGAGCATCACAACTTTATCCTCAGCTAACATTGGGTGTCTTTGTGTTCCTTCTCATCCATCCATTCTGCGCTGAATCCCCCCAAAGTGGTTTTCCCCTAGCAGGGGAATTGTTTAGGATTCTGACCCATTCCTTGCAGTAATGGCTTTCACCACCAAGCAAAGAGGACCCATTCTCTCCTATTCCTTCCCTGAAGAGCACTTTTTTCTGAGGCCCTTCTGGAAACCTTCCCGCATTGACTCTTTTCTTCCCACACAGAACCTCTTTGTTTATGTCTTAGTCGAAATAAGAAAATGCCAAGGAGCCCAGAGAGGCTTATGCTGACCTGAAACAGCCCTGGCGTTTCAATCTTTTCTTCCTTTCTTGCTTCACTCCTTGGTAGCATGATATAATGGAAGAAATATTGAATTAACTGGACTGAGATTTAGCTCAGATTCTTCAGCTTCCTAGCTGTGTGACCATGAGCCAATCATAATGAGCCGATGATAATGAATGGGTGTCAGTTTCCTTAAGTACAAAACAATGGAGTTGGGCTAGGTATTCCCTTTCAGCTATAGAATTTTATGAGTCAATGATGGCTTCAGATCCTCTCCAGTGCTATGCAGAATGTACTCCACTTAGTTCTGAGTGAGAGTCAGAGAGGTCAGGTAGGGTAGGGCATCAGCTGGCCAGGAATATTCTCACAGACATTGAAGCATAGAATATTTGGCAATTTCCCCATTCTACAGATTCAAACATTCAAGAACTATTGATTAAATACCTATTGTGTGTCAAGCACTGAAGATATAAAGACAAATGTGAAGTTGCCCTGCCCTCAAGGAGCTGACACTGTATAGGAAACTAAAGCCTAGCAGGGGTGGGGATCCTTTGGCTTCAAGGCCACACATGGCTCTCTAGGTCCTCAAGTGCAGCCCTTTGACTGAATCCAAACAAATTTGTTCTGTGAAGTTTGGATTCAGTCAACGGGCCAGAATTGAGGACCTAGAGGGTCACATGAGGCCTCAAGGCCTCAGGTTCAACACTCCTGGTAGAGAGATAAATGACTCACCTGAGGTCATACAGCTAGAGAGTGTAGGACTACCATTTGGATCTACTGATTGCTAGACAAGAGATCATTCTCCTAAAGCCTTGACAAACCACTGAGCAAAACCTTCTAGGAGGTGAGGCTTCTGGAGGCCGGGTTGAAAATAGTGCCCAGCAGAAAGCGGCTACTACTCCATTGTTATCCCCAGACCTCTGTAGTGAGCAGGTTATCTTACAGGCCACTGGATGAGAGCCCCAAAGCACCCTGGGGCCGTCTACTTCTGCAGTGGTCAACCTTCCCCCAAGTCCTGGTGATTTTCCAATTGCTACAGAGCATTAAAATGTCTAGGTCATTACAAAGAGACAGAGCCTAGTTTGTGCTGGTTTTCAGAGCTGAACTAAATCCTGATGAAGGGCTAAGGCCAAGAGTTAGAAACGAAAGAAAAGAGGGGTAGAAAAGAAAGAAAATGTAAACCTGTATGACTGCATATATGTTCCACCCCTTTTCTCTACTAAATATGCACAGCTTGCAGCCTCTGAGTCCCTCTCCAAACTAAATTCCAGTATGAGTTTGAAAACACCAGACCAGGATTGTCATTGATGACACTAATAGACAGATGAGGAGTCTGGTTCCGGTCTCCGGATTTGCTCTACCTGGGAGGACTAGTGAGGTCTTGGCTGCTGCTAGGATTTCATTTATAGGGCTAAGGAAATGGAGTGTTTTGTTTGCCGTGCTGCTGCTGTTACAGTTCCGGCATTATCTGCATTATGGACTTTATTGGTGTGTACGGACAAACACACACACACACAGGCACCTGGGCACCAGTTATTCTAAGCCTGAATAAGAACGGATTTCTTCTACCCTCCTTCATCTCTTTGTTTCTGTCTATCTACCTCTCTTCTCCTCTCTTCTTCCCTCTTTCCTCCAACTTTCCCCCTATGCGCAATCTCTTTTTTATTTCTTCTTTACCTCTCATTCCATACAATTTCTCCTTCTCTCTTTCTCCCCCATATTCTCCTTCCCAGCCCTTCTCCAGTGCCCGCTACACCACCTCATCTTCTTTCTACTTCCTCTCCTCTCTTCCTCTCTCTCTTTTCTCCCTGCCATATCCCTTCTCTTCTCTTCTACATCTCTTTTCGCTCTTCAATCTTTCCCTTCTTTTCTCTCTTCTACCTTCCTTTTATCCTTCCTTTCACCTCCCTTTCTCCTACTTAATTCCTGCTGCTCCTTTCCCTCATACCTCGTTTTGTCCTTTTCTGTCTCCTCTTTCTCTTTTCAGTCTTCTTTCCAGTGTCTTGTCTATTTCCTTCCTCTCTTTTTCTCCCTCCTCTCTTCTCTTCAACCCCTCAGAATGCCCCCAGCCTACTTCAATAAAGCTGCTGGGGAAGGTAATGTAGCAGGGCCCATAGATAGCAGTATTCACATCTATATGACTGATTCATTGACCTCTTCTAAGGAGGAGGGGGAGGCAGCACCTTTGGGTTCCAGAATTGCACAATTCCCAGCTCCCCAGAGGTTTAGCTGAAAATAGAGATTTCCTCATTCAACACAGTTAATATTGATTGGGTCCCTGCAGGGTGCCACCACCTGTGCATTCATAATGCAGATGTCAGGCTTCTGGGAGGGCCTGGGGAGAGTGGCTAACAGATAATAAATGGCCAGATGGAAGCTCACCTGTCTTTAGTGCCACTATCCAATTAGGAAGAAGGCTCTGACTTTGAATGCAGACAGCTGCAGAGGCATAGGGATTCTTTCATAACAAAGAATAATTTCTTTATTATTTGATGAGGAGGAGCTGCTGATTAATCCTATCTATGAAAGGATATTTGTAGATGAGCCAGGATCAGCTCTTCTATTTGAAAGAGAATAGGAAAAAAATGGGAGAGAAAGCCTTTCTGAGGATTTGAAAGTGACCTACTCCAAGCAAAAAAAATTATCTGAAGAAATGGTTCCTAACCTTTTTGTGTTGTGGACCCTTTTGGTGAGGCCTCCAGACCTTTCTCAGAATAATGTTTTCAAATACATAAATAAAATACAAAAGATTATAGAGAAAATCGATTATGTTGAAATGCAGTAGTCAGTTTTTTTAAACCAAGTTCAAAGACCTCTAGGTTAAGAATTCCTGTTTTGAGTTGGAAGAACTATGTGATTTTGGGTGTCATTTCTGTTTTCTGTTCTCTAGTTCCCTCTTCTGTGATATGGGGTTAAACTATGTAATTTCCAAGGTAGAAATGACATGCTAAGAGACAAGAAGGTCTGTAACTTCTTGTTCAGGCTTTGAATGAATGAATGATAATAGCTCTTATTTTTATAGCGATTTAAGGGTTACAAAGCACTTTCCTCCCAATAGCCCTCTGGGATAAGAATATGGGCAGGTGAGTATGCAAGGACAGCTGGAAACTGACCATTTGAATTCCTGACCCACTGGTAATTGAGTAATTGTTCTTTTTCTGAAGCACAGTGGGCACATGGACTTTTACTAGTCCTTGTATGACTTTTCATTGATCCCTAGTCTTTGGTGTCTAGCTCAGTGTCAGGCTCAGTGAGTTAGAGCCTGACTTTTAAGAGGCTAAGGCCATGGGCATGATTAGGATGGACAGTTAGCTTGGTTTGTTCCCACAGCCACAGGCTGCATCTCTGGTTATCCTATACTTGGGTTCTGTTCATCACTAGAATAGAAACAGAGTAAAAATGTGGATATGGCTTAGCACAAAACCATCTCATTTACTAGAGAAACAACAGAAAAAGCATAACCTATCAATGGTAAGCCTATTCAGAGGACAGCAGCCATCATGGCCTGAGGACTGTGCTATATAAAGATCAGGTGAAGGAACTAGAGATATTTAACCTGGAAAAAGATGAATAAGAGAGATGTGATAGCATGTAGAAAAGATGTAAAAAGAAACTTAATTTGAAAAAAAGTAATTTAATTTTAACTTAAATTTTCAATTAATGAATATTTTTTAAAATTTTTCATGTAACAAAAATCTATTTTCTCTCCTATCTCTCCTCATTGAAAAGAAAGAAAAACCTAAGAGAAAATTTATCAGAGCTGTCCAAATGTGAAAGGAGCTGCTTCAGGAGACAACAGCTTCCCCATCATTTCAGGATTTCAAATGCAGGGAACAGGGCCACCTGTCAGGAGTGTGGTAGAGGGACTCCTGTTCAGTTATGGGTTGGACTTTGTGGCCTCCGAGACCCATTGCCTCTTTGAGATGCTGTGATTCCATGTCAGTCATGTCAAATTCAATATAAAATTATTATTAGAAGATTGTGGAAAGAAGTAGGAGAAGGATAAGAACACAGCATGGGGGAGAAAGGGAGGAAGCAATTAGGAGACTAACTTTGTGTGTCAGCAAGGCAATAATCACAATATAGACGATAATTGTCAAATCTAAATTGCTATTACACCTTTCTAAAGCAGAAGGGATCTAAAATGGAGGAGTGAAAGGTAGGTTAGCTAAGTAGGTAGGGCCAGATTATGGAGGGCCAGAGTGCCAGCTCTCTTCCTTTGGCCCATCCTTCTGACAATCTTTCCTTCAACCTTTACCATCCCATGCCATCTGTACTTTTCATACCCTCCCCTTCACTTTCTGGAAAAGTCTACCTCTACCATGAAACCCTTCTCATGTGTCTAACTGATGAGGTCAGTTGCGGGGGCGGCAGTCCTAATGCCTGGATTTATCAAATTTCATTCATTTTGCCAGAAGTTTAAAAATAAAGCCCTATCACCCCCAACTCATGTGTCCCTGGGAGGAGCAGCTTGTATCTTATGGCAGGGGTTCTTAACCAGTGGTACATGGATAGATTGCAGGGAGTCTGTGAACTTAAGGGAAAAATTACATCTTTCTTTTAGTATAGTTGGCTTCCTTTGTAATCCTATATGCTTTCTTTTATGTTTTTTATCTTATGTATTTACTTAAAAACATTATTCTGAGAAGGGGTTAATAAGTTGCACCAGATTGCCAAAGGGATTCAGGACACACAAAAAAAGTTAAGATCTCCTAGGTTAGAGGGAATAATTTTGAATTTTTTATGACGTTTATATCATGAAACTCAAGTTCAATGTCCATGAAGAAAATGAACACCTAAAGACTCTTGTCCAAAGAGAAAGTCCATATGATCTAGTCCTACCTAAAATATATATCGAAATTTTTCTCCCACTTTTCTCCTACCTGAAACCTTCTCAGTTCCTCTCTGCGTTTTCCCATGCCACCCATACTTCTAGCACCAATCAATCAATAAGCATTTATTACTCATTATTATCAATAATAATTATTAGTGTTTATTATTATATTGATATCGTTATTATTATATATCATTATTATTATATGTCCGACAGTGCTAAGCACTGATGACAAAAGACAAACATTCCCTACTTTCAAAGCATTTGCATTCTAATGGCAGAGGCATGTGCACATGCTAATCTCTGTGTGTGTCTATCTTTGTGTACGTGATCCATATACATGCACATATATGTGTGTGTATATATATACACATGCATATACATATATAAGGCATCTATGTATATGTATATGTGTATATATAATATATATACACACACACACATATATATATATATATACAAGACATTACATAAATACAACATCTCTCTATCTCTCTATCTATCTATCTATCTATCTATCTATCTCCGAGACATGTACAAAGTAGCACAGCTGGGAGGACCAGGACAGGTTTCTTACAATAAGGGCTGCTTGAGCTGAGTCTTAAAGAAAACCTGGAATCCCAAGAGGTTGAGGTGAGAAGGAATAGCATTCTAGGGCCTGGGCAGAAAGGCCAGGGTATGAGGATAAGAACTGGAGCATTGAGTGTGAGGTATACAAGTGGGTGGGCCAGCATGGAGGGGAACCCACCTCTTCCATGAATTTCTCAATTCCTTCAGCCCATACTATTCATTTTCTGTCCAGTCCTATAGCACTTATGATATCTAGCTTTTGATTCCCTAAACTCTATTACTTAATTGTTTTTAAATCTTTTATTATTCTTTAATTATGTTTATTGCAGCTAGGTGGTATGGTGGATAGAGCGCCAGGCCTGGAGTCAGGAAGACTTGAGTTCAAATTTGACCTCAGACACATACTGGCCATATGACCTTGGGCAAGTCACTTAACCTTGTTTGCCTCAACTTTTTCATCTGTAAAATGAGCTGGAGAATGAAATGGCAAACCACTCCAGTGTCCTTGCCAAGCAAACCCCATATAGGGTCATGAAGAACGGAACATGACTGAAGAACAATTGTGTTTATGGGTCAGCTTTGATTCCTCAGTGACATGATCAGTTTCTTGAAGGCAGGCATCTGTCTTAAAATTTTTGAGGCAGATCCATACAGTGGGAAGGTTTCTGGCTTTGGAAACAGCAGATCTGGGTTCGATTCCAGCTTCTATCTCTTACTCTTACTCCCTTACTTAACCCTTCTGTGCCTCAGTTTAAAATGGAGGAGTTAGACTAGATGACCACTAAAGCATTGTCCAGCTCTAGAACCATACTCCTATGTATCCTCCACAGTGCCTAGCATTGTGTTGAGTACACAGCAGATGTGAACTGCTTATCAAGAAGATAGAATGCTGGGTAGAGAGGAGGAAGCTTTTTTTATCCTCCACCTAGAAACTAAGCTTCGCAAGGACAGAGAACATGCCTTACGTAAACTTTTTTCTCTCCCTAAGGACCTAGAATAGTATTTTGCATTAAGTGAATGTTTGCTGGTTAGCTTGTCCCCAAGCAGACACAATCCTAGGCTACCCCACTTCATCTGTTGGTAATTATCTGATATGCTTGTTTAATAATAGCAACAACTAGCATTAATATAGCACTGAAAGATTTGCAAATGCTTTGCAAAAGTTCTCATTTGGTCCTCACAACAACTCTGAGAAGTAGGTGCTTTTATCATGCCCATTTTTTAAATGGGAAAACTGAGGCAGAGGTTAAATGACTTGCCCAGGGTCACACAGTTAATATCTGAGGTCAGATTTAAACTCAGATCTTCCTGACTCTAAATGTCTGGCACTCTATTTACTGAGCCAACCCAGCTGCCCAGACATTGGTCAGTGTGGAATTTACAGACAAGGGCATGTGTTTGGACCAAGAATCAGGGTTGGATTCCCCCAGAGGACAACCAGGAATTTTCTCACTGGCCTGTGGAGTGATTTGAACTTTCTGCATTTAAAGAAGTAGGAAGAAGGAGTATCCCTGGCTGGAAAGTCTACTTAAAGTCCCCAAATGGGACTGTGCCCAGCCTTGTTGGCCAAGGTAGGTTTGACCTACAAATGGCTGGGAAAATGGTACAGAGCATTAAGATTCCTTTCCTGTGGCCTATTTCCTCTAAAGTTAAATTGCATGGGATTTTATTATTGCTATAGTAACAGCAATAATTAATGAAGAAAATATGTTCCAACAACACACTTTGCAATCATAAATTCTGTTATCAGTCAAAAGTAACATAGGATGCATTATCAGTTATAAGGGTCTAATCCTCTCACTTTAAATATAGGGAAACTGAGGCCCAGAGAAAGAAAATGTCACACAAGTAGTAGGTAGCAGAGCTGGGATTCAATCCTACCTCCTCTGACACCACATCAGTGCTCTTTCAACCATACCACAGTGTCCCCAGTGTATTGCTTCCCTGAGGCACAGAGAAATATTTCTTTCCTCTCTGTATCATGCACTGTAACTTCTTGGCCCTCATAGCCTCTCTGCAGGATACTCCTCCTCTCAAGACAACCCCAAACCCACAACCCATGACATAGCAGCCACCTAGCCCTGTCCCAGAGATGTGCTCCCTCCACATTGACGCAACTGGCCTGAGTTGAAAGCCCTCCCCTCATCTAGGACCGGGCCCTACAAGAGGCCACGATTTCCCTGAACTGGCTCTGTCTTATGCCTATCACAACAGGAGCCATGTGGACAATCTGTGCCCAGGCTGGCTTTATTACGAGATGCTTCCCATTAAAAAGAAGGCAGATTTATTGTGATCTCAGCATAATGGAGAAGTGGATGTACAATGGAAAGAAAATTAGACATGGAATCAGAGGTTGCGGGTTCCTGGCTCAGGAGTGTCATTTACCAGCTGCATGACTTTGGATAAGTCATTTAACTGTTCTGATCCCCCGTTTCCTCATTTGATAAAGGGAGACACAACAAGCTCATTTAGCTGGTTGGACATAAAGATTGTTTGATTCTTTGTACTTGTATACTTAGCGCTTCCCACAGTACCTGGCATATGGTAAGTGCGTAATAAATATTTGTGGATTGATTTCGAGGATCAAAGGAGATAATGGATTCAAAGTTCCTTGAAAATCTTTTTTTTTAATTCCTTTCACATTTTTCCTCTCTTTCCTGCCTCTCCCTTTGAAAGAAAAAAGAAAAGAAAAACAAAATTCTTCTAACAAAGCCATATCTACTACTAACCAAACAAATCTGCTACGAATAAGGTTATCATTATTTAATGATAATTAGTTATTCTCCCGCTTACTTAGAGAATCTCATGGATTTAGAGCTAGAAAGGACTGCAAAAGTCATTGAATATAAACTTACCAACCCATTCCAGTTTGCGGATGAGGAAACTGAGGCCCAGAAAGGACAAATGACCCATTCACTGCCAGTCAGCGCCTGAGGTGGGATGGGTACTCGTTTTCCTGACCCCAAGTCTAGCACTCCATCCATCATCCCAAGTTACCTTCTAATACTTAAAGCTTCAAAGTGCTTTCACATACGTGATCTCCTATTATTATTGTAACGTTCCTATGAGTTAATAGGGCAAGCGTGATTAGCTCCATTTTACAGAGATGACATGATTTGCCCCAGGTCACCCAGCTGGTTTTGGGCAGAGCTGGAAAGAGAGCCCAGGTCTCCTGACTCCTCGTCCATCACTTTTTCTAGCCGGTCTTCCAGTCTAAGGGTTCAGGCAGCCTTAGGTGATAGACCGTGTGGGTCCCCTGGGCATCGCCACCCCTACAGTTGAGCTGTCAGTGGCTCATAATACCATTCTCTCACCATTGGAAAAGAAAAATCTAACAGCCAGAAAGAAGGGGCTTTTTGTTTCTTCCTGTACTGAAAAGAATTTTCTTCTACCCTCTGTGCACAACCCCTGTGAATGATTGACCTCCCTGGGAATAATGGGAGCTAGCCATGCATTTCCATTGGCCGAGAATGAGCCATTGTGACTTGGTGAGAATCAGATCAATGAGAGGAAGTCCAATATTATGTGAAATGTTTCAGTGTTTCCTCTCTATAATGAACTCCCCCTCACCTTTTCCCCTATCCTATAGCACCTGATTCTGCTCCTCTTTGTGCACTTACCACTTGTGTACTTTATGCTTGCCTATGTGTAAACTTTCTCTCCCTATTAGACAGTAATCTCCACAAGAGCAGGAACTGTGTCTTATATAAATGTTGTATCTCCTTTGGTGCCCATCCATTGGTGCTCTGCACATAATAGGTGCATTATTAAATACTTCTTGAATTCAGTCAAAGGGCTTTCTATCAGGGTTTAAATCAGACAAGAACTCAAAGGGCTCAGAGTCAGTGTTTCCCTCTGCTGTGGGCAAAACAACCTTCCTCTTCTACTGTATGGTGGCCACCTACTTCAGCTAAGCAGCCCCATTTGCATCCTCTCTCCATTGGACCTGCCTTTGAGCCCTTCTTTATACATGGAATTTCTCCCACCCCTTCCTCTCCGTCACACTATGTCTTTGAGCTTTGTGAAGCTCTGATAGAATATTATTATAATGCAGCTTATGATTCCACAAATTCAGGTAAACCCTATATCAAAACATACTTCGAGCTCACATCGATGCTTCACTCTGCTGCTCTGCCTTGGTTCCAACTCTGAAGAACAAGATGGCCCTTGAAGATTGACCTCATCTTACCTCTAACTCAACACTAATCTTACCTCTTAACTCTAACCTTACCACCAGGCTGCTAACTCAACCCTTGGCTAGTATCACTTCCCTCAGCTTCCTCTCCCCTCTACTTGGAGGGCTGGAAGGTGGAGTACCAAATGCCTCCGAATGCCCTCCTTTATAGATGTCAGAAACCGGACTTCTTGACTCACTCCACTCTGTCCCTGCTGCTCTGCCTGGTTTCAACAAGATACCCCCTCCCCAGGCACTCTCTATTCTCCTCCACACCCATTTTCCTTTCTTTTCTGTGTAGTCTCCCCGCAATAGATTATAAGCTCCTTACAGGCAGGCATTGTCGTTCTTTTTATTAATCATATCCCCAGTGCTTAGCCCAGTGCCTGGCATGTAATAGATGCTTAATAAATGTTTATTGGATTGGATTGGTTTAGTCAATAAGTAGAATCAATAAACATTTATTAAGTGCCTACTATGTGCCAGGCACTGGTCTGAGTCCTGGGAATACAAAGAATATTTTATATATTTTCTTTTAGAAATTGCCTTCCTCAGAACAACTCTTCAAGTTAGGGGGTGCTGGCATTATGACCCTCATTATACAGATAAGGAAAGAAAGGCTCAAAGTAGTAAATTGAAATGCCCAAGGTCAGCCTCAAGGGATAAACAGAGGTGGGTCTTAGATCCAGGTCTGCCGAACACGTCTGGTGCTCTTTCTGCTGTGCCACACTATCTTTCTTCTTCTTTTTAAATTTATACATCTGTTATCTTTTTAAAAAGCTTTATTGACATTTTTACAATATTACAAACATTTCCAGATTATCACCTTCTGTGACAGCTCTCTTGTGACAAAATAAGAGAGTTAAGCAAAATTCGCAATATAGTGACCTCATCCAAAAGAGGATGCAACACTCCACATCTGAAGGATCC
>CM053622.1:312020700-312040893 GCA_028646595.1 Phalanger gymnotis | reverse complement strand
TCCACTGCCCCCGGGGCAGTGGCTGAACCAAAAACTCTATCCCAGTCCCCAGCAGCTTCTCCCACTAACCTACTCAGTTGTCCTTGGTGTTTGTGGGTTGAGAAGTCTGGTAACTGCTGCAGCTCACTGATTCAGGGCACTGGGGCATGCTCCGCCTGGCTCCCAGTCTGGTCGGTCCGCACAGCCCACCCTGAGCTCCACTCTGCTCAGCTCCCTTCCACTCCCAGCTCCATGCGGGATAGACCTTACCCAGAGACCATCCAGGCTGTCCTGGGCTAGAGCCCTGCTTCCCTATGCTATTTTGTGGGTTCTGCAGTTCTAGAATTGGTTCAGAGCCATTTTTATAGGTATTTGGAGGGACTTGGCGGGGAGCTCAGTTCCTGCTTTCCAGCTGCCATCTTGGCTCTGCCCCTCAGAGATAATTATTATTAACAGAAAAACTGTATATTAAGATTTCAAATTCTCAGACAGAAGTCCCTTCTCTGTTGTTTTGTGATACTATGACCCCAGACACTATGAGCCCGAGCTAGTAAAAGGGCATTCACTTGTACAGCAAAACCAAGGGCTTCCTTGATAGCTTTGTCCTGGACAGCTGAGACTCACTGGTCATACCAGTTACACAAGGATTACATTAGTTATTCTGTATTTGGTTATGTGTGACAGTCCTGGTAATGTGTATCATCCTAGAATTCTTTCTGGATTGGGTTGGGGCAGGGGGAGAAGAAGGGGAAGGCTCTGATTTACTTTTCAACACTGGGTAGAGAGCAGTGATTTTTGAACTTAATGGACATATCCGCTCCCAAATTCAAAATTACAGAATATTAGTTCAACCTCCTCATTTTTAGAAGAGGAAACGGGTCATCGCAACTAAAACGCCTTCTCTCTTCCGGTCTAAATCCTACCTTTCATTTTAAGGCCAAGAGAAAGTCTCACCTGCTCAAAGGAACCTCCCGTGACTCCTTTAGTCTAGAACGATTTCTCTCTTCCTTCTATTGTGAGCTCCTTGAGGGCAGGGACTGTGTTTTGTATCCCCAGGGATTAGTATAGTGCCTGGCACATAGCAGACATTTAATAAATGTTTCTTGACTGACTACCTTACAACATTGATGGTCCTTATCACACTTTAGTACTTATCAAATATAACTTTTTAACACTTGATTTAGTCTTGTTTGCCCAACTGGACTGTAAGTTCTTAAATTTAAAAAATTTTTAATCTAGGGACTAAAACAAGCATTTCCATAGCATAGTACAATAAAAAAGATGATTGCATTTGAAACTCTAAATCTACTATACACAACTCGCTATTCCTTTCAAATCTACAACAAAATTATGATGTAAATTTCTTTTTTTTCTTCCCCTGCCTCTGCTATAGAAATAGCTACCATTAGACACAAATACACACACATACATATATATGTATATACACACATTCTCTATATATTTACATATATGTATTAGAATTATTTTATACATACTTCTATTTGTCAGTTCTTTCTCTGGATGCAGATAGTGTTGTTCTTTGTATGTCCTCTATAGTTCATTTGGGTACTTACAATGGTCAAAATAACTTTCACTCAAAGTCTTTCTTAAAATAGTCTTGCTGTTCCTGTATACAATGTTCTCTTGGTTCTGCTCATTTCACTCTTCATTGTTTCATGCAAATCTTTCCATGTTTTTCTAAAATCATTGAGCTTATCATTTTTATAGCACAGTAGTATTTCATCACATTCATATACCACAACTTGTTCAGCCATTCTCTTATTGATGAGCATCACTTCAATTTCCAGTTCTTTGCCACCACAAAAAGAGCTGCTGTAAACATTTTCCCCTAATTATCTTCAGAAATAGACCAAGTAGTGGTATTGCTGGGTCAAAGGGTATAGGTAGTTTAATAACTCTTTGGGCATAATTCCAGATTGCTCTCCAAAACAGTTGGATCAGTTCACAATTCCACCAACAATGAATTAGTTTTTTTTTCCACATCCCCCAACATTTGTCACTTTCCCCTTCTATCATATTAGCCAATATGGTAGGTGTAGAATAATATCTCAAGGTTGTTTTAAGTTGCATTTCTCTAATTGATATAATGATTTAGAGCATTTTTTCATGTGATTATAAATTGTTTTGACTATATGCTTCTTAAAGGCTGGATAATGTCTTTCCTTTACATTCCATTACAATGCTTAGCATAACAATATGTGGGCAGTAAATATCTGACTAAAACGCCTACTTCAGAAGGGCAAAGAATCCTAGAGAAGACCTTCTAATCTACTTATTACATTCACTGTAGGTATAAGTGACTCACCTGAATGCATCAGGAAGAGAACAGCTCAGCATAGTGCCTTTCATACAACAGATTTAATAAATATTTGTTGAACTGAATTTATATGAAACACTAATCAGGTTATGTCTCTCAATATCTTAGTTGATTATAAAACTGTAAATTCCTTGGGGGCAGAGACCATTTTACTTTTTGTCTGCATCCCCAGCATTTAGTACAGTTCCTAATGTTTAGTAGAGGCTTAATGAATACCTGTTTACTGAGTAAATGGATGTTAGGAATGATATTACCTCTAATTTTTGGACATAGTGTACAAACTACCAAGACTTAGCATGTGTAAGAAGAGGGTAGAACCTGTAACAAAGTGAATTTAACACAAATGTCATCTTATAGAAAGTCATTCTTGTACTGCATGGGAACTAGAAAAATCTGCACCTACTTTAGAGCTTAGTCTGGCCATCGAGGGGTGAATTCTCTCAGTCTGGTGGGGGCCTCCAGTAAGAAGGAAGGAACTAGGGCTACTTCTCCACCCTCTCTTTTCCTTGATTTGTTAGAATGGGCTGTGCTGTTATATAAGAGAAGGGACTTTTATGCAAAAATCTCTCTTTTATAACTCCCAGAAATTCTACAAATTAGAGATTCATTTGGGGTTAGTTCATATTTATATAATATCTGAAGTGTTTTTCTCACAAATATCCTTTGAAGGAGCACTCCTATCCATTTTACATTTATCTTCAGTTTATACTGTATATATCTGGTTTGTACAAAGCTGTGGGTTGTCTCTTCCATTAGACTGTGAGCTCCTTGAGAGCAGGGACTGACTTTTATCTTTCTTTGTATCCCCAGAACTTAGCACAGTGCCTGGCACATAGTAGGTGCTTAATAAATCCTTGTGGATTGATTGATTACAGATCAGGAAACTTGGACTCCATGAACTTAAGTGATTTGCCCAGAGACATACAACTAATCAGTATCAGAGAGAGAATTTGAACCAAGATGTGTCCGCCCTAAAATTCCAATGTTTTTTCCACTATATTCTACTGCCTTTGGTGAACAAACACCCACCCACTTCTTGCCCTGGAAGAGTTAAGTCGAAGGGTCTTTCAGATTTTGACACCCCTGCATGGATTAATTCAATTCCAGTGCTTTCCTAACATTAAAAGGAAAGAGAATTTTGATTCAGGTGGAGATTGTAAGTTGATTTTGAAGTACTGATGAAGGCACGACTGATAAGAGGCACCAAAGCAGGGTCTTTGAATCAAAGCAATGGTAAGCATTATGGCATAATTCAATTCAATTCAATAAGGCTTACTATATGTATATACTATGTGTATATGCTATGTATATACTATATATTCACAGTCTAATGGAAAAGACAACATACAAACAACTATGTACAAACAAGATATACACAGGTAAGTTAAAGATTAATGTAAAATGAATATAAGCACTCCTTCAAAGGATATTTGTGAGAAAAGCACTACAAGTAAGGAGGGAGAACAGTGTAGGCACTGGGAGATTAACGTTGATGGAATCTGAGGCAATATATTTGGAAGAAGAGGGAATTCGTGACAGATATCTTCAGTTAAAAAAATAAAGTATGATCCTCTGCTGAGAAGGAAGAGTTAAATCGAGACAAGGGAAGGTTTTGAACAACTCTGTGAGAAGTACAATAGAAAGTCAATCAAGGACAACTTTTTTAAAGGGTTGGTTTGTAGTAGTCAGAGCCTACCAAGATTAGGGGGCAAACTTGAAATGGATGGTCAGTACCATGGTGAGTTCCTCCAGGGAGTCCAACAGGAAGAAAGTAGAAGAAAAGTAGAGGGATGGTAGGAGTAATCCAGGGCTAGAGTTTGGAAAGTGATAGGTGAAGGGGGCAATTAAAAGAATTAAAAGGACAGTGCAAAACTGAACTAGTTAATTCCAGGGTCATAATGTCAAAGGGAGAAAATCAAGGCCAAGATAGGGTAAAAGAAGCAGCCTGCCTTGGAGGGCTGGTAGTGGTTAGGAGGAAGAAGAAAATAGAAAGAAAGGTGGGAGGGCACCCAAACAAACATCATAGCTTTGCCTAGGGCCAACTTGGCCCCTTCACTTCTTTCCAGAGGCCAAATTCAGCTGTCTTTTAACTTCCTTGGTCCCAGGTCCTCTCTATTGCCTGCCCTACTGTCTTGGCATGGATAGACTGGGCAGAAGGGATACCATAAGGTGAAGGTAGAAGCCAACCAACTACAGTGTTCTGGCTTCATTGTAACACCTATGAAGAGAAAGTCAAGGATAAGCTGAGTACAAAAAATAGAAGCCATGTGTGCATCTATTTTATGCTCTGTCTTGCTATGTGTGTTGTGTTCAGTTTTGTCTGACTCTATGTGATCCCATTTAGGAGCTTCCTGGCGAAGGTATTAGAATGGTTTGCCATTTCCTTCTCCAGATCATTTTCCAGATGAGGGAACTGAGGCAAACAGGGTTAAATGACTTGCCCAGGGTCACACAGCTAGTGTCTGAGGCTGGATTTGAACTCATGAATTTGAGTCCTCCTGACTCCAGGGCCAGTGCTCTATCCAGTGCACCCCCTAGCTGTTGCTGGCTATGTGTAGGCATAGCTATTATTATCAGCGCTGCTATGACAAGAGTCATAGGATGATTTTGGTGGTCCAGAAACTATACTTTTGAGAACCACCAGGATGCAATTGTAAGCCAGCATTCCTCATTTTTCTCTTTAAATTATGAACTTCACAATCATCAGTAAACACAAGTTGCAATATATAAAGAAAAAGAGAAAAAGAAGATTATATAAGAAACTGCGAACCTCTGTTATACAGTTTGGTTTTAAAAATACACCTATACACCCACCCACATACACATACACGCACATTTGCATTTAATAAGATAGTAACATGTTTTTGTATCCCCCTTCTATATTTGTTTTTGCTTTCTTTGGTATATTTGTAATGTTTTGTTGATACTTATTTTTTCATCTCTATCACTACCCACTAACATACTATCCATGTACCCCACCCTGCCTCCAAAGAGAAGCTATCCCTTGTGAAGAACAAAGCAATATATTCTCATTCTTTACCTCTCTTTTGCCGTCACTTCTCTGCCAAGAGGTGGTAGGCATGCCTCACCATTAGTTTCCTAAAAGCATGCATGGTCACCTCTCTTTTATCCAAATTCTGGAGCCCTTCAAAGCCTTTACCCTTTACCGCCCCCTATCAGTTCAACACGCTGAAAACACAAAGCCCTGAACTCAACAAGCTCCTTTGTTCTTCTCCTCCACGCTCAATCTTGCTCAAATGTGAAGTTTTTCTGATTGACTGCATGTGTCCTCCCTAGTAATTATTCTCTAAAGCCTTCTCATGGTACCAAGGTGATCCCTAGATTTTCCCAGGCCTAGGCCATGAAACATAAGCTCAGGAGGATTCCACTGAACAGAAAGGCTTGGAGTAGGGACCTGGGGGTGGATGTTGATTTCCTCTGGAAGCATATTAAAACCTTTTTTTTTTAGTTCAATGGAAAACATTAGGAAATAATATTTCTCTGGCCTACAAAACCTTTCTAGGACTGTTTCTATTCGAAAATGTGCAAAAGATAAAGAACAAAGGCAGAGGTCTCAGCAAATGGACCAAAAGGTTAAAACCAAACAAAATCTTTGTTTTAGATCAGCATTTCTTAAACTGTGGGTCGGGACCCCAAATGGAGTAGAGACCCACAGTTTAAGAAGTTCTGATGGGGTTGTGAGTGGAAAAAGTTTAGGAAGCCCTGTTTTAGATCATTGCTTTCCCCATCTCCAGAAGCAACTTGCTAGTGGTCCACCCAAGGAAGGGAAGCACCTTCTTCTGCTATTCAGAAAGGCTCCAGCTACTTCTCTATGGGGGAGGTCCCTATCGATGACTCCTGACTCTGGGAAAACATCTGAGGGGAGTGGTCAGGGAGAGAAATCGGGTAGTCAGTATAGTTCAGTATTTTAACATATTATAAACTTTTTTTTTCAAAATTCCTATGTATCTCATATTCTCTCAGGGTCAAGCTGTGGGGTTGGTGGGATGGGGAAGGAAGGAATTATGCTAGTTTGGATCTCTCTCTAGGCTAAAACTGTTTGGATATTAAAGCTAAATTAATAACACCATTTCTGGCACACTTGTGCCTAAACCGCACAGTACAGCATTACTATATTTTCTTTGACATTCCATTAGGAGTGGGATTGCTTCACTTTTGGTGTTGTATCCCTAGCACTTGACACAGTGCCTGGCACATAAATGATACTTAATACATGCTTGCTGGTTGATTGATTGCCCCAATGTTGATTGATTGGCTTACCGTTGAATTCAAGGACCAGAGAGTTCAAAGGGTGCACCTTAGGTTGACTCCCCTTCTTGATACCAGGTCCGAATTCTTGGTCTAACAGTCTTTGATTTTTAGATCATTCTATTTCTCCCCTCAGAACAGAGGCTTCTCTTGTCTACATCCCAGGTTCTCTCATTTCAGTCTCAAATTGAAAATATCCTTTTCATACTGCCTGACCCACTGACTTGGCCAGTAACCTTTGGACTCAGGCCTTAGAAATTTCTCATTAGCTGTTTCTTAGTTCTGGACACTCAATTTTGCTCTAAGCCAAGCATCTTCCCTCACTTGGCACTCTCTCTCTCCCCCTCCCTCTCCTTCTCCCTCTCCCTCTCCCTCCCTCTTTCTCTGTCCCTCTTTCTCTCTTTACTCCCTTACCCCCAATCTTCTATTCTTGGATTTAATACTTTTTAATGGGATGGACTATACCAGTCTTTCCATAGTCAATCTACTCATCCTTGGTTCTTTTTTTTTAACCCAAAATTTTTTCCCTAAAAATCTTCCAAGATTCTTCATTCTAGGCTTTCAAAAGAGTCCATTTGTCTAATAAATCACCTCCCTCAATGCCTCAAAGCTGCCATTCTCCTACCTTCTATCTACCTTTTTTCAGGGAGGCATGTAGCTCATATCTACATTAGCCAGTTAAAACATCTTAATTTAGATCATCAACCTGGAATTAAGAGAGACAGCATCATGAGGCAGAGTTCTGGCCTTGCAGTCAGGAAGACGTGGGTCCAAGGTCCACCCCTGACACATAATAGCTGGATGGGTGAGCCTGGGCAACTCACTAAGACCAGAAGTTGCAGAGAAACATGCTAGTCTGCTTTGGCAGAGGAAACTAATCACTAGAAGCTCCTCACACTGATGAAACCACACATTGTCTCCCCCTCCTTCAACCACATGATTATAGTTTAAAACCCCTGACTCCAGCCAGGCTGATCACCTCAAACCCATTAAGAATTTTGGGGAGGGGGTTGTTTTCATCACGGGCAGTGTTCTAGGTGGTGCCATGGATAAGGAAGACTCATATTCCTGAGTCCAAATCCAGCCTCAGACACTTACTAGCTGGGCAACCCTGGGCAAGTCATTTAACCCTGTTTGCCTCAGTTTCTTCATCTGTAAAATGAGCTGGAGAAGGAAATGGCAAATCCCTTCAGTCTCTTTGCCAAGAAAACCCCAAATGGGGTCATGAAGAGTCAGACATGACTGAAATGATTGACCACCACCTCCACCACCTCCACCACAACCACCAACAGCAACAGCGGCAACAGCGGCAACAACGGCAACAGCAACAGTGTTCTCTACGTACTAGTTCACAGGTGAGTCTTAAGGAAAGTTTTCAGCAGGACGTTCCAGTAGATTACAGTCACAGGCAACTCTAAAATACCTATTGAATGATCATCATCCTGAGTGTATTTGAATTATGGGCCTTGGTTCCCCACCTGCAAGGGGAAGGGGACACCATCTTAAAACCCAAGGTGTGGTTTCCCTTTTACAAAGCCTGTTTGCATCCTTGGATAAACTATGTTCTATAAGAGTAAAGAATTGTTTTTCATCATCATCTATCTCTGAAACTTCAAGGGCTCCCATATTCACTCAAGAACTGTCAAACATATTACCCACAATTTAAAATGCTGCAAAGAATCTTCTGTTCTAGGAAAAGCTGTCAAGCAAATTTCACCAGCTCCTCACTCCAAATCTGCTTATGCAGCACACCTACCCATACCCTAATTAGTAATTCACAGCATGATAGAAGGGATCTTTAGAGATAACATCAACAAATGTACAGCTGTAGATCCTGTACAACCTTCTCGTTTTATAGATAAGGAAACTGAGTCCCTGAAGTTTGCTAAGATCACTGGGGCTTCCTGCCATGTGCCCTGCTGCAGCCCCGTTCCCCTCTATTTGGAATAGAATTCTAGAAACCATGCTCCATCCTCCAGTGGGAGGAGGAGAGACAGAGAGAGAGAGAGAGAGATAGTATGTGCTAAAAAAAGAGAAGAAGATTGGCTCAGGGCAAGGTTGAAAGCCCAGAACTAAGGAGACACTAATGAAGGATTTCCATTACTGACCGGACTTGGTCAAATGGAATTAGAAAAATATTTTGTCATCTGCCATACTACTATGGGAACATTTCTCTCCTTTCTTTCCTCTCTCATGCCCCAGTTCCCACCTTTTCTTTTCCCTAGGAACAGTAATCAGCTCAAGACTACTATTGCTATTGTAAAGGACATGTCAATTGGCTATACTATGGCTCCACTCCCATCCTGTGAGTCCCCAGACCAAAAATCCCTTCCCTGGACACCACTTAAAATGTCCAATTTGGTGATAAGATACTGGAGCTCAAGAATGAGGATATATATATATGGGTCTAGGAGTCATCCACTTATTATAATTGAACTCATGGGAGGTAACAATATCAAAAGAGAGGGTATAGCAAGAGGAGAGGGCTCAGGAAAAAGCCTTGTGACAGAAGAAGCAACACGTAAGCTCATTCAGCAAAAAAGATTGCAAAGGAGAATGTGGACACATAGGAGGAGAATCAAGACAGCGTCGTCACACAAATCCAGAGGAAAGGGCATCTGGGGGAGAAGGTGATCAGTGTCAAACATGAGATGTAAAGGATGAAGATCAAGAAAAGACCATTGTATTTATGACTTAAGATACAGTTGGTCACTTTGAAGAGAGCTATTTCAGTTGCCTGATGAGGTTTGAAGTCAGATTGGAATGGGTTAAGAAGGTAGGGAGAAAAGGGGAAGTGGATAAGAATAGAAAGAGCTCCAACAACCCAGTTGGATGTGTTTCCTCATCTCTGTGCCATAGTCAAGATACTTTAATCAATGGCACAATCATTAGATTGTGAGCGATTCAAGGGCAGGAACTGTCTTTTGCCCTTCTTTGTATCCCCAGTGTTTAGCACAATGCCTGGCATAGAGTAGGCACTTAATAAATGCTTACTGACTGACTGAATATTCAAGGCCACAATTTCACTTGCCCATTCATTCATTATTGAGCATTTATTATATGGAAGGCACAGTGGCCATGACAACGGAATTCAATTATATATACGACATGGTTCCTACCTTTAAGAAGTTAATAATTCTTAATATTAACTGTGCTTCATTGAGTCCCCCACCCCTTCAAAGTTCAGCTCAAATGCTACCTGCTACAGAAAGCCTAAGCGTGATCCCTTCGTAGTTCCACTCTTCCTCTCCCCAACTACTTCATATGTACTTCACATATATTTTGTCCTTGTGTGCATTTCCCTGATGGAGGATAAGCTCTTTGGGTGCTGGGACTGTCTCATTTAGTATTCTCATCCTTCACATCCACGCCTGGCACAGAGCAGACATTTAGTTAATACTTGTAGAATTGACATTCTCCAGCATTCTAAGATTTACAAAGTCCTTTCCTCACAACAACCATATGAAATAGGTATCACAAGTCTTATCATGACCATTTTACAGATAGGTTCTGAGAGCTTTTGAATGACTTCCAGTCACACAGGAATGGTGGAGCTGCAATCAAACCCAAATCTTCTATCTCTGTAGCAATACAGGGGAACATGTGATGAATGCCAAAGAAAAGGTACAAAACAAAGAGCTTTAGGGGTTTGGAAGAAGATGTCCTGTCTCCTTCACTTATGAAGTCATTCATTCAGCATCTCTCTGGATCAGGGATTCTTAACCTTTTCTGCACCATGGCCCCTTTAGCAGTCCGCTGAAGCCTACAGACCCCTTATCAAAATAACGTTTTTAAATACATGAGGCAAAATACATAGGATTACCAAGGAAGCCAAGCATATTGAATTACGGTTATCAAGATATTTTTCAAAAATTAGTTTGCAGGTTAAGAATCCCTATTCTACAACAACTGTCATCTGTTTTAATCATAAAAGCATACTGCAGTTTTCTATATTTGTGCCTTATCCCCCTCCCAGATTGTAAGCTTTGAGACTGGGATTGGTATCTTAACTAAACCTTGCACACCCTTGCCCACCTAGCACACTGCCCTGCACGCTGTAAGTCCTTAACCAATGTTTGCTGAATTGAGTTGTTGTACAGGTAAAATAAGGACTCATGATAAGATCACAGATTTCATGTTGGAAGGCACGTCAGAGTAAAATGAGGGAATAAATGAACAAAATGAAATGAATGAAAAAGCATTTATTGAGTTGTTTCTATGCAACAGCAGGGCAGCTGGTAAGGTCCAAAGGCTTTCAGATGCAGTCAATGAAGATGGTAAGGTCTGGTCGCCCTTCATCCCACCAGCAAGATTATAGTTGGTGATTCTCAACTCATCTGAGTGGTATGAGCCTCCATGTTTCTCTTCCTGCTTAGCTATCTCTTGGGATCTGGGAAGACTACAGGATGGGGAACTGGGGGAGAGGAAGGAATAAAGGGAAGTCAAGGAGGAAAGGGGCCCCCAGTAGCAGCCCTACTTCCTTATTTTATTGATAAGGAAACTGTTGTCCATGTTACATGACATAGCTTAGACTCAGTATCAGGATTTGAACTCAGGTCCTCAGACTCAAGAGTCAGTACATTATCTTATGTACCACCCTTACTCAAAAAGGAATAGGCTCATTTCAACTGTACATATCCAGGTGAATTTAATTTTTAAAAAATTGTCCCTGGTCCATTGCATTTGACACTCTCTCTTGTGGCTTTAATTCTCCAGCCCACCCACCCCTCCCATCTGCTCAGGATAACACAGGGCTAATTTTGTTGTTTGTCAAACTGGAATATTGGGGACAAGTCCGTGCAAGTGGTAAGTGCCTGGTTCAAAAACTTTCCATCCCAAATGTACATGGAAATGTCTCTTCTGGTCATGGAGCCAACTAACATGTGAAATATAATCATATCTTTGTTTGTTCCTCCTGCCGTAAACCAGATCAACTTCATCTGCTGGGAGCTTTCGGCTACTGTTTGGGGAATTCACCACACACGTCAGAGCTCATTAGGCCACTTCTTAGAGTCTGCTCATATTTCAGGCTCCAGCATCTCAAATCCTAGGCATATCAGGCCCCAGAACTGATGTATATTCTCAACCCCACTCCCCTCTCTGCACTGGTGTGAATGCACACTTCATAAAGAAATCCCAGCACCAGAGATTGTCCCCAGAAAGTTCTCACTAATCAGAGAGAGCAAAACAAACCTATAAAATGCTGACTGTATTTTGTTTTTACTTTGCTTTTCTTTTGAAAAGACTTAACTCCTGAAATGCCACCTCCTCCAGGGCAGGGACTGTCTTTAGCCTTTCTTTGCATCCCCATTGCTTAGCACAGTTCCTGCCACATAATAGGCACTAAATAAATGCTTACTGACCAAGTGAACCTTAGCTTGCACATCAAGTAAACAGGTAGGACAAAAATTCCCAAATTTCATGAGGTCCATGAAGCCAAAGCCATTGTGGTTTATTACTAATTTAATACCAAAAAACACCCCCAAACCCAAAAAAACCCATAGATGTGCAGTGGTTGTCAAGGGCTGTGTTGGCCAGTAGAATGAACATGGTTTGGAAATCGAGTTATGGATTCTAAAACTGAGTCTTTCAGTTATGTGACCATGACAAGTAATTTCACCTTTTTGTGTCTTGATTTCTTTTATTTTAAAAATCGGATGAGACTAGTCCTATTCACATAGAAAGAAAGTCCTATTCATAGAGTGGATAGAACACAGGACTAGACATTAGTTGACGGGAGGCATAGAACACTTATTTTGTTCTATTGAGCAAACTGCTTTGCTTCCCTGGGCCTTTCCTTTTTTTTTTGTCTGTCCAATGACAAGGTTGGACTAGATGAATTCTCAGGTTTCTTTTTGGCTCCAACTTTCCATCGGCTGAATGAAGCCCTGAACGGAAACGAGGGAAGTCAAAGAATGCTTGACATGCAAGGGACCTGTAGGATTGTTGTCCTTGGACTGATAAGGAAATTAGGTATAGGACAAGTGGAGTGACTTTTAGAAGGTTACACACAGCTAATTAATCACAAAATCAGTACTAGGTGCAAGGATAAAATGAGGCGAGACTGGTAGGTGTGAAAATTTAGCAAAAGCATAAAGCCCTCAGCAGATGTAAGTTATTATTGAGTCTAGGAGAGTAGGCTCTCATGATGGGGTTTTACGGCATTCATGTTCATGATCCTGAAGCCCAAGTAGAAAAGGCTTGGAAATTCAGCAGGAACATTGAGGAGATAAGGTCAGAAACAAAGGCGAAAATGTTCTTCTTCCTCTCTATGTCAGCTCTCAACTCCTTCCCCTACCCTCTGCCCTAGTAATCAAATGGTGAATTTGAGGAAAAAAACAATTCGGTTGGAGTTCTTCACTTATAAGTACTTCACAATTAGTATACATTTTGACAATGTCTCTGGACTTTCATTAATTTGCAGATTTTCCATGATTTTTTGCTTTTTAAACTTTCCTTTACCAATATGGTAAAGGAATTTCAACTTGGCATCTGGGGGAGAGGTACCAGAATACCTCCTTGAGAAAGAATCCTCCTAGGAGCTACCAATGGGGGACAAAAGGGAGGGGACCACCTGGAGGGACTGTTATCTTCCAGATAAATAAATAACTACTACTGTTCTCTTTGCTCTGGAGTGAACTTTCAGGATTGCTTCCCACATTCCATTTCATACATACTCATACTACTGCAGGACCCCTCTTCTGAGAAAGACCTAGAGGTCCTAAATTGTTCTTTTGGGAACGCTGGCCTTGGTACCAAAGTTACTGTTGGATGTTAAGCTATGGGAAAAGTGGTTCCATTTCCCATATGACAGTGGCTATTAACTTTCTGTATTGGCACATATAGCCAGTCATTCACAGGGTCCTTCCTTCTTCTATTTACCTCACTTCTGCTCTCTCTCTCATTCTACAGTTCTGATAGTCATGTATTTCTTTGTCCTAAATCTGAGTCCTGGAATGTTCTTAAAGTGCCACATTCAAGGTGAATTTCCAGGGCTGGTTCTAATCCCCTTAGCTAATTCTTCCTCCCCTTTATTCTCACGTCGGTCTCCTTTTGGGCTCCATTCACCTTTACTACTTTGAACTCTTCCAGCTAGAATTAATTTTTTTCTTTTTTAGTCAGGACACATCATCAACAAACAAAAACATTTCAATATACGAAGAACAAAAAAAGAAGATTGTATATGAACCCAGAATTTCTGTTATGTATAGTTTGCTTTTTAAAAAAGTATATATTTAACAAGGTAGTAACAAAATTGCACTGCTTGTGTCCCTGTCTGAACTTTTTTCTTTCTTCTTTGTATTTTAAAAAATTTATTGATCTATTGAACTTTCTTTGATTTCCTTTTTCTCTTCCCTTTTAACTTCCTTCTTCCTTCCCTTCTTTATTTTTTCCTTCTCTCCCCTCCCCTCTCCTCCTTCTCTCTCTCTCTCCCCTCCCCCATCATCACTTTTCACTGACTCACTCCCCTCTCCTTTATGAAGGCCCCGTCTAGTATCAAATATATATAGTCAATCAAAACAAATCAACACATTGACCCTGTCTGAATTTTTTTTTATTATTCTGAACTTTTAGTGTAGTACCTTCCCACCCAAAGAGAAGAGGCCCACTTTATCAACAATCTTCTGAAGTCAGGATTAGTCACTGATCCCAACAATGTATGACATCTGGCCCAGTATTCAGCACATCCAATTTTTAGTTGCCATATTTTCCCCACAATTATAATGTAACAGTGCCACATCAGCCCTCTTCTTGCTGCTATTACAAGGAAACAACAGGCTAATATGATAGAACTAATCCCACTTAGAATTTGATGAAAGGAGAAATTTGGTCTCTAGGAGTTGCCCATTATTTCCAAGTAATGTGTATTTTTCACAAGGGGCTTCTGGAGATAATGCTCCCTTCTAATTTATACATACACATGCCCTTTTGGTACATAATGGATTCTAATCTTTGGAAATTTCAAGACAATTAAAAGGGACAGGCAATGCCACAAAAAGCCAATGGGAATGGGACAATATAACTATCAGGGCAAAGAGATTCCACATATAAAATATCTAAAATTTTGTTGTCGTAATGACTATAGTAATCACTTTATTACACAGATGGGTCATTCTTGAACGTACAAGCTCCAGAGGAACAATTGGCCTTTAAATATAAATCTGTATTTCTATCAAATGAATTTTTATCATTATATCGACAGAGCTAAACACTTTAGAGGGAAAAAAAATGAGAATCCACGCATAAACTAAAAAGTATTGGTGGTGAGGAGGATGATGGAGAAGAGCTGGGGGGATAAAACCACCAACTACTTTATGTACTAATAGCTCCAATCTATGTAAATGTTGACCTGTTTACTTAGACCTTAAAATACAGGATGTGGGCCCAGTTTAATCTCACTGGTCAAAACATTTACTTAAGACGTAGGTCCTTCAGAATAAAATGAACACAAAAACAGCTTGACACTTTTCATCTTGCTTTTCATAACCGTTATGAGTTTAAAAGGGTTCTACTTTAAAAAAAACCCACCATATGTCAGTGTTTTATGTTATCTGATTCTCATAACAACCCTGTGAACAATCCTAATCACTGACATTCATGTGCTTTAAGATTTGCTAAGTACTTTATATATATATTATCTCACTTAAGTAGATAATACAAGTATTATTACCTTGGATTTTATAGAAGAGAAAACTTAATTCAGGGAAATTAAAAGACTCGTTCATGGTCACATAGCTAGTAAGTTGCAGATCCAAGACTCAAACCCAGGTCTTCCAATAACCCAGGTTAAAGAAAGATCTTAGAATTGCAGACTTTGAAAGTTGGAAAAGACCTCAGTGGCCACCTAGTATAACCCATACATACAGGAACCTCCAATACAACATGCCCAACAGTTGGTAGTCTGGCCTTTCTTTGAACACCACCAGGGATGGGTAACCCACCACCTCTCAAGGAGGCCATTCCATTTTGGACCGCTTGAATCATATCAAAGTTTTTCCCGACATCAAGTCTAAATTTGCTTCCTTGAAAATCCTTTGCTCTCATTCTACCCTCTGGGGCCAATGGTACGGATGATGTCTTCTAACTCACACGTAACTTGTATTTAAGTGAGGAAGAGTTGCTCAAAGTATGATTTCATACATATCATTAGTATTCCAACATGAAAGGAATCACTGGCAAGTGACTGGGGTTTTTTTTGATAAAACATTTCCCCCAGGTTTCCAGGGAGTGAGCATGAGCGGAAAATAATGTGACACATGCCCAACTGGGCCTTTGCATCATGTTTGGCTCTGGAACAAGAGCAGCACATCAAATGAAGAGGTCTAATTAGGTAACCTCAAGTCCCTATCGACTCTAATATTTGATGTTTAAGATTTGAAAGGGGAGTCAATGCAACATTGTCATATTTAGAGATGGAAAGGACCTCTCCCATTGGAGACCTCTCCTTTTTATAGTTGAGGAAACTCTAGCCCAGAAAGGTTGACTTGTCCAAGGTCACACACGTAGTAAATGCCCAAGTCAAGATTTTAACCCAGGTCCTCAAATTGCCAATCTAGTACTTTCCACATTTTTTAAAAAATTTTTACAATTTGACTCCTTTTTCTAAAACCCAGATTGAAATGAGCCCCTTTAAAATAGCAAAGAGACAGTAATCTCTGATAAACTTTGTAAAATGTTTATAGAATTTGTATGACTCTGTATTTGGGGATGACTGTGATCTCCAGCTGTTGGCTGGTAGGCTTGTGTCCTCCCTAAAGACTATTAATTATTTATGGCTATTCAAACATTGTGCCATGTGAACTGAGACTCTTTAGTGTAAGGTACTAGGGAAAGAAAGTACTTGAAAGGGCAATGCCTCAACTTCTCCAAGACCCTGGGGCTGGGAATATGGATAAATGAGCCAAATCCATGCCAGCTGATTTTCTGAAGACTGAAAATATTTAACCGGGGAAAGGGCCATACCGTGGAACATGCTCAGAGTTGCCCTAACTGGTTTATCATAGCATCATGGCAACTATATTAGGGGGAGTCCACTAGGTGAGTGTGCACCTGGGCTCCTGGCTGACTCTAACACTTTATTTTCTTTCCTGACTAGGTGACCAAATAGTCAACCTTGAGATGGATGTGTACACACTTGGAAGTAACCATGTGGGTTCAAGAGGTCCAGAGACCCAGCAGGGCCAGCTGACTGGCAGAAAAAGGGAATTTTTTAATCAGAGAAGACCATCAGAAGAGGCCTGGAAATTGTTTAGAAAGTGCAGAGCCAAAGTGAAACATAGCCATGCCTATTTGTGGGCCCCTCAAATTACTTTATGTTCTGTGGAGTTTTGATTATTAGATTCCCAGGAGAGATCATAACAAACTCTTAAGTTACTGAATCCTATCATTCAGTCAATAGGTTCTGTGAGTCTTTTGTGTTTTAAGAATTTCCTTTGTGTGTAAAGAAAAAACATACTTGTCTCATACCTGACTGCTATTGTATATTAAGTTCCCTTTTACTGTCTTTTTGGGAAGACCTAGGTATCGATCAAAACATAAGCTTTAAGTAATTTGTCCCCAGGGCACCAGGGTGGGAGATTTTTTATGAGCTGAAAATTGTGAGAAAAGAGAGCTTAATTTTGCTTTTATTAGAGGCCAGGCTTCCCCAGGACTAAACCTGATCCAGACAGTACATCTGGGTCCGAAGCAGATAAGTCCCTCTGTGAGGGAAGGAGAGGGGTGCAGTGCTCCAGAAGCAGCTTCTTAATGTTAAATAGACCTCTATTTTTTTAAAGCACCACTTCTATTCTTGGTAACCTGTTCTGATTCTGCATCACCAATGTGTCTGGCCCTCCCTGGATGGGAATCTTTCCAGTTGTACCCTTTCACAACCCCTCAGCTCGGGAAATCTTAAGCCTGCCCCACAGGAGACTCCCTGGCAAGTACCAATCCCAGCTTAGTTTGGACCAGCCTGATATCAGCTCCATAGTTTGAATGAGCTCACTCCCAGCCTGACCTTTCCTGATTTAGAGCATCCAAGCTGGAGGAGAGTCCTGGCAGATAGGAGCCAAGAGAGAAAATACCCAAGAGCCAGATGAAATGAAGGTCACATAAGCCATGCCTCACTCCCTCAGGGGAGAAAAGTAAAAATGTAAAGCTAAGACCGTAATTCTGTCACCTCTCTCCCTCTGTTACATGTCCAAGTGAAAACACGCATTCATCTTCCAGATTAATGGGGGAACCACTAATAACCAAGAAGCTGATTTCACTCTGCTGGTGCACCCAGGAAAGGCACCTATGATGAATGATGTCTAAGGGAGGAATGATATTATGCACCAACTACCACAGAAGTAAAAGTCATGTCAGCATGGAAAAGAGAGTTCAACTTTCTAAACAGCAGGGAGAATGGGGTCCAAGGTGAAGAGAGTGGAATAGGTGGTGATTTATTTCTGAGTGGACATAAGGGTCCTTTGACAGGGCCCCCTTTACATCTATGCAAGTGTTTATTATGCTGGGAAAAAAGCAAATAGATACAGCAAGTGGGGGAGATCAGAGTCAGCAAATCCTTCTGCCCCAACAGCTCCCAGTGGGGGCTGGTGAATGACAGTGTGGGTAGATATCAGTGTGAGGCACAAACCAGAGGAAGAAAGAAAAAAGAAGGTAAAGAAAAAGCATAGGAATAAAAAGGGAGTGGGAAAAGATCAGGAAAGGTAGGAAGCTTGAAAGGAACAAAGGCACACAGGATGGAGAATGGCACAGAGAATGGTAATTACCATGGGGTCCAGTTGTACCTAAAATGGCCAACCCCTGTAGTAGTACGTAGCACCTCAACCAACCAAAGTTTAGTCCATACCTATTTCTGCTCCAAAGGGGCCTGGTATTTGAGTGGAAAGGAAAGGAAAACTGGGGCAGATCTGCCCAAAAAACGCCCCCTTGATGAACATCACACAGAAGAGAAAAATCTTGTGCCACATTTTCCATTCTCTCTTCCATTGCTGCAGACCACATTGACACCCCTCCCCCCCACCTCATGGCACTGACCAGTGTTTCCCAAACGGTGTTCCAGAAAGACCTGTTACTCTATAGAAAATACTAATGCTAATTATGTTCTCTTTCTAAAATATCAACCATGAATTTAGGTTTTGATCAAAAATACTTCTGCATGGCCATTTTTTAGCACAAAAATTGGCTTAATTTTCCTAGTTGCCCTTTATCTTTATTTCCTATCTCTTCACCCCAGATATAGTTATCATAATCTATCCAGAGCCCCCAAAATATTCTGTGGCCAGATTAGCCTGGGAAACATTGCTCTGTATAATTCTTCTGATACTCAGCCGTATGACAGCTAATATTTGTGTCCTGTGTGATTACTAAACTTGTCATTCATATGTGTTTTGTCAGTGTGGTGCAAAGGAGAACAACACTGGACTTGGATTTAGAAGACCAGGTTATGAGTTGTGTAAAGTTGGGTAGGATGCTGAATCTCTCTCAGCTTCAATTCCTTCATCTGTAAAATAGGAAATCAGTATTTCCCCATAGGGCTGTTTGTGAGCAAGGCTGGAGAAAGAAAAGTATCATGGTTGCTGGCTTAACAATATAGGGTAACTGCTAGGTTTTACACTGACCGGGATGTAGCAAAAGAAAATCATGGCCTTGTTTTGACTGACAAATGGATACAATAAAGTAAATATATACATACACACATGCATGTATACATACACACATATATGTACGTGTGTATGTGTGTGTGTGTGTGTATGCCAGGAACCTGGAGGGCAATGACCTTGCTTTTGCAGCTTAGTTTTTATTTTTGCTCAGCTTTACTTGTATGCCAGTCAAAGGAGATTTGGGGAGAAAAGAGCTTCCTACCTGGACTACACACAGTTACTTTGATATTACTTTTTTCTGTTAGTCCCCAAAACTGATTTTAGGGGCTGTAGGATCTCCATTAAACAGGCACCAAATGATGCAGTTGATTGAGCACTGGGCCTGCAGTCAGGAAGATTCAGCTTCCTGAATTCAAACCTGGTCTCAGACATTTACTAATTGTGTGACCCTGGGCAAGTCACCTGACCCTGTTTGCCTCAGTTCCTCATCTGTAGAATGAACTGGAGAAGGAAATGGTAAAGGATGGTAGTATCTTCACCAAGAAAACCCCAAATGGGGTCACAGAGTGTCTTATATGACTGAAATGACTGAAAAACAACAAGAAAAAACTTTCTAAGGCTAAATCAGGCAATTGCATGGAACTATAGGCTTTAAATCAGCATTATATTAGTCACAAGATCAGACAATCCTTCTAGCTACATGTTTTTCCTGGCTGCCTTCGGCTAAGTATAGTGGGGTCCTAGCGCTAGCAAGTATAGGCGAAAAGACCTCAGTCTGTCTTTTTCTGGGAGTGACTTCCTGGCCACCACAGCAGAAATAATGTGATATTCATTTGCGATATGACATCCAGCCCAGAGACAATGTGTCCAGCAGACACAACTGTATCAGTAATTAAGGCGGGCTTTTAGCACTTACTTAATCAAGTGACCTTGAAGAGTTTGGCCTTTGTTTCTTTGATTAAATTAGGAGTCTTTGATGACCTCCTTGCCTCAAGGGAAAGCCTAGTTTACATGGGTTTG
>CM053622.1:312003024-312020200 GCA_028646595.1 Phalanger gymnotis | reverse complement strand
GTAAGGGAAAAGGGGATGGGGGCGGGGGAGTGGGGTGACAGAAGGGAGGGCTGATTGGGGAATGGGACAATCAGAATATATGCCATCTTGGAGTGGGGGGGAGGGTAGAAATAGGGAGAAAATTTGTAATTCAAACTCTTGTGAAAATCAATGCTGAAAACTAAAATATTAAATAAATTTTTAATAAAAGAAACATCAGAAACCTTAATGCAAAATGTGTTTTTCACATACACTCCATGGCCCAGCTAAGAGTTTTTGTTGTTTTTCAGTTGTGTCCAATTCTTCATGACTCCATTTGAAGTTTTCTTGGCAAAGACACTGGAGTGGTTTGCCATTTCCTTCACCAGCTCATTTTACAGATGAGGAAACTGAGGCAAACGGGGTTAAATAACTTGCCCAGGGTCACACAGCCAGTAAGTGTCTGAGGCCAGATTTCAACTCAGAAAGATGAATCTTCCTGACTTCAAGTTGGACACCCGATCCACTGCACTACCCAGCTGTCCCCCACTTAAGAGTACTATAAAGTAAAACTAATATTGTAGGCATCCTCATGAAGAAAGCATTTGCATTTCTAACATCACCCCCAATTGTACTCCTATCACAATCTTTTTAATTTAAGAACAACAGAATGTGCTAGTTCTATTACTGTCCCTTCAGGGAGGCTTCACACAATGAAGTGATAAGTCACCTTGGGACCATATCCAAAAGTGTAAGAAACTTAGATAAACTCTCTGTAAATATAAAGCTACACAGGAGGTTTGTGCAGGGTCAGTTTCAAAAAAAAAAAAAAAGGGTAACCTCAGACAGTGGATAACGTCTATCAACCAGGCAGAACTGGGACTAGATATTTTAGGCAAGACTTGAAATTTACTCCCCCACCACTCACCTCTTCCTGCTGTTCTCCTTTCTCTTCTCCACCTCCCAATCCTTCCTGCTGTTCTCCTTTCTCTTCTCCACCTCCCAATCCTTCCTCCCCTACCCCTGCCCAGTGTTGAAGGCTTTGAATCTCTGCTGTAACATATAACTTAGCTATGTACCATGGAGAATGGAATTTTCTGATATTAAAAATTTTCATTTATAAAAAGTAAAAAAAAAATAGTCTAGGTGAGAGGTAATAATTTCAATTCAATTCAACAAACATTTATTAAGTGCCTACTATGTGCCGGGTACTGTGCTAAGCATTGGGCATATAAAGAGGCAAAAGACAGTCCCTGCCCTCAAGGAGCTTACAGTCTAATGGGGGAGGGAATATGCAAAGAAATACACAAAGCAAGCTGTATATGGGATAAAAGGAAATAATTGGAAGGAAAAAGCAGTGGGATTAAAAGGGCTTAGGGAGGGCTTCTTGGAGAAGGTGGGATTTTACTTGGGACTTAAAGGAAGACTTAAAGAGGCTTAAAGAGCAGAAGGAGAATATTCCAGGCATGGGGGACAGCCAGAGAGAATGCCTGGAGCCAAGAGAAGGAGTGTCTCATTCATGGGACGGCGGGGAGGCCAGTGTCACTGGATCCAATTGGGGAAGATTGCGGAATAAGGCATAAGAAGACTAGAAAGCTAGGAGGGGGCTAGGTTATGAAGGGCTTTGATGCCAAATTGAACATCTGCTCTTTGATCCTAGAGGCCATAGAGAGCTATTGGAGTTTATTGAGTGCAGAGATGTACTTCAGGAAAATCACTTTGGTGGCTGAATGCAGGATGGATTGGAGTGGGGAAAGACTTGAGACAGGCTGACCCACCGGCAAGCTATTGGAATGATCCAGGAGTGAGGGTTTGCACTAGAGTGCTGACCATGTCAGAGATATGTGAAATCAGCAGGCCTTGTCAACATAAGGCCCTGAAGTGGAGTAGTTATGGTAAGAACAAAGAGAAAGGGTCAGATGGGAGAGGTGTTGCCTAGAGGAAAATGTAAGAGGTAAAGAGAAAAGCAGGGTCATTGCTCCCAGGGCTAGGCGTTAGCCCCAGACAACCAAACCAGGCCATGCATCAATCCAAGACTTTCCTCCCTGGCCTGCTTTTGACCTTCCAAATCTTCCCCAGCCCTCCATTTCCATGCTGCAGAGCCGGGCACACAAATGTCCAGTCTGTGATCTGAGTCTGACTGTCGCCTCTCTTTCCCTCTGAGATTTATCACTAAGGATCCAACATCTAGCTTCTCCTGCTGTGAGCATGTAGGGAAGCACGAGTCTGGCTGGGACCTTGGTGGAGACAATGAACAATGAACAGAAAAAGGGGCAAGCATGTGACCTGAGAAGGAATGTGGCAGTATCAACCGGAGCTGAGGGAAAAAAGATGAAGAGACTGGTCTTGCTCAGAAATTTCTAGCACCAGAGACAGCACGGACCAAGGACAGCCATTCTAGATTTGGACTCAGAAAGGTCTGGGTTCAAATCCCACCTCTGAGGCTCATTATAAACTTCAAGCAAGTGCCTCAGTTTCTTTATCTGTCAAATATGAAAAATAATGTCTAGACTATCTCTCAGTATGGCTATGAGGTTTAAATTTTTCAAGTCTGTAAAGTGCCTTATAAACTTTAAAGATATACAATATAGAAAATATATATATATCTTCTTATATATGTGTGTATGTATGTATGTATGTATGTATGTATGTATGTATGTATATACTAAGCACTAAGGATACAAAAAGAAGCAAAAGACAGTCCCCAACCTTGAGGAGCTTACAATCTATCGTGGAAGATAATATGCAAACAAATATAAACGAAGCAAGCTATAAAGAGTATAATAGGAAATAACCAAAATAGGGAAAATATACATATATACATATATACACATACACATGTATTTATATGCATATATGCACATGTATATACACATATATGTATCTTTTAATATAGATATATAATATAGTATATTATATGTAATAAATATATAATGTAATATATCTTTTAATATAGATATATACATATATATGAGAGATAGCTAGATGGCTCAGGAGATAGAGCACTGGGCCTGGAGTCAGGAAGACTTGAATTCAAATCCAGGTCGCTTCACCCTGTTTGCCCCAGTTTCCTCATCTGCAAAATGAACCGGAGAAGAAAATGGCAATCCACTGTAGTATTTTTGCAAAGAAAACCCCAAATGGAGTGACAAAGAGTCAGACACAACTGAATGATCAAACAACAAATACACACATAGATATATGCATATATACCCACATGTGTGCATATACATATGTGCATATATATATACGTATATCTCCACTACTGTTATCTAGGAAGTAAGCCTGTTCTGCAGTACATTCGCTGAGAGAAGTTACAGGTCCATTCTAGCTGCACACCCCCACAACCAAAGGAAACAATAGAAATGGTCTAAAATCTCTGACCTGCTTCCTGGGCTATATTTTACAACAGCAACAGGCAAAAAGGAAGGCAAGGAGGAAAAAAGGCTTGAGGGGTAAGGAGCTGATTACATTGTCTGGCCCAATTTAGAACACCCCATTCCAAGTGACCTGGGAAAAGTCCTTTAGTACCGGCAGCAGCACTTGTTAGTGACGGTGAGCTAGAGCAGAAAGAATGTTCATTGTGCATCAGCACTCCTGTTCTTGTATCATTCCGTTCTGCTGCTCTGCCTGGGGGCAGAGGGACCTCAAGCCTTGGGTGCTGCAGCAGAGAGTGTAGAATCAGGCAGTGATCCCCTCTGAGCACAGGGGCAAAGGCTCCAGATCTTATCTCTAGAATTCATTTTCACAACAACCCACCATTATGATGCTCTACTTGTTTGCTGCTTTTCCCACCAAGATAGGCCCCAAAAGTAAAAAGATACTTAACTCCCTGAGAGGCTCCTTTAGAGAGAGGCAATTTCTAATATCTAGGTGTCAGGAGACTGGGAAGCTGAGGGGCTGGCAGCTGATAACAAAGCTTGCTAGAATTGTGTGTATTATAAGAGTTCTGAATAAGGAATAAATCAAAAAGTACCATATGAGTAGATGCTATTTTTATAATGAGAGAATGGAGAGAAGAGACTCAATGGAAGATTTGTTTATTCTTTTTTTTTAAGGGGAGGAGAGATCTGGACCACATTTGTAGGCAAAGAAGGAAAATTCCCTCAACTGAAGATGCCTAAGTGTGGAGATTGATGGTGATATCAGAGCAGAGTAGATTGTGAATATGAAATCAAACTGTAAAGTGCCATATAAATGGACATCATGATTATTTTTATTATGTGGAGAGAGTAGGTGGTGAGAGGAAACAAGTACATATAATCAAATGGTATGTAGCTCTAAAAAGGGAAAGGACTGCTCACTTTGAGATGGGGTATGCAGGGAATCATGGGATTAAGAGCTATATGCTTAGAGATGTGGGAACTGAGACCAGAGAGATGAAGCACCTTGTCTGATGACACATAAGTAATCAGAGGTAGAGATGGGACTAGAACCCTTGCCTCCCAATGTCCAGTTTTCTGTTCTTAGCTACAGCCTTCATAGAAGGGAGGGCTTTAAGCGAGGTTGAGAATGTGGCTAAATAGAAAGGATGGGTAAGTGGTTCCCAGGCATAGATAGGGATGATATGACAAAAGCACAGAGATTTGATTAAAACATGTGTGGAAGCAAGGAGACAGACCTGGACAAGAATGGAGTAGATAGGATGAAACCAGATTACAGAGGGCCTTAAATGCCAAGATAAAGGGAAAAAGAAGAAAATGTGACCCGAGGAGGCTGAGGGTTCTTAGGAGATGGTAAAATGTGATGAATTTAGGCCGGTAGACTAGCCTTCTTTCAGTCCTTGTCCACATCCCCACCCCCGAGCCCAGGCCTAGAAAAAGAAAACAAAGTGTTAAGCATAACTGGCAAAATGCCAGCATGCTAACTCAATGTTTCCTATGGCCCCAATCATACTGCTAAAATATTCTACCACTAAACTATTCCACGTGAAGCTCATTTTCTGAGGCTTGCAAAACACCTTCCACGTCACCCACAGTGAATTAGACCCTTACCATTTCAAGATGACTAACACATGAACAGACAACAAAAAGCTTTAAGAGCTTACCTTGCTGGAGATTAAATTTAAGAGATAATGTGTTTGGTAACTATCAGGACCATTTTCTCTGAAGATATTCCAGCATGAAAAACACCAGTCCCATTACTTGACAAGAGCCGAGAAGATTCAGCAGACTGTTACAAAGACAGAAAATAATAGCTTCAGTTAACTGGATATTTTGGTGGCTCTGTGGTCTCACTGATATGGGCGCTCTGTTCCATGGTACAGATCATGACCCGTCTGTTCACACTGGGTGATTCTTGTCTATGCCCTCCCATGTATCCTCTTCTGGGGGTCCAACCAAAAGCAGGGATTGTTTCCTGTTTTTGTCATTAGATCCCCAGAGGCTAACAGTGCTTGGTACATAGCAGATGTTTGATAAATACTTATTGAGTGATTCCTGTTACTCCCTTGACATAGAGTGGATACCAAAGGGGTAAGCTAGCTGATCCCATCAGGTCATCCCTTTTTTTTTAAGCTAGCATTTATATAAAGCTCTAAGATTTGAAATGCATTTTACACATGTTAATTTGATTCTTATAATTCTATGAGGTAGGTGCTATTATTATCCCCACTGTTGCATGTGCAGCAGCCATTCCAGTAGATGAACTAAATCAGGTTGAGGGGAACCGACAGGCCTCAAACCTGTCAGTGAGTTAGCGGGGTGTCTACCCCAAGCATGTGAAGACTTTCCCTAGAGGAATGAATGGATGAGAACAATTTATTTTAATGGCCATAAATCAGGTGCTGTGGAGCGCTTAGAGCTTGATCAGACATCGAAGATGCCAAGGTCATCTTCGGGACATCAACCATCTTTTGTCTTGCCACTGGATTTCCATGTCTCTGGAAGAGAGAGTGAGGCTGATGACTTTATGCAACTCTGCCTTACTTCAATCCAACTCACACACAAGTCAAGACATCACCCATGATGTCACTGGTCCTCCTTGGACAAACGACACTATCATTCCCGTTTTACAGATGAGGAAACTGAGGCACAGAGAGGTTATGTGACATGTCCAGGTTTAAAGTGCTAGTCAGCGTCTGAGGCTGGATTCAAACTCGGGTGTTTCAGACTCCAAGGCCTGTGCTCTATCCACTGGGCCACCTAGCTGCTGTAGATTGCCTCACTAGATGACTGGCCTACTTCCTTTTCTAGTTATATATTTCTCTAATGACATGCTTTATGGTATTTCTTCAGCAAAATGATTCACTTGTAGTATGTTGTAGACTATTCATAACTTGAGATTAGAAGTTACTTCAGTGGTCATCTAGTCAGTTGGTCAAAAAGCATTCATTAAGTGCCTTCTGTGTGCCAGACACTGGGGATACAAAGTGCTAGGGATACAAAGAAAGGCAAAAGACAGTCCCTGCCCTCTAGGAGCTCACAATTTAGCTCAATCTATGCATGAAAAAGGAATCTCTATTATAACATAGCCAGCAAATGGTCATCTTTGTTTTAGGTCCTCCAGAGAGAAAGAACCCATCACTTCTTCCAGTAGTCCATTCCACTTTTGTTGTGTTCAGTCATTTCATTTGTGTCTGACTTTTCATGACCCCATTTGGTATTTTCTTGGCAAAGATACTGGAGTAGTTGGCCATTTTCTTCTCCAGCTCATTTTACAGATGAAGAAACTGAGGCAAATAGGATTAAGTGACTCACCTGCAGTCACATGGCCAATAAGTATCTGAAGCCAGATTTGAACTCAAGTCTTCTTGACTCCTGGCCCACAGCGCCATCCACTATGCCACTTTGCTGCCCTATCCTACATTCCACTTTTGGACAGCTTTGGATAGCAAGTGTTTCCTCATGCCAAGTCTAAATTTCCCTCTTTGTAACTCCCACTCCCGTCTCCTGGTTCTGCCTTCTGGGGTCTAATAGAACCCATATTTAGCATGAATCTCTTCAAGGTTTGGGTATCCCATGACTTGAAGCCTCACAACATCACTGGAAGAATAATGGTGTTAAAAAGACATGCCTTTCATCTCCCTCCTTCTTTCAGAGGTAGGTGACTAACAGTGTGGAACACTGTGTCATGTCAGACTTTTTTGATGTGCTGGTTAATTTTACTAAACTTTTCTTTTTCTCCTTTTTAAATTTTTTGTTATAAGGCAAGGGTTGGCAAACTTTTCCTTGCTGGATTTGATCCTTGGGGCTATAGCTTGCTGATTCCTGCTATGAGGGATGGCTCTCCTTGAGGGAAGGAGAGAAAGTTATACTAGGTGTGATATAAAATATGGAAACAAAAGATGTCCATAAAATTTTACTTAAAGAAAGAAAATGGGCCTTTTTCATAAAAGAAACTTGGGGTCATTAAAAACCCTGTGCAATTTCTCAAAAGAATTCATTTTACTGTGCTTCTGTTTAATTCTGGGCCCTATTCATTATTCAACAACAGTTTGTTGCATATATCTATATCTATATATCTATATCTGTAGCTGTAGCTGTAGCTATATCTATAGCTATATCTGTATCTGTATCTGTGTCTATATCTATCTATCTATCTATCTATCTATCTATCTATCTATCTATCTATCTACTGATACACCAGCTTTATGCTTTGTTCATTCAAGTGTATATCACCATCTGGACCAAAAGAATTTTTCATCCATTTGGTATTGCATGTCTGGATAGATAGGCCAAATTCTTTTAAGTGGTCATGGACCTCATTTAGCAGGTTTTGCAGTGCTTTTACAATTAAGTTGTTTCCAGGGCTTGATGCAACTAGCCATCTACAAATAGGAGCATTTGAAGGTCCTCATAATCTGCATCATCTATTTGGATCCTATAATAGACATTCTCTGTGACAGTGTAACCAGGTTAAGCAAGCAAATATCTCCACTGGGGCTTAGCACAATGTCTGGCTCACAGAAAGTACTTAATAATTGAATGCTTGATTGTTATACATCTCACATGATATACAACTTCATCACTACCTAAGAATGGTGACCAAGAAAATATTATCAACCCAGAAGCCTACTTTCCTAGTAGCATATAAGATGAATTATTTAGATGCATAAGAAAAACATAACTGATGATAGTATTAGATGGGAACAAACGAGCTTTTGAAAGTAATATTCCACAGTAGAACACATCTTTTCCATCACTCTAATGACTGAAAGATACAGAGAATACAAGATCCCACACTGTTTATTGTCTGTTGACTATCAAAAAACATCTGATTCAACAGAGTGAACTGTCTCCTTTAAGGCTCCCCTGCAATAAGGCATCTCCCATGCATATGTCAAAATTATATTATGTCAGGATTCCTTGAATGACATAAAACAGAGACAACCTTGTAAAATATTAAATGAGACATTAAAAAGGCATTTGCCACTACACTGTCCTAAAAGGAGATCTGGTATAGGGTTCATGTCAAAGAGGGATTCCCTGTTGATAGTGAAGCCCTCCAGATGCTTCTGTTTGTAAATGACATAGTACCAACTGCTTTATGCCCTGGAACACTGCCAAGCTTTCTAAATGAGAACTAGAACCAAAATAGATGAAAAAAAAACCAATAAAAACAGAATTCAGAATTCATCTGCTTTGGGTGTGTCGCTTCTAAAGAGGTCCTTTTGTTAGAAGCTGTTGCTTTGTTTTTATATCCTCAGGACTTAGTACAGTGCCTTGCACCTAAATGTTGTTCAATCCTGTCCAACTCTTCATTGAACCCATTTGGAGTTTTCTTGGCAAAGATACCAGAGTGGTATGCCATGTCCTTCTCTAGCTCATTTTACAGATAAGGAAACTGAGGCAAACAGGATTAAGTGACTTTCCCAGGATCATACCGCTAATAAGTGTCTGAGGCCAGATTTGAACTCAGGAAGATGATTCTTACTGATTCCAAGCCCAGTGCTCTACCCACTGTGCCACTTAGCTGCCCCTTTGTATCTAGCAGGTACTCAAATGGCACTTGTTGACCTGAATTGAAACAACAGCATTTATTGAGCACCAACCAAGTACAAGGCACTAACTATGCCTGACTGAGTGAGATGGCAAATTAAGGAAAAAAAGATAAATCCCACCAGTAAGGGAGATGAGATAGGGATAGGGGCTGGACCTGGAATTTCATTGGTGTAGGGAGTTGGCAGTGGTCTACAGCACTGAACTGCCCAGGGTCACACTGTGAATGGCAAAGCTTGAGCCCAGATCTTCCTGGCTTCAAAGCTAACTAGCTAACCATTATATCCAACTGCTTCTCATCTACATAAAAAACAAACAAACAAACTCCAATACATGGCAGGGTAATATGGGGCAGACATACTAAGTCCTCCTGGATGGAATGCAAGGACAACCAGAATGTTTCTCCAGTAAAAATGTTACAATAAGGCCCTGATTCGGTATCTCTTGCCTCCTTACATGTCTAAAACATTCTTTCCTCTTCTTAGCTAAAGGTGTTCTATTAGTAGGAATATAAGAAGTTCCCACAAAACCTAAAGTATATCTCACAAACAGACTTTCTCTCAATTATTTAGGCTAATGATCCCAAGAAGAACAGAAAATATGATGTGGGGTATTTATAAATGTCACATGTGCTGAAAGACAATTCAGATAAGTTCTTTAGAAAGAAAATCTCAGGCTTCATTGATTACATATATCATTGCCACTTTGGCTAATAAGTCTTTGCTAAGAAGTGAGGTAAGATTGATTTTTTTTCTTTCTAAGAAGAAGCTATCCCTTTACAAATCAGTCAGGTGAGAATAAGTGAAGTTCCACTGTAATGCCTAATTAGGATTAATTACCTAATGTGCATAAAACACCTCAGAAATAATTTGAAAAAAAATACCACCTAGTGTTGCCATTGGATTTGGTCTAGGATCTTTTTTTTTTTCAGGAGCTCCTTTGTTTTTATTTGCTGATTTTCAAATGAAACAAAAACTCTTAGGACACTGAACTATGAAAATAAGGTGTCATCCACAAGTGGACTCCAGGACATAATTATGCCCAGTCTAGTTGTGACTATTTCTGTACACACCATAGTCAATTCCCTCCCCACTGCCCCATTTCTTAGCAGATATGAAAGGTTCAGGCTAGAAAGGCTACTTGTCTTGGATTTGTATTGGCCTCTTGCTTGGCCAACCTTGGTGTGGGAAGGTAGTGACCTGAATAACCCCCATGAATTCTGTGAAAAAATATCAGTAGCACCAGTGAGTAAATGAAAGCAATTTTTCTGAAATTCTTCTCTTGCTATATAGAAAATTAGAAAGGTTATTGGCTAATAGAATGCAGACCTAGTATTGTGCAATGCTCACTTTGAGAGCAGGAGAACAGTGACCTAGAGATCAGATTCATTTCTTGACAATGGTCCTTAAGGACAGCTTATTGAATAGCATTATTATTTTCCTTGAGATAAATCAGAATCACCAATTCTAAGAGCTAAAAAGGGACCTCAGAAGCCATCTAGTCCAATTATGCCAGACCCAGAGAATTTCTTCCAAAACATCTCCGAGAATTTGTTGCCCAGTGTCTGCTTAAAGACCTCCAGCGAAGGAGAATTTACTCCATCCTCCTGAGTCAGTTTATTCCAATTTTAGACAGAGCTAATTGTTAGAAAGGTTGTTTTTTTTTTCTCCTTTCTTCAGGCTGAAATCTGCCTCTCTGCCACTTCTATCCATCAATCCTAGTTCTGCTCTCTGGAGCCAAGGGGAACAAGTCTATTCTTTCTGCCACATGATAGCTCTTTAAATAAGTTATTTCTAATGAACTGATGCAGGGTAAAGTGAGCAGAACCAGGAGAATAATTTATACAATAATAACAGTACTGCAAAGAAACAGCTCTGAAAGATTTAAGAACTCTAATTGACTCAATGACTAGCCATCTAGCCATGATTGCAGAGTACTTCTGATGAAACAGGCTGCTCACCCACCTCCTACCAGAAAGATGGTGAACACAGGATTCAGAATGAGAGTGTATGTATGTGTGTGTAAGTATGTATGTATGTGTATAGATGTGTACATGTATAGATGTATATATGCACATACACATAATCATACATTTGTATACACACATATGTAAACATACATATAAACATATGTACATATACACATACATATGTGTGTGGGTTTAACATGATTAATGCAGGAATTTGTTTTGCTTGACTACTCATATTTGTTACAGATTTTTGTTTTTCTTTTTCAGTGGAGGCTGAAGGAAGTTGGGAGGGAGAGAATGTGGTTTTCTGTAGAAAAAAAAAATTTAAAAAAACACCCCAGAAAATAAGTTGTTTCTTCTCCAGCCTGAATATCCCCAGTTCACGTGGCATGGTCACCAGTGTACTAATCACCCTAATTGCTTTATTTTTCATCTATTTCTTCCCCAAACACCCTTCATTTGGGAAAAGGCCAAACACAGTGTGGCATATAAATGTAATAGAAAATTATTACATCACAAGAAATCATTTTTATAAGAAATTCAGAGAAACATGAGAAGACTTAGATGAACTGAAGCAGAGTAGAGTATGTAGAATCAGGAGAATATACATGGCTACCATAAAGTAAACAAAAAGGACACTTTTAAAACAAAGACAGGCACTAACTGTAATGGCCAATCTTGGTACCATAGAAGAGACAAAGAAGTAATTCCCTCTTTTCAGAAGAGAGGTAGAAGACTCCCAATTATAGAATGTTGTATACATTGTCACATGCTTTTACTGTGCTCATTGGTTTTACTTAACTTTTTCCTTATTACAAGATAAGGTTGGCTTTTGGGTTGGGTTGGAGGAAGGGGTGGAAGGTAATATTACAAATAATTGTGTCATAAAAACAAAGGGTATCAATAAAAGTTTGTTTAAAGGGACAGAAACAATAAAATAAAATATGGCAACTGAAATTGAACGCAATACTTCAGCTGTGATTTGACCAGGACAAAGTACAATGGGTGGGATCATCACTTCCCTCTGTATGGACACTGTTACACTTGTATATAGCCTAGGTTACCATCAGCTTTTCTGACTGTCATGTCATACTACTGGCTCACAATCTACTGAAATCACCAAAACTTTTTCACACAATCTGTCTAGCAACCTCTCCCAATCTATAAATGTTATAGAAGTTAAGTATAGGACTTTAGTTGAGTCAAGTATGGAACTTTATATTTATCACTGTTAAATTTTATCTCACTAGATCTGACCCATCATTTTACCTTGTCAAGATCTTTTAGTTCTATCACTCAATGTATTAATTAGAAAAGTGCCTTGGACGTGCTTCAATTTCCTGTCAGCATGTGTTAAGTCCCAATCACCCATGAATTGTCCTTTTAAGTCCTTCTTAAAAACTGACTTATGTTTTTTCACTTCTAAGACTCTAGAGCTAACAAGTACCACATATTTATTATTTACTATTTTTAAAAAAATCCTTACTCTTAAAATTCTCTTTAAAATTCATCCTTCAGGAGTCAAGAGCTGTCTCCTAATCTAGTATTCTTGGTTTTACTGAATAAGTCTATTTAAATCACTAGTGATTTTATAGACTTTTATCCTGCCTGGCTCACTGGAATGGGCAATACAGGTCAGTAAACAAGGCTCCTGGGGCAGGTAGGTGGCTCTGTAGTGGCTAGAGGACTGGGCCTGGAGTCAGAAAGACTCATCTTCCTCAGTTCAAATCTGGCCTCAGATACTTACTAGCTGTGTGACTCTGGGCAAGTCACTTACCCCTGTTCTCCTCAGTTTCCTCATCTGTAAAATGAGCTGGAGAAGGAAATGGCAAACAACTCTATTTTCTTTGTCAAGAAAACCCCAAATGGAGTCACAAAGAATTAGACATGACTGAAAAGACAGAACAACAACTAGTCTCCTAGAGCAAAAGGAAGGAAGGAAACAAGCATCTACATAGCACCTACCATGTGCCAGGCACTGTGCTAAGTGGTTTACAAATATTATCTCACTTGATCCTCATAATAGCCCTGGAAGGTAGGAGCTATTTTTATTATTACATTTTCACATCTAAGGAAACACAAACAGAGGTTCATTGACTTGCTCAGGATCATACAACTAGTAGGTGTCTGAGGTCAAATCTGAACTCAGGCCTTCCTGACTCCAGGCCCAGCCCTCTCTGATGAAAGAGCACCTGCTTCCCATTTCCCACACTGATCATGGGACTTTTGTTCTTTAGAAGAAGGTTACTGGGGAATAATAGAATTGCAGTGAAGGAACCCTAGATAGAGAATTACAAAATATGATGACATCACTTCTTTATCCCTGCTACTTACCCTCTATGTGTACAATTTTTAAAGTCTTATCCCTTCCCCGGTCAGGGAAGAGTTACCAAAGTATGGTATGGTATGATATGATATGATATATTATGTGATTAAGGCTTAAGGTAGAGCTCCTTCTAGGAGGTAGTTGCATTTTAATGAGGGACTTAAAAACTCCAAATCCTTCAAAACCTCTAATAGTAGGTTTTCAGGCATGGAGATGGGCAGTGGGGAAAAAATATTTGGAAGCTTGAAATCTCACCACCAAAGTCGCTTCCCATTCAGCTTTTTCTAAGGGAGCTTCAAGTACCAGACCAGGTTTTAGAACATTGAGATGCCCCAGATGTTTCAATAGATGGTATCTGAGAATAACCAATATGGAGGCACACGTTTACACTCTTTGCTATTATTCAGTCTTTGTGACCCCATTTGGGGTTTTCTTGGCAAAGATACTGGAGCGGTTTGCCATTTCCTTCTCTGGCTCACTTTTCAGATAAGGAACCTGAGGCAAAACAGGGTTAAGTGACTTGCCTAGGGTCACCCAGCTGGTAAGTTTCTAAGGCTGGACCTGAAATCATGTCTTCCTGACTCGAGGACTGATGCTCTATCCACCATACCACCTAGCTGCCCCTGTTTATACTGTACAATGCCTTCGTGCTTTTGCAGAGGGATTTCCCTGTCAAGTGTGCAAATGGATATTCTCCCTATTTGACAGATGAGAAATTGAGGCCTTGGAAGAAGATAACCTAGCTAGCTAGTCAGTAGGGGAGCTACAAGACCCCAGGTTTCTCTATTTAAACAAATCATTTTTAAGTGCCTACTTAAAAATAATTGTACTTAACACTATGCTAGGAGCTACAGGCGAGTTTTCCCAATAATTTGTACGTGGTCCTTTAGACATACCTTGGCTCCTTTGGATCCATTACAACGAAAAATATAAAACTGTCTAGTCTCTACACGAAATAAGTAGCCAGAACTGGACTTTGATTCGGGAGACCTTGGTTCAGATCCTAGCTTTATCACTTACTAGCTGTGTGACCTTAGACTAGTCACTTAATAACTTCTCTGGGTTTCAGATTTCTCTTTTGATAAGGATAAGAAGAATGCTAGCCCAGTCTCAGAGGGAAATTCTGAACATCAGATGAGATTCCCTACATCAAAACACTATCTTAACAAAGTTCTATATTAATGTAAGTTATTATGACTTCAAGGACAGTGCCCACCCTCCTGGCTATTTCCAAAGGAAAAAAAAATGATGTCACTTAATAACTCTTCAAAACGGAACCCTATCCTTCACACCCCTGAACTTCCCATGAGGACTTAACAGAATTCAGCCTGTCAGCCTTCTCTGGAAGTTGGAGCTTTGATCCAGGCAGACTCCCTGGAGCCACCAGCCTGGAAAAAAAGGACAGTTATTGTGTCAGAGACAGAGCTAACATCAGGCTGGGGTCTGTGCTAGGGAAACTCACTGGAGTGAGCTCCATCCTTCTGTGGATGCCAGCCCTTAGTGTTCTCAGGCTGAAACAATTTTCTGACCCTGCTTCCACCATGAATTGTGCCGTCTGGCTGCTGCAACCCACCTCCAGAATGACAATAATAAGATCAAGACCTGAAAGAGACATTGAATCATAGGACTGAGGGCTGGAGGAACCTTAGAGAACCCCTAGTCCAACCTCCTCCCATCCCCCCTTCTACAGATGAGGAAACTGAGGAGCAGAGCCAAGATTCACATTCAGGTTCTCTGATTCCCAATCTAGTGTTACTTCTACTATGCCAGCAGAGAGGAGGCAAGGTCGGGACCATCGGGTTAGGGTTTAGCCTGGGCAAGACAAAACTAATGGGAGGCACAATTTCTTTCTTAAAGTATTTGAAGGGCAGGTAGGTGGCTCAATAGATAGAATGTCAGGCCTGGAGTCAAGGAGAAGAGTTCAGATCTTACCTCTGACACTTAGCTCTGACATGAGCATAATAACTGCACCTACCTCCCAGGGTTGTTGGGAGAATCAAATGGGATAACAATTGTAAAGGGCTCAGCAGAGTGCCAGGCACATAGGAAGTGTTGCAAAAATGTTAGCTATTAAGGGACCCATTGCAAAAGACCCTGCTGTTGGGAAAGACTGAAGGCAAAAATAACTGGGGATGGCGGAGGATGAGATGGATAGATCATGTGATAGAAACGACGAACATGAACTTGGGCAGACTTTGAGAGTTAGTGGAAGACAGAAGGGCCTGGTGCGCTATGGCCCACGGGGTCATGAAGAGTCAGACATGACTGAATAACACTAAAAATCACTGTAAGTCGACCGTGCTGCCCCAGAGAGTAGAGATTACAAAAAAGCAGATTTTAGCATAAAATTTTATTTCTCTACGGGGAAGAACCATTGAGCACTTTAGAGTGGCTCAGCAATGGGCTACTCTAAGTGGAAGTCGTGAGGCTGTCAGCTCCCAGCAGCTGGAAGTGCTCAAGCAGAGACCAGAAGATGACCCTATGCCTAAAGTGTAACAGGAAGAATTCTTCCTGCCCAATTATCTTTCTCACTGTGAGAATCTATGGGTCCAGAAAGCCAAAGGTCAGAGTCAAGAAGGGGTTAAGGGAGGTGCCACGGTTCAAGGTCACAGACTTGGAACAGGTTTGGGGAAAGAGAAAAATAGATGAGCATCAAACAGAAGACAGCCTGGGGGCCTGGAATACCTGACTGGACCTGGGGAGATCTCTTCTACCTGACCCAGTACATCCAGTCTGCCTGTCTCCCTTTCTGTCCCAACAGTATTGATACATTCAGAGAGAATTACACAGACCTAGCCCCTGTGTTCAGGGAACCCAAGCTCAAATGGTATCTTCCATTTGTTAAGTGCTCTTAGAGCCTTTCAAAAATCTGGTAATATACAAAGAGCAATTTTATAACCCCCATGTTCCAAGTGAAGAAACAGGCCCAGAGGCACCGTGATTTGCTGGAGATCGCACTCAACATTAGTGACTGAACTTACTCCACTCAATTCAGTATTCAGGTTAACAAGCCATGTTCACTGGCCTCAAGGAGCTTATAGTTCAGTGGAATGTACCCATAAAAAGTAAATAACACAAGGCAATGCATGCTGATCATCAAAATAATGGCCTAGGAATGAGGAGTGCTGCAGAACTTAATTAAAGAGAGAGAGCACTGAAGGGTGGAGGGAGGAAAGGCTCCTGAAAAACACAAGGTTTCTGTGGGACCTTGAAGGAAGGGCAGAAATTGGACAAGTCAAAAGGATGAGATGGCAGGGAAGGCACTTTGGGTGGGAGAACAGTGAACTAGGATATAGAGGCCATATTAATGATCTGTCTTCTGCCTGCTTCCCTTGCTTTGAAGGTTTGCTTGGTTCGCTGGAATGCCCCATTCTGATTAACCCTTCACCTAGGGGCTCTGTAAGAAGAGCCTGTTAAACAAGAAAGAGAAATCATAAGGGACTTACTAAAGTGGAACTGCTTTGTTTACATTCCTACATGGAAAGATGATGTGTGTAATATTGAGAGAGGAAGAAGGGGAGAGACAGAATGGGGCAAACTATCTCATATAAAAGTGGTAAGAAAAAGAAGTTCGTTGGAAGAGAAGAGTGGGCAGGTGAGGGGGAATGAGTGAATCTTGCTCTCATGGGATTTGACCTGAGGAAGGAATAATATACACACTCAGTTGGGTATCTTACCCCACAGGAAAGAAGGAGGAAGGGGATAAAAAGGGGGGACAATAGAAAGGAGGGCAGATGGGAGGAGGTAATCAAAAGCAAACACTTTTGAAAAGGGACAGGGTCAAGGGAGAAAACTGAATAAAGTGGGACAGGATAGGAGGGAGCAAAATATAGTTAGTCTTTCACAACATGAGTATTGTGGAAGGGTTTTACATAATGATACACATGTGGCCTATGTTGAATTGCTTGCCTTCTTAGGGAGGGTAGGTGGGGAGGGAAGAGGGAAGAGAATTTGGAACTCAAAGTTTTAAAAATAGATGTTCAA
>CM053622.1:311962335-312002524 GCA_028646595.1 Phalanger gymnotis | reverse complement strand
AAAAAAAAATACATATATATATATATATATATATATATATATATATATATATTGAAAACTGTATCTCGGGACACACAAAAGGTTAAAAACTCTATGATTATAACTTGCAGAGAAGGTGCCAACGTGCACTGGTCGAAAGAGTTTCTTTATCTGTTACCTACATTAATGCAAGCACTGGTCTCATCCCTATTACTCTCCCTTACATATAAGAAGGCTAAGGCACAGATGGGCAAAGTGGCTTTCTCCAGGTCACATAGTTAGACCTGGCAAAACCAAGATTCAAATCCAAGTCTCCGGATAGCGAATCCCCTGGGATTGAACCACAATAAACTTCTTTAACTTCAATGCCTAACAGATACTCCCAGTGCGCAATCACAAGCCTGCCCTTCGACTGCCCCATATGGTATTAGCATTATTATTCCACTTCAGTGATAGGTCTCTGTTTACATTTCAGCTTTAATCTCAGCCCAGCAGGAAGGGTCATTAGCTGATACTGAGAAAGTTTCCTTATTAACTTATTCAAGGTGTTCTTGGCTAGACTGAAGGCCCCAGGGACTGCTAATGGGGAGCCGAACCTTCCCCCATTCATTTGATCAGCAGCTGGGCTCAGGCCTGAGTGGGCAGTAAGGGAAGGTTTTTAGCAGCTGATGCCTACGGGTAATTAGAAAAGGCCGCCACTCTCCTCCTCTGGCTTCCTTACACCTGCTGGGCTTGTTAGTGGTTTCATTAACCAGGCCCACAATTGATTGAGCAAAGATCTCAGATCACCTCCCAGTACAAGTACGTGGTAAGACCTGAGGAAAGCCTGCAAACTCAGATGGGCACTTGAGGAAAGAAGATTCTTCTCAGCTACATGGGTCCGAATCCTGCATAAACTGCCACAGCTGCCTCTAATAGCAAGAGCTGTGTCCTCCTTACCACTGAAGGAAGGAAACAAGAACTTATTAAGCACCTACTATGTGCCAAGCACTATGCTAAACACTTTTTACAAATGGCTCATTTGATCCTCACCTACCCTGGAAGGTAGGTGCTGCTATTATCCCCATGTTACAGATAAGGAAACTGAGGTAGACAGAGGTTAAGTGATTTGCCCAGGGTCACACAGCTAGTAAGTGTTTGAGGTCAAATTTGAACTCAAGTCTTCCTGATTCCAGGCCCAGCGCTCCATTCTATCGCACCCCCTAGCTGCCTCAAGTGAAGGTCCAAGTACCATCAGTGTTGATCTAGGAATTAAAAGAGAGGGCAGGGATTGATTTTGTTTTCACCTTTGTAGTCTCAGTGTTTAGGGCAGTGCCGGCAGCAGGCACTTAGATGATTGTTGGTTTTCTCTTAGGCAATAATCAGGCTGACAGGGATGAGCAGAAGAAGAGGAGGTAGGAAACCAGTGTTCAGCACCAGCTCAGCCATTATCTAGTCATGTGATTTGGCCAAGGGACAACTTCTCAGAGTCTCTGTCTCGTCATCTGTAAAAGTGCAGGGATCCCTGAGGGCTGTTGTGAGAAGTGGACTGAGCACAATCACATGATGTATCTGTCAGATTTAACTCTACCACATTAGACTATAGCCTCACCTGCCCTCAAGAGGTTTACATTCTAGGAAAGGGATCTCAAGAGAGCAAATAGAAAAAAAAAAGCTTCAGCTGTGAATCTCACAACTGATAAACAGGGACTGTGCCTCATTCTCTAAGGAATGTAGTAGATATGTTTGTATTAGCAAGCACCCTAGCACACCCAGGATGACCTGCTAGCACAGGAAAGACAGACTTTAATTAAACAATGTGGACTTTATTCTACCTAACCTCCTCACAAGGATTGCTAAGCACCAACTCCTACAGCATTCCCAATCACCCTTCTCGTAGGGGCCCATGCAACTCCCCCTATGTCTCAATGGGGCCAATCAAGACAGGCACAACTTGTACATTCCGCTAAATCCCCTCAAGCCTCAACGGGGGGCCAGTTGAAGCAAGCACAGATCCCTGCCAAGCCTCCAAGGTCCTGACCTTTACAATCTAAACAGGTGACACCTGGCCCTTACAATCTACACGGGTCATGGTGGAGATGTTCTGAACCACAGAACTCATATCCCACACATGGGAACAAGAGATTGCTATGGCCATGGATCCTGGGAAACCAAACTCCTTATGCTTACAATATTCTAGGGATAAATGGAGGGATGGGTGAGGGAGGGCTGCCAAATCAAGTCTACAACCATTTACTAAGTGGCTACGAGGTACAAGACACAGGATACCAGCCAAAAAATTTACTGAGGTGATACAACAATAGAATAATAAATGTAGCATAATTTAAGGAGAGAAAGAATAGCAACCAAGGACATCAGGAAGGGCTAAGGCTAAAGAGTCTGAGTCAGAGGGAAGAACAGAGCACGGAGAGGTGAGGAAGGAGTAAAGAGAGAGTGCACAGAAGGTTAGATGGAAGGGTGGTCAAGTGGATGGGCCAAGGCAGCACGCTGATGAACTGAAGCTAGAAGAGAAGTTTCCCGACTGGGAACAATGAAGTTGGCCCACGGGACTCACAGCACACATATCTTTACTCTCTTATGGGCTGAGTCTAGTCCATCTCTGCAAAGTCCTGTTCTGTCCACAAATCCCTCCTTATTTGGGCTGAGTTTGGGTCCTGGTACATAAAATCCCAACTCTCTCTCCACTACTTCCCAGGACCAAGAGCCCTTTGGTCACAGATTCACCATGGAGAGAGTACCAAATGCTAAGATGGATTTTTGAATGATCCAACTCATGTACACTGTATCTCATTCTAACACTGAGCTCTTACTCCAGACTGAATTTTGCTCCCCCTTCCACCCGCAAAAAGGATATCAGCCTCAATGACTGTAAGAAAAAAAGAGTAAATCAGTAGATTGCATATGTCAGTAAAGAGTCTAAGTTTTGTTGGTGGTGTGGAAAGAGTGCTGGCCTTAGAAATAGAAAGATCTGGGTTCAAATCCTGCCTCAGAAACTTATTAGCTGTGTGACTCTGGACAAGTCACTTAACCTCTCTTGACCTCAAGTCCCTCATCTGTAAAATGGGGACAATAATAATACTACCTACCTCTCAAGGTTGTTGTGAGGATCAAGGGTCATAATAGATGTAAGTGCTTTGCAAACTTTAAAGTTTGAGGGAAATGTCAGCTAATGTTATTAATACTTTAGCAAGACCATTGGATGTCAGCTTCTCCCATCCCGTAGCAACAACAGCAACAAATACAGGAAAAAAAAACACTACCAGCAACTTAAACAGAATATTCATGATCACTATGGGGAGCAAACAATGGTGGTCTAGAAATTTAAGCATCCCTAATGTAGCTTTATTCAAAGAGGAAGCATGTTATAGTGGAAAGAGAATGGGTTTTGGAATTAGGAAGAAGTGTGTTTGATTGCAGCCTCCCACCCATATGGCATGGCTACATGCCACCGGGCAGATCACTTCACCTTTAGTGATACCCTAAACCAGGGGTGGGGAACCTGTGGCCTCAAGGCCACATGTGGCCCTCTAGATCCCTTTGACCAAATCCAAGTGCTGAACTTGAAGGTCTAGAGGGCCATGTGTGGCCTCGAGGTCACAGGCTCCCCACCCCTGACCTAAACTCTCTAAGATTATAAATTGTAGAAAAATTTCTCATCTGCACTGGCAGAGACTTTTTCTCATAGAAAGTTCTCTACATCAATGAGAGCAGAAGTACAGACCAAACGTACCCTTTTACACTTTATTCCCCAAATGCTCTTTTTTTAAAAAAATTCTTTTTGAACAAATGAAAATCTTTTTTTTCTGTTCTCTCCACCTTCCTTTCCCAAAGGGGAAAAAAACCCTAATAACAAGCTGCAAAGTCAAGCAAGACAAGATATTGTTGATGTCCATCTGCACCTTGGGGCCATCATCTGTCAGGTAGCATGTTTCATTATGTATCTTCTGGAATAGTGATTAGTCATTGCATTGGTCAATGTTCTTAAGTCTTGCAGAATTGTTACAGTGTTGCTATTTTATATACATAGTCCTGGTTCTGATTGCTTCATCTGTATCAGTTGCTGCAAGTCTTCCCAGGCTCTCTGAAACCATCACTTTCATCATTTCTTACAGCAAATAATATTCCATCACAATCACATACCCCAACTTGTTCAAATATTCCCCACCTGAGGGGCATCTCCTTATTTTCCAGTTCTTTGCCACTCCAAAACCCTTTTCCTCTTTCTTTGATCTCTTTGGTAGATGAGCCTAATAGAGGTATACTGTTGGGTCAAAAGGAATGCACGGCTTAGTAACATTTGGAGCATAATTCCAAATTGCTTTCCAAAATGACTACACTACAGCTACACTATGGATCCTTTTTTTCTATATTTGATCCCTTTGGGATATAGATCTAGTAGTGGTATTGCTAGGAGTTTAATAGCTTTGCGGGTTTAGTTTCAAATTGCTTTCCCGAATGGCTGGACCAGTTCACCGTTCCAACAACAGCAGATGTACCTGTCTTCCCACAGAGCCTCCAGCATCTGACGGTTTACCTTTTTTTGTCATCTTTGCCAATCTGATACAATCCAGGAAGTTTTAAAGATAAATACTAAGAGTTACTCTTAAATAACAGTCTAAATTACAATGTAGTGCTTTCTCACTAATTTTTGACACACTTTATAAAGTGTCCTGAATTTTTAGTTTAGAGGCATAATCTCTACATTTAGAACTTTGAGATTATCCACTAACCCTCAAGAAGAGAAGAAACGAAAGGAAAAGAGAGAAGAAAAGAGGCGGGGGGAGGGACGGAGGAGAGGGGAGAGGAGGAAGAAGAGAGGAGAGAGAGTTCATTTTTGCTCCAAATAGGAAGCGAACTTTCCACTTTACTCTTTTCAATTTCTCCCTTCCCATCAGCTATTTCCAGAAGGAGCTGCTGACTGGGGACAACTTATTTAAATTATAGTTATTTGCATACAATCTTACTTAGTTAATTATTTCCTAGCAACACTTAGCCTCCTGAACCTTTTACAAACCACTTTCAGTTAAGAGAATTTTCCTAAAATAATTTTCTGAGATATTTTGCGCAACATTTAACCAAAATTTTTTGAAAAAAACACAAATTAAAAATGGTTTCATTCTCACACTAATACAGATGAAATAAGGGGTAATGATCAGGTCTCTCCATTGACCAGATTCACAGATGAGACTCCTTTCCTATAATTGTCTGGCTAAGGACCTAGGGCACACTCATGAGTTGTCTTTCTAGCATCAGGAGCCCAGGCTTTGGCTGTGGAACAAAAGCTAATAGCTTCATGAACCCATAACTTTTAAACTCCACACAATGTGCTGACCATTCAGGCCCATCTAGGTCCTATCTCCACTCAACCACACTCTCATGCATTAAAATCATTGTTTTTAAAATTGAGGAGTCTTTATATGAACTGTTATAGAGCAAAGAAAGGAAGATTAGAACAATGTACATGATGACAACAGTCATAGAAAATGAAAACACTAAAAGACAGCTGAACTCACAATAAAGGCAATTAGCAAAATTGTTACCAGAGGACAGATAACAAAATATATCTCTCTCTTCTCAGGAGAAGGTAGGAGACTATGAGGACTGAATTGGCATATACTGTCAGACTTTGTAATTGTATTGACTGATTTTATTCATTTTTTTTCTTTGTTATAAAGGAGATTTCTACAGAGGGGGGAAGGAGAAAGATTGAGAAATGTCTGTGGTATAAAAAAAGTAAAAGAAAAAGCTTTTAAAAACAGAGGACAATGCAGTGGGCACACATTTAAGATTACAGTGTTATATTCCACGGCACGCAGGATTATCAGAACTAGAAAGGATATCAGAGATGAGAAAAGCGAGCCCAAGAGGGGTCTCCAAAGCAAAGCCCTAACTAGGAATCCTTGCATCAAGGGGAAAGGAAATTCAGTTGATGGGAGTGGAAGTAGCCACTACACAGATGATTGACTGACCACAGGTACAGGAAGACCAGGACAAAGACGGTGTATCTTGCAGGGAGTCTGGCCTTTGCCCCTATGAAACTTGGTGAGGCATAAAAGCATGCCCTAGAACAAGGACCACCCCAGCTACCAGACCCTCGGGGTCATCAAGCAATCAATAAACATTTATTAAACACCTTCTATGCACCAAGCACTATGCTAAGGGCTGGGGATACAAAAAGAGGCAAAAGACAGTCTCTCCCCTCAAGGAGCTCATAACCTAATGAGGGAGACAACAAAGACATACAAAACAAACTATATACAAAATAAATACATGTAATTAAAATAGGGAAGGCACTAAAATTAAGAGGGTTTGAGAAAGGCTTCCAATAAAAGAAAGGGTTTTATCTGGGACTTAAAGGAAACCAATAGGTGGAGCAGAGCGGGGACAGTGTTCCAGGCAGAGGCAACAGGGAATGAAAATGCAAAGAGCCAAAAGAAGGAGTATCTTGTTCATGGAACAGCCAGGAGGCCAGTGTCCCTAGACAGAAGAGTACGCTCTAGGGCATAAGGTATACGACAACTGGAGGGGTAGGAGGGGGCTAGGTTATGAAGGACTCCGAATGCCAAAGAGAAGATTTTGGTTTTGATCCTGGAAGCAATAGGGAGCCATGGAGTTTATTGAGTCGATGGGGAGTGACATAGTCAAACTTGGGCTTTAGGAAAATCACTTTAGTGGCTGAAAGGAGAATGGGTGGAAGTGGAGAGAAACTCTGAGGCAGGCAGAGGCACCAGCAGGCTACTTCAGCAATCACTGCATGAGGTGATGAGGGTCTGCACTAGCACGGTAGCAGGGTTAGAGGAGAGAGTGGGACCTAGTTCAAAGATGTTGGAAAGATGAAATCACCAGGCCTTGGCAAAAGCTTGGATATGAAAGATAGTGAGGAGTCTGGAATTCCTTTGCAAGCCTGAGGGACTGGGTCATGACTCAGGAGCAATGGTACCAGGTGATGACATGAACCACTGGAGAATTTTGAGGCAGAGCTTGAGGATGGAGGTCACAGGAAGGGAACATGAGCACGCCTCATACTGGTGGCATCTTGGGTCAGTCCTGCTTAAGTTACAGCTCTTCCACAAGGTCAACCGGTCAATCTGGATGAGAAATGATAGACTGTGAATTCCCATCAGGCACTGCTCCTGAGTCACCCCACAGCCTTGGCCAGATCTCTCCTAATGTCTCTGTGCCTCTCCTTTTCTGTTAAAGTAGACTCATATTGACCTACCTCTTTGGGCTACTGCAGTAACAACTAAAGTGTATTGTCAAGCAACGAGCACTATACAAATGCTTAATGGTGATAAATTGTATTTGGTCCCCATCCAAAAAGTTATCCTCACAGCATCTTCCAGCAAGCACCGGTCCCAAAATAAGTCAGGCCTCAGCAAGCAGGGAGACTTCAGTAATTATTTGGGGGGAGATTGTGTCTACTATAAAAAATATACGAAAGCAACAAAATCATGGAATCTCAAAATCTTAAAGTCCATCTAGTCCATCTAGTTCATCCCTCTGTCCAAGGCAGGGATCCTGGCTCTAACACCCTTGGCAGGTGATTACTGATGGTTTATGTTTGAACGTTGATATTCAGTCATTTTCAGTTGTGTCTCTTTGTGACGGGGGTTTTTTGGCAGAGATCTTGGAATGGTTTGTCATTTACTTCTCCAGTTCATTTTACAGATGAGGAAACTGAGGCAAACAGGGTTAAGTGACTTGTCCATGGTCACACAGCCAGTAAGTGTCTGAAGGCAGATTTGAACTCAGGTCTTTCTGACTCCAGTCCCACCTCTCTATGTACTTTGCCACCCACCCAGCCTCCCCAAAGTCAGAAATACCTGAATTCAAATCCAGCTTCAGACACTTTCTAGCTATATGACCTGGGCGAGTCATTCAACATCTCTCTGCCTCAGTTTCCTCAAATGAAAACTGGTGATCAGAAGAGCACCTGCCTCCCAGAGTTGTGAAGATCAACGAAATAATATTTGTAAGGTGTTTAGCATGCTATCTGGTATGAAGTAGGCGCTACATAAATGGTTATTACCTTCCCCTTTCCCCTGTTTAAGAATGTCTGTCATGCACGATGTGTTCCTCCTGTGGTATGGCCCCCACCTACTGGCCCCTCCTATTTCTTCCCGACCTAGCTTGTTTTTTCAGTCATTCGAACCTCAATGGTCATGATTAAACAAGCTACTTAATTCGATTAGAGGAAAGTGTAGTGAAAAAAAATCATAACATTCAACATTAATATTATAAAATGAAGCATTCTGAACATTTTTCAGCTCCAATCCCATGGCAAATCCTTCCCACAGGTTGAAGTCTGTTTTGTCCCCTCTGCCAGCCATAGCATGAGAGTGAAAGAGCTAACCCAAAAGTTCAGTGTCTTATAAGAGATATTCCATCTTTCAGGAAAATAAGAGCAGGACACTGGAAGTTAATTGACAACAGGACTGGAGAGTGCTGTATCAACTCTGGGGATTCTCATGATCGCAGCAGCATGGAAAACACAGGAATGCAAGACCATTCTTCTAGGGGCCCAGGGTCTCTAATTTTTCCTCCAGGGTCTAAACCCTGCTTTCTACCTCTTCAGTTCCAGAAGAGGCTCGAAATGTTCAGAAGCTGATGCCCATAGGAGGCAGCCAGTTTGCCCTTAGTGATTAAATGTTAGCTCTCCAAGGGCAGGGATTTGGTTGGTTGGTTTTGCATTGTATCTCTAGCCCCCTGTACTTTGCACACAGTAGGCATTTAATAAATGCTTGTTACACGAATCTAACACTGACAATGAAAGGCAGGTACTGGCATAGTCATGTATTAGCTCAGCTATTAACAGCCTGTGTCTCCAGTCTCTGTCTTTCACCTTGAAGCTCTATTCATGAAATTCTCCCTCCACCATCATAGTCTCCCCCCAAGCCTACATCATTGATAGTCCGTCTGGGTCTCATTCCAGTAGAGAGCATTGTTATTCTGAACTAAAAGTCATACTCCATCTACGTGCAAAATGATGGGGTTGGACTAATGATCTCTTATTCTTCCAGTTCTAAATTTATAATATTATGATCTAATGGTGCTAAGTAATACCATTAATCTTCACTGTTGCCCAGTGACAAAATTTCAGGATCCCCCTGGTCACCATTCCTTGACTTTATTCAGATTTATCAATATCTCTCTTAAAATATCATGCCCAGAATTGAACGTGGTACTCCTGGCATAATCTGAGCCATGAAAAGCACAGTTGGCCGATACCTCTCCTGGTCTGGACATTCAACTATTAATGCAGCCTCAAGTTGGTATGGTAGATAGGGTACCTCATCTTCCTGAGTTCAAATCTGGCCTCAAACACTTACTAAGCTGTGTGACCCTGGGCAAGTCACTTAACTCTGCCTCAGTTTCCTCATCTGTAAAATGAGCTGCAGAAGGAAATGGCAAACCATTCCAGTATATTTGTCAAGAAAACCTGACTGAAAGTGACTGAACATAGTGTTAGCATCTTTGGCAATTACATCTCACTAGTCTGTGTACGCTCCTCCTATGAGTCTGTCAAGGTCAGAAAGTTCACCCCACCTTGACTCTCATCATCTCCTCCTCTAGCTTCCCCTTGTCCCATTATTATGCTCATTTCCTGCCTACCATAGTCCATCCAGATTGCCTCAGCCGGTAATACCCTGTATTCCCATTGTCATCAAAATCTCCTCTCCCTTTCCGAAATGTCTACACAGGCTTTTGCTTATTTTTCTTCTTCGGTTCTAGGTTCTATTTTTCCCATTCTACACAATTAAACATCTTCCTCCCTCTCATCCTCCGTGTCTAGTAAATTTGCTTTGGAGAAGCTTAGCGTCAACATCAGAAGCTGCAGGCACTTCAACACCAAAAACATGGTTTATGAAGCCTCCTATCTCCAGCTGACAACCTGCTTGGAAAGGTAGCCCACTGATCACTCAAAACCACAGGAAAAGTTTTGGAAGAGAGTATTTGGAAATGCAAATAGACTAGAAAAATTGCTGTTTGCATAAAAATGGGGCAGGATTTCTCTTGTCTCCACTGGCCTTCCCCTTTGAACTTCCAAACCTTAGCTCAAAGACGTGGCTGAAGACCTGCCCTGAAATGTTGAGAAAGGTACAGAGAAAGAAAAGAAGCCCAGGCTATCTATGTTTTGGTGAGTCATTTCCAATGCTTCATAACCCCATTTGGGGTTTTCTTGGCAAAGAGACAGGAGTGGCTTGCCATTTCCTTCTCCTGCTCATTTTACAAATGAGGAACCTGAGATCAACAGGGCTAAGTGACTTGCCCAAGGTCACACATCCAATAAGTGTCTGAGGCTGAATTTGAACTAGGGTCTTCCTGACTCCAAGCCACTGTGCCACCTAGGTGTCCAGGCTATCTATAGCCATATGAAAAAATGCTCCAAATAAATACTAATTAGAAAAATGAAATTAAAGAATTTCTGAGATTTTACCTTATACCCATTAGAGAAACAAAGATTACAAAAAAAAGAAAATGCTAAATGCTAAATGCTGGAGGGGTTATGGGAAAACAGGTACACTGAAGCAGTGATAGTAGATTTTTAACCTTTTTTTGTCAGACACTTTTGGCAGTCTGGTAAAGTCTCTGGACTTCCTTTGTTTAAGGTATAGAAAACTACATGGGAATTCAAAGGAAACCAATTCAATTAAAAACATAGTCACCAATTTTTTTTTTAAGTTGGTAGACCCCAGGATAAAAATCCATGTTCTTAAGAGAGTTGTCTGGGCATCAAAAAAAAAGAAGTTGTGCAACCCAAGGTTGTATAACCAGACTTGAACCCAAGTCTTCTTAACTCCATGCCTGCCCCACTATCTAGTAAGTGGCATCCTGGATAGAACAAGGGACTTGAACTCAGGACAACTGGAAGAAGAAAAGACTTTCCTAGCTGTGAGACCCTCAGCAAATCACTGAACCTCTCCCTGCTTTGGTTTCCTCATTTATAAAATCAGGATAATAATAGGACCTGTCTCCCAGGGCTGTTGTGATGATCACTTGATAAAACATATGTAAAAGGCTTTGCAACCCTTAAAGCAGCATGTAAATGCTAATTAAGATGTTAAGGATACCACACTGCTTCTCAACAGCTCTCTGGTTGCCCTGATCCTCAATTTTTGCTTGTCCAGGTACATTCCTAGCTTCTTCCACTGGCCTTGGTCATCCTATTCTAAGCCAATTCCAAAGTGTAATTGTCCATCCTATTGTCCATTATCCCTCAATAAATATAATACTGCAGATGTGGTCTGATATGGCAGAGTATAGTGGAATAACCTTGACCTGACTTCTACTCTTCTATCAACCTGCTACATTTGTTGTTACTGCACCACTGACTCATTGAGTGGACGACAGCCCACTGAAACCCCAAGGTATTTCTCACGTTGCTAGATGGTGCAGCAGGTAGAGCACCAAGCGTGGAGTCAGGAAGACTCCTCTTCCTGAGTTCAAATACAGCCTCAGACACTTACTAGCTGTGTGACCCTGGGAAAGTTACTTAACCCTATTTGCCTCGGTTTCCTCATGTCAAATGAGCTGGAGAAGGAAATGGCAAACCATTCTAGTATCTTTGCCAAGAAAACGCTAAATAGGGTCATGAAGAGTCAAATATGACTCAAAAAAATACAACAACATTATCCACTTTAATATATATCATTTATCAATTAATATAAAATTGCAGATGTGATCTGACCATGCAGAGTATAGTAGAATGACGGCCTCCCTCAACTTGGCTTCTACTCTTTCATTAACCCATTACATTTGTTATCTACCACAATGTTGACTCATTGAGTAGATTTCAGATGCTTAAAACTCCAAGGTCTTTCTCACATTAAACTGCTTTCCAGCTACATTTCCCCCCATTCTGTACTTGCACACTGATTTTTTTTCTGAACCAGAGGGTACAACTTTGCATTTTCCCCTATTACACTTTATTTTACTGTTAGTCCACCCTCCTACATCGGTGGTATCAAACTCAAAATAGAAATGAATCCCTGTGGGTCACATATTGACTTAGAAAACCACAAACTGACATTATCTATGTTGTATTACATTTTTATTCATTTTGCTAGACATTTCCCAATAACATTTTAATCTGGTTCTGACCTTGCCCATTGGCAGTCCTAAGTTTGATGCCTCTATTTTGGATTTTTTTAGATGCAAAATATGTTGTCATCTAGTCCCCATCTTATATCCTTTGTGAATCTGATCAGCATGCTCCCTATGCCTTCATCCAAGTCATTGATAAAAATGTCAGAGAGAACAGGGACTAGGTCAGGGCCCTGGGCCTCCTGGCTGACCTCTTCCCATTCTTTTTCCTCCCCTCGGGTGATACTATAAGATAGCCAAAGAAATGTGGCAGTTATCAGGGAAGAGCGAAGAAGATATAAAGCTAGGAGGCCTTCTTTTCCTTCTGAAACAAGTCTTTTGGGACCTGGGGACATTCAGCTATTCATGACATCTTTCTTTCTTTCCTTTTCCTAGAACATTTTGAAATTGCAATCTTCGGGTGTCAGGCTTTCTGGGGAGCTCTCCAGAGCTCTTTTTCTTGGATCATTTGTATGTTCATGCCTGAAGAGGCTTCAAAACTGGAGGGCCAAGGGCTAAACAGTCTATCAGGGCACCTAGGAAGATAGAATCCTCTAGGATTTTCCTGTCCTTTATATGCATTTGGCCTGTGAGTGGTAATCAGAATATTTGCATTAGGCTTTTAATTCCTCACACACAATAGTTATTTAGTAGCAAGGCATATTTATTTTTGAGCTTAAATTTCTCCAAAGTAATAAATACATACTACGATTCTGGGTACACTCATTTTCAAGGAGAAATGTGTGTGTCTGTTTGATTTATTGTGTATCACTTGTCAATGTCTGTTACTGCCAAAGTTAAAAGATCCTTGAAACTACAATATGATTTATCTCAAAATGTCATCTCTACTTGGTCCTTCTCTCCCTCTTACTGGAACTTGGACTGTGAACCTGGACTTTTACAAAATTGTGTATATCCTAAGACTTTTTGGTAGACTAATGTCAGGAAAGTGACTGCTAGGAGGGATCTAGGGTTCTGAGAGATGACTTTTGACCTTATCTTATGGGGAACCCAGCCACCACACCATTTCCCAGCCATTTCCACCTCAGCTACCCTTTAATTATTGTCTTCCTCTATTAAAATGTGAGTTCCTCTAGGGCAGGGAGTATCCTTTTTAACATTCAGCACAGTGTCTCTGCCATGTAGTTATTACTTATTAAGTAATTTGTCTTTCATTCAGATTCTGGGGGAAGAATTGCATTAATGGTTCCGGTAGAACATGCACCTAGAACTCGTCTAGCAGAATTTGAGCTGTCCTGTTAGTATGTTCACATATTGTTTTCTCAATAGCCTTTATTCTATTGCCCAAGACACTCACTTAACAAGCATTCATTCATTCATTCGTTCACTCACTCACTCAATAAACATTTACTGCCTACTCAGCACGGTCCCGGGTGCAGTAGTTGCTAGTCTTGAGCTTACACCATCCAGTTGAGAAGAAATCAGTTGCAAATAACTCAAGGCAATATAAAGTCTATAGAAGAGCATTAAAGCCAATCTCAAAGTCAGGATGAGCTGGGTTCCAGTTCTGCCTCTTGTCACAGATTGGCTGTGTGACTCGGGCAAGTCACTTAACTTCTTGGGGCTCCCAGGCAACTCTCTAAGACTATAAAAGGCAGAGGTGTTCAATCTGCATTGCTAGAGAGAATTCCTCGTCCACAGCTCCCTAAAGTAATGAAATCATCTGTCCAAATCAAATAATCAAACAAAGGCCATAAGAATTCAGGCTTGAGCTGTCAGGAAACAATTGCCTATGTGTTTAAAACACGTCTTGATATCTATAGTAATACGCTACAGGGAAATGATCTTAGGAGGAAGAATAGAAGGTGGGATGGAAACTGGACATGGCGCTCACTCATCAAGAGCTCGGTCTGCTCTGGTTCTGAATTGGGTCAGGACAGGTGCAAAGATGGGTGTGGGTGGCATTTGTTTACTTGTTTTATTAGTTACTTTAGAAGTTACCAAGACCCAGAAGGCAAAAGCTCTTTTCTCCCTGCCCCCACCCCCTAAGCATGCACATAGCAACTGTGCCCTGCACCTCCACTCAATATCCCTGCAATCCATGACCCACTGATAGTTCCCTACCATTAAAGGAGCCACGAGCCACCTCATGGGCCTGAATCTGCAAAGCTACCTCAAGCAAGGTGATCTATAATCCTGAGGCAATTACCTCAGAGTTCTGGCGCTGCCTCATCAGATCTGATGAACAATTTCTATTCAAGGTGCCTCCCTCGCTAATCCCCCATCCCCAGGCAGCTGCTAACCTGGAACACGAAGCGCCCCTATGAGACTCTGGCTAACTGGGAAGGGGGAGCATTGGGGAGCAGAAGTAGATGGAGTAGGGACGAAATGAAAGGGAGGGAAATAAATCCTTCCTGAGCTCTGCTGACACTGATGGTTCTCTGCTAGATTTAATTTCCCCAAGAGTTACTTGTTGAAGATGTATCAATTACGATGTGATGTGAAGGGAAAGCCACAAGTCAAATGTCCATTATGTAGGTGACCACAAACAAAATCCATAGCTGGTGACTTTTTCATTTTAATAATATGGACCAGGAAGAGATAAAGAACCCACACTGATTCCTTGTTTTACTTATCTGTACCACACAAGAAACGTGTTATGCACTGCCTTGGTCTTTTATTTTTGTATGCATCTTATCTTCCACAGCAGACCATGAGCTGCTAACAGGCAGGGATCACTGGGTGTTATATTTCTTGGGTACTGCCTCCTTCCCAAGCCCTACCCCAGTGCAGTGGTCATCCATCAGGCAGGATGAATCTGGGCAACCACCCCAGGGAAGTGTCAAACCTTGGGGGAGCTCCTACTGTTAGAAGCAGGTGACAGGGCAATTGAAATGACCTCAGGAAGAAAACTTGAAGGAAAAGTGGTTTCCCACCACAACGTGTAAAAGACCCAAGGTTCTCCCATACATATAGCTAACATTAACTGCTAACACTCTCCACTCCTAGCTGAACGAGGCGTGTGAGTGAGACCACTCCTCTTCCCTTCACCATTCAATGCACCCCTTTGTTTCTTCAGTGCTTCTTCGATGTTCATTTTAACCAGGTTTCAAAAAATGTCCCCAGGGTCCCAAAGAGCAATGTATTCAACAGAGTATAAAGCACATGACAGGTGCATATTAACTACTGATCAGCATAGTAACTGATTGGCATCTGCTCTGAAGAACTAGAAAGCCAGAACAACATGTGAGGGCAGTCCAGTACAATAACTTCAAAGAAATGGGGACCCATCGTCACCATACTGTCTTTCATTAAAATTCCACTGATTCCTCACCCTGGTATGGAAGGGTCCCTGGGTTCTCAATGGCTAAGACAGCAGAGCGCCAGCATCTCTGACAGTTTCGACCAAGCTGGAAGGGCTTGACTGCCTATGTGCCTGTGCCTAATGGCCAGCCTAGCTCAGTCCAGAAGGTCTCACCAAGCTGGTTGCAAGGTAACACGGCAACACAAGAAGACCTTGTGTACTAAGGAGATTTTGATGTGAACAGGAAGGATAGCATCACTGACCCAATCATAGATCTCAGAAGTACCAAATCTCCATTTTCCTACCTTTTTCCTTCACTTAGAATCAGAGGGAAAGAACCAATGTCTTACCAAGACATGGCAGTCATAGAAGTAGACTCCAATTGGAGTCAACCCTCAAGCAGCCTTCTTTCCTTTTTCTAGGACATTACGATGTAATATCATAACCTACTGTACTCACCTCTTACTTTTTAAAAAAAAAAAAGTATAGTAGATTCAATGTTATTTTCAAAGCTTCTGTGTTTCCCTCTGAACTTCCATCTCTTCCCTTTTGAGTCTTTTTAATTTTTTTTTTTCCTGCAACACTAATACTAGCTCCCCTCATATGAAAAAGGGAAAACTACAATATCTGAAACATGAAGAGTCAAGAAAAACAAATGACCACATTTGCCACATCCAAAAATGTATATCTCATTCTGCACCATCACCTCTGTGTCAGGAAGTAAGTAGCATGCTTCCTTATAGGACCTCTGGAATTGTGATCAGTGGTATTGATCAGAGTCCATAGGTCTTTCCAAGTTATTTTTCTTTATAATGTTATTATTATTGTATAAATTGGTCTCCTGGTTCTGTGTCAGTTTTGACAAGTCTTCCCAGATTTCTCTGAAATTATCCTTTTTTCATTTCTTGCAGAGCAATAATATTTCATTATATTCATGTGCCACAATTTGTGCAGCCATTTCCCAATGGATAGGCACTCCTTTAGTTTTCAGTTCTTTGCTACTAAAGAAAAAGCTGCTATAGTATCTGTGCAATATGTCTTTTTTCTCGTTCTTTGATGTCACTGGGGTGCAGACCTAGTTGGTTATTCCTGGGTAGACAGGTGCAAAGATTGGTGCAGGCTACATTTGTTTACTCGTTTTATTTGTTACTTTAGAAGTCACCAAGACCCAGAAGAGAAAGGCTCTTAACTCCCCTCCCCTGCTCCCCAAGCCTGCACACAGGAACTGTGCCCTGTGCCTACCACTCAATACCACTGCAATCCATGGCCATGGTTATTTCTGGGTTAAAGAATATGCAGAGTTTAGTGACTTTGGGGGTCAGACTTCCAAATTGCTTACCAGACTGTCTAGACCATAATGCTTGTTCCACCGTACCACAGTAATTAAATAGAAAGAAGAGACCAAGACAGTGTATAGCAAACAAGCAGTCTTCTACCTTCCATCATAAAATCTTAGATTTAAGAGTTTGAAGGGACATTAGAAATGATTTAGCCCAACCCTTTCATCCTACAGATGAAATAACCAAAGCTAAGAATGGTTAAGAGATTTGCCCAAGGTCACACAAGGATATGAACCAAAGTCCTCTGATTCTGAAATCAGCACATCTTCAACGACAGCACTGTAGACTTTTATCTCCAGTTATTTCTCACTAGAGAAGAGTTGATCAATAGAGTGGAGTGATGGAGAGGTTTTCCTTCTTTCAATCTTCTCTCTCCAATCTTCAATCTTTCTTTATCAATTGGCATCTTCCCTATTGCCTAGAAACACGCCCACATCCTCTCCTCTCCCACCCCATTCTTAACTTTCTCTTGTGTACATAATCCTCTCTATTACATCTATATATAATCCTCTGTTTCTGTTCTACTATGTTTATGAAAATGCCCATTTCTCCCCCTGGTTTGTTAACTTCAAAATCAAAAAAAAAAAAAAACCAACCCTCTCTTGACCCTACCATCCCCACAAGCTATCATCCTATCTCTCTCTTCCCTTTCACTCTCAAACTCCTAGAAAAAAGCAATGGACACTGCTTGCCCCCACTTCCTTATCTCCCACTTACTTCTTAAGCTTTTGTAATCTGTCTTCTACCCTCATAACTCAACTGAAACAGCTTTCTGCCAATGACCTCTTAATCACTAAATCCAATAGCCTTTCCTCAGTCCTCATCTTTGTAGACCTCTCTCCAGCTCTGGATGCTGCTGACCACTCCCTCATTCTACACATTCTTTCATCCCTGGGCTTTCATGGCCCTGCTTTCTTTGTTTGACCAAGGCTCACAGTAGTCTCCTTTGCTCGACAATCATCCATCTACTGCTTCTTTTACATGACATACCCCCTCCAGGGTCTGTCCTAGGCCCTTTCCATCTGTCTGCTCCCCTCTACTCATGTATTTAAAACTGGAAGGAACTTTAGAGTTCAAGTTCAACCCTCTCGTTTTACATATGAGGAAACCAAAGCCTAGTAAGGTTAGTGACTTTACTAGGGTCTCACAACTAGAAAGAGTTTGAGGCAGGATTGAAACCTAAGTCTTCCTGACTCCAGGTCCAGCTCTCTATCCCCATACTACACTAGCCATAAATTACACAAAGTGAAAGATCTACAGCCCAGGCTGTTGTTTCTTTGCTAAAGCTCCCTGTCTTTGCACTTCTCCCATCCTTAATTTCTTCAGCTTTCTCTCTGGAGAGTAGCCCCGTTTCATGCTCCTTCTTCAGCACTGCTTTCTGGCCAAGCTTCACAATTAGGGTTGCTTTGAAGTTAATCCTTCTGGCTCATCATTTTCATTCTCTTGGCTGGCTGCTCTCAATATAGCTGAAACACGGGAATATCTTTTGGGCACAGAGGTAACTAGAGGTGAATTCAGGAAACCAAACAACCTTGTCTCCTTGCTGGAGAGACTCTTACCTGGACAGATATTCTCAGCTTGGCTGCCTTCAGGAAGCTACTCAAAACAGTATTTGCTTCTCATTCTGACACATCAATGCATGCAGGCCTGGCTTTCCACGATACAAATGGTACTGAATAGGTATGTACAAACTGAACCTTGGGAAAGATATGCAACACAGCAAAGGCCACTTGGGAATCTTTTCATATGATATTTAATCCTATCTCCCTCTCCAATTCTGGAGTCTTTTATGAATCCCAATTTTAATATACGAACTGCACATGTGCTAGGTTTAATTTAGGGTGAACTTTGGCTTAATAGTTTCTACTTCTGCTGTTCATTCATTCCCTGATGGAATGCATAGTTTCCTTCAGCTTTTATTCATTCTAAGAGTCCACCACAAATTTATGTTATCTAATCTCATCTGGGCCTTCTGCAAGGAGGCAATCTTCCTATTCTGCCCTGATTGATTCTCTATCCCACTCACCATGAAGGCTATTCCAAATACAGTTCTATGTAAGTTCCCTTTGTTCAGACCCTCCTCATTTTCTGCCTAGACTAATGCAATTGCCTCCTAATTAATCCCTCTGCCTCAAGTCTCACTCCTAGCCAATCCATCCTCTACGCAGTGACTAAAGCACAGGTCTGACATTGGCAGCCTTCTACTCAAAAAATTTAATAGCTCTCTATCGACTCTAAGATCTTCTATTTAACATTTAAAGCTCTTCCCAATCTGGCTCCTTCCTATCTTTGGGGTCTTCTTTGCACATTACTTCATACACTCAGCCATCCTAACCTACTTCCTACACACAACCCTTAATCTTTTGTCTCTGTGACTTTGAACAGGTTCACCCCATGCCTAAAATGTTCTCTGTCCTCCACTCTGTCTCTTAAAATCCTTGGCTTGCTTGAAGACTGAACTCATGTGCTACCTTCTGCAGGAAGCTTTTCCTGGTCCTCTCACTTGCTAGCACCTTTTTCTCTAAAAGGACTTTGTATTTACATTGTATGTACACACCTACAGAGGTACAATCATCCCGATTGATATCTGGCCACTGGACCCAGATGGCTCCAGGGGAGAAAGTGAGGCTGGTGACCCTGCACAGCCCTCCCTCACCTGAATCAAATTCAATTGCAAGTCATGTCATCATCTCCCTGATGTCTTCGACAAAGAAGGACAAACCACAATATTGGCTGTCCAAAAGAATATAAACTCCTTGAGGGCAGGGCCCTCTGTATCTCTGTATCCCTGATACTTAGCATAGTACCTTAAACATAGTAGACATTTAATTACTTTTTGATTATCTAATGTCTAAGAGGATCATTTTCCATAATAAATGAGAAAGTAGAACCTGTGGATTAGGTATCAGAAGATTCAGGGTCCTTCTATTCCTGACCCTATCATTGAGTGACTTTGGCAAATCTTTTCTCCTCCCTAGGCCTCATTTTCCTGCTCCATGAAATGAGAGGATTGGACCAGATAGCCTTTTAGGTGCCTTCCAGATTAAAAGATCTATGATTTCTACTTCTCTTGAGAGAGTTCATTAACATGTGAAAGTGGCCAAGGTCATAATGTTTGGGTGAAATGGGTACTTCTTTTAGGAGAGAAAAATTCAGTACTGAATGTCACACAAAATCCAAGATAGACATTAATTACACCTACTATATTTATTATATCTATCTTTTATATCTATTTATTAAGAGGTAAATACCTAATAGATGAGAATTTATAAAGAACTAGATTTGTCTTAAAGAAAGATTCTAGGGATTAAATTGCAAAGTGACAGGTTTTCATGATAGTAATTATAATTATACTTAGCATATAATTGTGATGGGATGGTATTGTACTATGAGAAATGATGAGCAGGATACTCTCAGAAAAACCTGGAAAGACTTACATGAACTGATGCAAAATGAAATGAGCAGAACCAGGAGAACATTGTACAAAGTAACAGCAATACAAAACAGATAGGATGATCAACTATGAATAACTTAGCTAGGTAACAGCAATATTGTATGTCAATCAACTGTGAATAACTTAGCTATTCTCAGAAATACAAGGATCCAAGAGAATTCCAAAGAATTCATGATGAAAAATGCTATCTGTCTCCAGGAAAAGAACTGATGGAGTATGCATGAAGATCAAAGCATACTTTTTTTAAACTTTCTATATTTTTCTTGGATTTTTTTTGGTCTGTGTTTTCTTTCACAACAGGACTAATATGGAAGTATGTTTTGCACAACTGCCCATGTATAACCTATATCAAACTGCCTTCTCAATGAGGGGAAGGAAAATGGAAAGATGGAGAAAAATTTGTAATTCAAAATTTTTAAAAACATACTAAGATTGTTTTTACATGTAATTGGGAAGAAATAAAATATTAAATAAATATTTTCATAATTATTATACCCAGCACACACAGAGAGTTCTAAGACTTGTAAAATGTTTTACAAATATGATCTTATTTTATCTTCACAAAAACCCTGGGAAGAAGATGCTAATATGATCCCCATTTTACAGATGAGGAAATGGAGGCAGCCAGAGTTTGAATGATTAGCCCAGCGTCTTACAGCTAGTAAGCATCTGAGGTCAGATTTGAACTCAGGTTTTCTTGATTCCAGGTCTAGCACTCAATGCACTGGGCCACCTAGTTGCCATTTATTCATGGGCACCTTCTTTTCCAAGATCTCTATTACCTGATAGGTAGGTTCTCATTTCATATAATTTAAGTTTGAGGCAATATAGTTTTAGATTACTGAAATCTAACATTACCCTTAGTGGTGATAATTAAATAATAATAGCATTATTATGTCTTACCAATTAAGAAGGTAACACAGAGGACAAAAGGGTAATTCAATATATTAAGAGAGTCAAGACCCAAAGGACAGAGTAAAACACTGTTGTGTTCAATGGGAGAATGACCAAAAAGAATCAATAGTTACCAGGCTGGTAAATGTACTTTAAGTTCTCCTAATGCTCTAATGTATCAATATTGGAGCAAGAAATTAGTCTACTATTTTATTCACTTGATGGACTCAGATCCATTGATAGCATTTGCCCAATAGAATGGAGTTTTGAGGATAAATTCTAGGGTGCTTTGAAGGTTGGTGTGCTGATGGTCATAAAAACCTAAAGGAAAACAGCACTAAAAGTCTTAATATGCTAATCAACATGGTGACTAGTCATGACTGCAGAGGGCTGACAGTGAAGCATACCTCTCTCCTCTCTGCAAAGAAGTGGTCAACCAGGGGTGCTGAATAAGGTATACACACACTGTCAAACATGACCAGTGTTGTGATTTTTTGTGCTTATTTAACTGGTCTTTGTTATAAGGAAGGCTCATGGGAAAGGGACAGCAATTTTTTTAAAGAGCATCAGGAACACATTTCTTTTACTTTTCAAAGGAGAACGTGCTGTAAGAGTTTAGCAGGAACATGGACTTATGAGCTCATTGCCCTCTCCTTACCTTTCCCCACCTAAAATGAGACTGTAAATGCTAAACATTTTGTGGGAAATATCTGCCTAAGATCATTCCATCCAAAGATTTTCAAGAAAATAAATAAGAAGCTGAATCTTCTCTCCCCTCTCCCCTTTCCAATCAGATAAAAGAAAGGTCGAATGAAGTGAGGGGGTGGGAGGAAGATGAACAAGGTGAACAGATGGAAATAGCATCCTGGACACCTGCTGCCCAATTTTATAAGGTAAAGTTCATGTTTCTGTTGGTAGTAAAGACAAATAGTGATGACTAGCCTGGTGCCAGCTTGACAGATCATGAAGGTGCTGTCATCTGGGTGGTCCATCTTTCACGAAGGCTCTCACACGGCAGACGGATGGGGAGTGGAAGGATACAATTGGACTCTATTAATTAGCAGGGGGATTTTTCACCCTCTTTTCCCTCCAGGCCACAGGGCCCAGAGCAGATGTTCATACGTAGTTGCGCCACTGTTTTTAATTTGTCAGCATCTCTTCCATGGTGTTTTATTGTCATCCTCTTCCTTATTCCAGTTTGGCAAACACAATAGTTTCAAAACCCCAGCAGCCTATTCCAGCTAGTTTTCTCTTATCTTTGGAAACCCCTGGGACTTTGGGTCTAGGGTCTTCGCTAAAGTTCTAAGCGCTTGGTTCAACACTACAGGACACTAACTCCAACGGCAACAAAAAGGTGTCTCTCACCATAGAGTAAGGCAGTCTATCAGATTAATAAATGAACTTGCCTAGCCAGCTTTTTAGGACCACCCTGCTTCTCAAAGCTAAATCATTTCTGAAATTTCAATTAGCTTTCTCTTACTGATAGGGAGTAATAATGCTAACAATAATATGTCAATGATTGCCAAGATTTCCTCAGTTGAGAAGTCCCCTCACTGATGCAAATGGCAGCCTGTTTATAACAGCCTTAAAGAATTGCCTGAGAAACATAAAGGTTAAATGGCTGGGCCCATGTTCACACAGGAACTGTCAGAGTCATGATTCGAATCCAGGTCTTCCTGATTCCATGTCAAGCACTTGGACTCCATGCTCTTTCTCCCAACAATATCTCTCAGATAACACTTCTTACAGGGTACACAGCACATTCCTCCCAGCTATCCTGAGGCAGGTAGTATGAGTTAAGTGCTTCCTCTTTCAGATTGCCTTCAATTCACGCTATATACACCCTATAATATGTGTACCTTTTAACTTACATATTATCTCCCACATTAGAATATATACTCACTGAGGGCAGAGACAGGGCATTTGTATACCCAAAGTTGTATACCTTTATTTATATACCCAAATCTTATCACAGTGCCTAGAACACAGTAAGTGCCTAATAAATGCTAGTTGACTGAGTACATCACTTTTGCTTTCCTTTTGCACACAGATTTATGATTTCAAATATGTAGGGAATTCCTGGTACAGAAATGCCCTCCACTAATGGAAATTAGCAATCTGCTGGTGACTTTCAGTCTTAGAAAGTCACTGGGGCACTGACCCAGTTAAATGACCACGGTCAGAGAGCTAGCGTATATCAGAGGCAGGGTTTGAATGCAGGACTTCCTGACTGAGCTTGACCATCTATCCACTAAGTGTGTTGTTTTCCCCATCTTATAGCTCATACAACATATTCAGAGAAGTAAATGTTCACGCATTCCTCTCATCACATATTAGTAAGTGTAAGAGCCAAGATGAGAAGCCAGGGCATTGGTTTCTAGTGAAGACTCTTTCCTCAGCTAAGGAGTACTCAATCCAAACAAAGGATTACAATTGCCAACAGAAGTATAAACAGCACCCCTAGCCAATTAATTTCAATCCATCATTTACTAAACCCTAACTATGTACGAGATAATTTTCTAAGAGATGAGATACAATGCTGAAAAATAACAATTCTTACCCTCACAGGGGTGAGGAACCTGGGGCCTTCTAGGTCCTTGGGTGCAGCCTTTGGACTGAGTCCAAGTTTTACAGAACAAATCCTTTTATTAAGGGGATCTATTCTGTGAAGTTTGGATTCAGTCAAAGGTCTGCACTCAAGGACCTAGAGGGACACATGTGGCCTCAAGGCCAACCCCTCCTCTAGGAGCTTATAATTTAATGAGGGTATGTGGTAGAAGCAATATCCTGGGATCCTGCTTTATAGAGGCTAACTAGTTTTTTCTTTAAAAGTACTGAAATCTTCCTCTGGATAGAATTTGCCAAGGGAACTAAAGTCTTGGGCTGATATCATAGCTTCCTGGTATCTCAGGGACAAAAGCTATACATAGGTGGGCAGTCACCTGGCTGTTCCCTCAAGCTTCTGCAGGCAGAAGGGCAATGTAACCAACATTAGCACAGGGAAGCTGGTCTGAGCTGAATCAATAATGTATCCTCACTGAATATCCTTCTCCTATTATGATTAAGTAAACATTTCGTTAACTATCAGATAGTTGATGAGTCTCCTTTTGTTCCAATCTTAAACCTGAGGCATCAAACTAACCTAAGTCTGCCCTAGCCTAATAGAAGCAGATAGGATATATACACTAACCAGTATGATGTAGTAGAAAAAGTATTAATTTGGGAATCAGGAGACCCCTGAGTTTGAAATCCAGTTCTGACGCTAGCTGTGTGTCCATGGGCACATATTTTATTGTGGGGATAATGGGGAGCCATGAAAGGAGGAATAGCCAAGAAATAAAATGTTCATATCTGTGCACCAGTAAGATTAATTTGGCAGCTGTGTGAATGATGGACAAATTTGATAACACTTACTTTCTGTTTAGGGACATTAGCTGAAGGTTATACTATTATCAAACAATAATGAAGCCTTGTTCCTACAGCTAATCATGCTGGAAGGGTTAATCTTTCTTGGTTAGGACTCCAGGGTATACCTTTGTGCAGGCCTAGCACTGGGAGAAGTAATTAACTTCTAAAACCTAGAGCTCGATTAATGATATTTCATAAACTCACATAGCTAGCTAAGCCATCTAGCACCATTTGCCTCTAGGCGGTTATGCAATAAAAATATCCAACTGCCTTGACAGCTTTCTTTTCTGGTGTGAACAGTTCCTTTCTCCAAAATAACTAGTTCAATAGCCTTTATTCCCCATAGGCTTAGCCACAGACTAGAACTCTGACCTGGGAATGCAATTTTTAAACTTGTTCCTTTAAGGAAAAAAGTTTAAAAAAAAATCATTGTTGGACCCTGGCAAAACCCAGTGCTATTAATTAGCTCAGAACAAGCAGAAATGGTGGAAAGACTGGGATAAATCCATAAAAACAGGCTGTAAAAATCCTTGCAAAGCCAGGTCACTAGGGCAGGTTTCAGAATGACAAGACATTGTTTTCTACACACAGTGTTCAAGCTGGAAGAAACTTACAGAAGAGTCTATCTAATCCAATGCCCTCATTTCACATATAAAGAAACTGAGGGCCAGAAAAGGGAAGGGACCTGTCCCACAAGAAGAATGGCTTGTATAACTGTGCTTATATAACTACTTAGTGACCTCTAGAACAAGACCCTGAGGTTTTTACTTGAAGGTTTCCACTATGTGCTGTTTCTCTTGTCTCTCTCACTCTCAAACTATTCCCTTTCCAGGGCCTTGGAAGGGTGCAAACTCTGCAAGTTACCCACAGGTGACTGCAAATCAGCACCAGCTGTCCTGTCTCAGAGCATAAAATGGAGAGGGAAGACCTGAAAATGACCATCTAAAGAGGTAAGAATTTATCTACAGGCACAGTCCTTCAAGGTCAGGTAAAGGACATGATTCAGGTTGCCACTTACAACACCTCCAACCCAGACATCCCCGATTTGCAAATTTTGCTAATGAGTCTTTCCCATTCTTTATTTCTCAGACTTCATGACCAGAAAATTGGAAGCAAGAACTACATAGAAACCTGGGAAGGGGTGGGAAAAAAAATATTTTATCGCAAGAGCCCATATCTAAGCTCATACCTTCTAAAGGCCAGAAGAGATCCCTCTTCTCCTGAAATATAAGGATTCCTTAAGGAATTCACCTGGAGAGCCAGGCCTGACATTCGAATTCCCCCACAGTTCTCCCTTTCTTCATCAAGAATTTAGTCTGTATTAATACCTCAAGGTTGGGCACCCTGGTTGGTTTCTCTGCTTTCAAAATGGAATAGAGGGGCCTAAGGAAATCAGAGTTGCGCCTGGGCAACCTCACATAGCTACACTTAGCAAAATATTTTGTATTTTCACAGAGCAAAAGTTTGCTCTTTCTTCTCAATCTCCTCTCCCACTGACCTCAGTCCCTTTTCATCTAATTACTGTGTAAGTGTGCACATGTAAGCACACACACACACATACACACACACACACATTAAGCCAAAGGAAACAGTGAAAGACAGGAGAGGATGTAAAGATAGAATACAAGAGGTACTTGATATACAGAGGAATACTGCTTTCCTGACATCACTTTCAACTGGGCACTTGTCTTATGGGTTCTTGCCTCAGCCGTTAGTCTCCCTAGGTGTGGGCACATTTGCCATAGATATCCAGCTGCTTTCTGTATTTAGAATTCCATTCATGCCAACCTCTGCTCTCAAGCTCCAAACCTGGGAAGTGGCTGGTGGGGCAAAGCTCTCTGGTTATGAATGGGGCAGATTGTAGCAGGAGGGTTTTGCATTTATCCCTGGATATCTTTCTTGGCATACTGACAATGAGATTACGTACTACACATAAAGCAAATAGAATGCTGCCAGGAGGCAGGAACATTGCTCAGCAAGGGTCAAGGGGCTAGGAACTTATATATCTCTCTTCAGGGAATCACTGCACTAATGATACTGGTTGAAGATTCATCCCTAGGGCTTTTTTACTAACAAAATTCAAATGGTGACAGTACATACCTCAAAGGCAACTGGGAAGGTCAGATAAATCATGGGCATGTCATAAAGTGCTCTGGAAAGGGGCCATCATTCTACACTCTGGTCTTTAGAGTCTCCTACCAATCATCCTGATACTAGGAAGGAATAAAAGCATATGAATGACAATAAAATGGAATCATATGCTTAGAATTCCCTTTCTCCTCATTTCTACCTCCTGGCTTCCCTGCCTTCCTCAAATCTCAGCTCAAAATGCCACCTTCTGCAAGAAGCTTTGCCAGGTCCTATCCAATGCTAGTTTTTCCCCTCTGAGATTGCCTCAGATTTCCTTTGAAGATATCTTTTATGTGCATAGTTATTCGCATGTTATCTGTCCATTGGAATGCGAGCTTTTTGAGACCAGGGACTATCTTTGCCTCTTTGCAACTTCAGCATTTAGCACAGTACTCTGCATATAGTAAGCACTTAATGTTTGTTCACTTGACTTGTTTCATATGCCAAGCATGCTCTGGAGGCCGAGATGATCCAATAATCTTAAAATCACCAGCTTAATACAAATTGGGAATGATATATTAGGTTTATTGGGATACTTCATCATTAGAGGAAGGACGTCCAAAAGAAGAAGAACTTTCATATTCCCAAGCCAGGCTGTCTTATTTCATAAGCCTCAGAAAGGGTCAATTCAATTCTATGAGCACTTAGCAAATGCCTGCTACTATGATGCTAGGCATATAAAGACAAAAGCAAACTACTCCCTGTCCTCCAGGAGTTTACATTCTCCTATAAGAAAATGACAGCTACACAAGTCAATAAATGTAAAGTCACATACAAATTTCATAGTGACTAAGCTCAGCAACATTCTAAACACTGGAGGACTCAGGAAAGGCCTTTGAGATCAGGTGGCAAATGAGCCTAGAAAGGAGGCAGGGATTCCCAGAGGCAAAGATGAAGAGGGAGAATGGGCTAGCTAGGTGAGAGGGAGGGGCAGCCTGCACAAAGCCACGGAAACAGGAGGTAGAATGACACAGCTGGGGAACCTTCAGGAGCCCAGTTTCTCTAGAATTTAGACTGTCTGAGAGGCAGTAATAGGTCATCAGCCCAGAAAGAAAGGCTTAGAAATCTCAGTCCCTTGACTTGGTCTATCTCCAGTGAACTCACCACAGAGATGATACTGGCTGAAGATCCACCATTGCTGCTTTTTTTGCCAAGATGAGAAAGGTGATACTGTGGATCTCAAAAGTATCTGAGAGCGTCAACTAAACTATAAGCCTGTCAAAAAGAGCTCTGGAAAGAGGACAGCACCCAAGGATAGTAGCTATTTAATTTTTCCCTTTGTATCCCCAGGGCTTTCTGCAGTGGTCCACCCCATATATGCTACGTAACCCTGGGCAAATACTTGACTCCTTAGTGTCCCCAAGCAACTTTCTAAGAGTATAAGTTGCAGAACAGGTACTGAGTCCCATTAGGAGGAGTTTCCTCACATTCCTTGTACCAATGAAGTAATATCAGGGGAAAAAAACCACCTCAAAACCTAGATGGAGTACCTATGGCCAAGGGGGTTCACCCCTGACATGGAGAAGTTCTAGCACAGAACAAGTATTAGAGGGATTCCTTATAATTGGTAAGGTCCTCCACATGGTCTTGTTTATGAATATGTTGATTGCATTAATCCAATAGCACTGCAGTGAGTTATGAGTTATGCCTAACCATCCACATAGGAAAAACTAAGTGGATAAAGAATACATATCGCTTCATACAAGCAGTTGTATGAACAATAAGTAGAACCCAGAATTAAACCAGGAGAGAGAGCTGGATTGCCTGCAGGAAATTTCAAAGCCCTTTTAATAACCTCATGTTCCCCCTGAAATACAATTCCATCTTCTTAATATTAATATTCTTCCACTGATGTCACATGACTACAAGTCATAGGTCTGTAATATGTAAAGAACAAAATTTGATCACCTAAAGGGCAACATACTAGACATATTGTTGTTCAGTCATTTCAGTCCCATCCAAGTCTTCATGACCCCATTTGGGGTTTTCTTGGCAGAGATACTGGAAGGGTTTGCCATTTCCTTCTATAGCTCATTTTACAATATGAGGAAACTGAGGCAAACAGGATTAAGTGATTTTCCCAGGATCTAACTACTAGTAAATGTCTGGAATCAGATTTGAACTTGGGAAGATGAGCCTTCCTGACTCCAGGCCTGGCACTCTATCCACTTCACTACCTAGTTGCACCATAGTAGACATGAGCTGGTTGCAACTATTACCGAAAAGGAATTAAGAATGAGAAGTCATGTAAAAGATTTCACCAAAAAAGTATAAGACTGCCAAAGATAGACTGGTCACAAGCCAGTGGCGTTTGATAACTAAAGGATTAACTCCTTTTTCTACTGGGATCCTCGGGCTGTCAGAAATAGAAGGAAGCCCCCAGCACATTAGACAGACTCCATTTGGCAAACTTCGAGGAAGAGTCACAAGGGATCGGCACACATCGATGGAGTCCTACCTTGTTGGTAGGAATATCACAATGGAGAAATCACAGACCCAGAAGCACCCAACACTTAGGATCCCATCCTCACCAAAGCAGGTGCTTAAAGAGTGTTTGCTGAATTGAATTGGTAACTAGGAAGGAAGGAAAGGTTCCAAGTAGCAGCATGAAGTAGAGAGAAGAGTAGAAAGGTCAAAGGTTCTACTTCTAGCTGTTATTCACTAGTACTATGACCTTGGGTAAGTTATATAATTGGAAGAACAGGTTACACCTACAGTCGCTCTGTGACTATAAAGCACTTTATAGGTGGCCTCATATGATCCTTAGGACATCAGCTGATAACATATAATACACAAAGAAGCTGATTAGAGAGGTTAAGGCTCTTGTCCATAGTCATACAACCAGTAAATGGCAGAGCAGAGACACATGCTCGGATCTTTCCACTGCAAATCCAATAATCCTCCTGCCCTAATATTCTGCTTCTTGGTTTCCTCCTGCCACATCTTAGAAGGGCATTAACTAACTGGACAGCATCCAAGAGAAGATGAACAGGACAGTAAGGAAAACCAAAACCCTGCTGCAGGAAAATAAAGTCCTCATTCTCCTTGAGTCCTCTGCAGCATCTGATACTGTTAATACGGCCCTCTCCTAATAGATCACTTTCTTTGGCATCCATGACACTCAACTGTGTTAGGTCTACCCCTACTCCTCTGAAGGCTCCTACTCTGTCTCCTTTACTGGCTTCTTCTGCCCCTTAAGCAGATATGCCCTCCAAGGTTCTGTCCTTGACACTCCTCTTTCCATATGTCGTCTCCTCCATGCGGATGGTCCATCTGGCTGCCATCAGAAACATAACATCCAGACTGGAACTCATCAACTTCAACCTAAAACCTTCCTCCCATATTTACTATTGACACCATTCCCAAGTATGTCAGTGCTCTGGCCACACTAGTCTATTCTTCCCCTTCCCTGTGCTCATCTTGTCCTCTTCTGTCTCCCTAATTGAAACAGAATAGAGAGAGAAGAAAAGAGAACCTAGGTCAGAATGTTGGAAGATAGCCACAGTTAGCAGGGATGACCTGGATGAAGAACTAGCAAAGGAGACTGAGCAGTCAGACAAGTGTGAGGAGATCCAGGAAAGAGTAGAGCGAAAAAAAAAAACTAGGAAGAAGAATAAGTCCCTCCCTTTCTTAAGGAACAACTTGGTCACTACCCTTTTCACCCCTCACCCCACAAAAAAAATACTCCTAGACCAACAAAAACTAATCTTCCCTCTCCTCAAATTTCCATAGCACCATCTGGACCATTTTTGTTTTGGTCTGTTTTTTTCCCTGAAACACATTCTCCCTTGCATCATAATTACTTGTGTAGATGTTTTAGCCTCCTTATTAGACTATAAGCTGCTTGAGGGCAAGATAACTGTTTTAGATGATTACTGAACACTGCACCGATTTGATAGTAATCTTCCAACTACTTGAAAGGTTTCATTCTTCAAGGACAAAAGACTGTTTTGCTGAACACCAGAGGACAGAAACTATGACCAATGAGTGACAGTTAACGAGGAGTTCATGTGGAGTGATGGTGACGAGATAAAAATATCATTAGATGAATTCAGTACTGGTGAGATGGCCATACTCAAAAAAGAATTTGTCGACAGTTCATTGTTAGTATAGGAAGAGGTCTCCAGTTGTGCTGCTTAACATTTTTATCAATGACTTAGATCAGGGCTGTCCAAAATGCAGATTTATGTGCAATTTATGCAGCCTACCTACAAGCATAGAAATCTACATAAATGCTTTAGTAAACCACAGACCTCTCCCTAAAATGGCAAATCAAAATATATTGTCTATTGTTTCAATAAAAACACAAGGTTGGACAGCCCTGACTTAGATAAAGGCATAGCTGGTTTGCCCATCAAAATTGCTGATGGCACAAAGCTGGGAGGGATAGCTAACATGAGAGATCCCAAAAGATCCTGACAGGCTAAAACACAAGGCTAAATCTAATAAAATGAAACTCAATAAGGAGAAATGTCAAGTCTTACACTTTCCTGTCTCACATAAGGAAGGAAGTGGCCTTTCTTGACAAGGCAAACCCCTCAACAAGTGATCCCATTCCAACCCAATCTTCTCCAGCAGACTGCCTCCTTTATCTTCCCCATTCTCTCATCTATCTTCAATCTCTCCCAGTCTACTGGCTGCTTCTCTACTATCTACAAGTCTTCATCCTCAAAAAAAACCTCACTTGATCCATCCATCATGGCTAGCTATTGTCCTATGTCTCTTTTCCTTATTGTGGCTAAATTCCTTGAAAAAGCTGTCTACAGTCAATGCTTTCACATCTTTTTCTCACACTCTGAAACTGCTCTCTCTAAAGTTACCATCTCTTAATTGCCAAACCTAACTGGCCTTTTCTCGATTCTCATCCTTCTGGATGTCTCTGCAGTGTTTGACACTGTATTACCCTCTTTTCAGTATTCTCTTCTCTCTAGGTTTTCATGACACTGCTCTCTCCTAGTTCTCCTCCTACTTGTCAAGCTACTCCTCAGTTTCCTTTCTTGGATCTTCATTGAGGTCACATTCAATAACTGTAGGTTTCCTCCCAGGCTCTGTCCTGGGCTGCTTTCTTTTTTCCCTTTATACCAGCTCCCCTTTGCTTTATAGCCCCAGCCCCCTCCAGCCTTATCCCCCCAAAGGAAGTTGGAATGAAACTGGACTAGAATTTGAGTCCAGAGGTCCCTTCCAGTGGTAAAATTCTATGACCTCTGAGGCCCCTGCTAGCTCTACTATTCTATGATTATGAGGCTTCAAGGACCAAACGTTCCCAGTGGCTAAGCAGCTAGAAGCTACATTAATCTTTGGGTCCCTAGAGTATGATTTAGTGGAGGTGAACTTTGTTCCAAGAGAGGCTTTACACATATTGAATTTCTTAAAATTCATAAGAACCAACATTATAGCAGATTCTTCTATAAAACCAACCACAAAAAAGTCCTTTTGCAAAGTCAATGGTCATATCTCCTCACCCCATAATTTATCTGTTTGAAATCTGGATTTTTTTTCCTTAAATCCTGATGAAATCCTTAATTCAGTTTCATACAATATGAAGTTGGATTGATGTATTAATGAGAATACTCTCCCTTCCTAAAGCTATTTTGGCCAGCTTGGTTAAGAACATTTTCAATGAAGACTTCAACATTTTTATAAATTGAGTTTTAGTGCATTTTAAGCAATCTAGGGCTGTTAGAGCTGAAGGAGCCCTTAAAGCTCATCTTATTCATATGCTACTTATTCATATTTTACTGAAGAGGAAAGCGAAGCTCACAGGGGTTGCTCCAAGTGACTTGCTCCAAGGTCCTATGGTAAACTAGTTGTTCAGTTTTGTCCAACTCTTTGTGACCACATTTGGCTTTCTTGACAAAGATGCTGGGGTGGTTTGCCATTTCCTTCTCCAGATAATTTTATAGTTGAGGAAACTGAGGCAAACAGGGTTAAGTGACTTGCCCAGGGTCACACAGCTAGTAAGTGTCTAAGGCTAGATTTAAACTCAGGAAGAGGAGTTTACTTACTCCAGGCCTGGCCCTATACCCACTATACCACCTAACTGTCCAAAGGAGGAGGAGTAGAATCCAAACTACACTCTGCATGTTCTGAATCCTAGCCAAATGCCTTGTACCACTGAAAAGTGGTGCCCAGTAGACAGTCAACTTAGCCTGTTTTAGTGAACAGAAAGAAAGGGGGGGGTGGTTCTTATGAATACCTTAAATCACTTAAAGCAATGAGCAGTCATTGGCCCAGAAAACTACATATTATGAGATAATCTAGTAGTTTAAACATTCCCATAATAATTTTATTTTCTAGTATCAATTTGCCCTGCAATCCTTTTCTTTCAGTCATTCAACAAATATTTCTCAAACACTTTATGCAAGGTGGGGTCTAAGACTATGTATCTGGTCCAGATGATAAAGTCTCTTGCTCAGAGTTTTAATTGCAGCCCAACCTGGACCTAGTTATTAAGAACACAGAGCAGCTGATATTGACTTGATTGAAAAAAACAACAATAACAACAAAAAAACCCCAAATTCCTCACAATTTTAGCTCTCCAAAAGTGAAATGGGCTGTTTCAAGAGGTGGAGGTTTCCCTGTGACTACAAGCAAAAGCTGGATGACTACTAAGCAGTGAATGTGTTATAGATAGAGGGCATTTTTGTTCAGGCTTAGGGGATTTCTATAAACTGTTAGTAGGATTCGAACCCATGCAACTTTGCTCTAACTATATAAGATGTAGCAGTGTGCTGGGAAATGTTAAACAACTGGCTTGCTGGAAGAAAATGCATGTGACACATTTTTAAGTTTAATCTGCATTATTAATATTTTCTCTGATATTTTCTTAATAACAATGGTGGAGGAGGAGGAGGAGAAAAAGAAGAAGAAATGATGACAGCATTTATATAGTACCTACTATGTTCCAGGCACTGTGGTAGGTGCTATACAAACATCTCATTTGCTTCTCGGGACAAACCCTGGGAAATAGATGCTAGTATTATTCCCATTTTACGTCGAAGAAACTGAGGTAAAGAGGCTGTGATTTTCCCAAAGACATGCAGCCAGTAAGTGGCTGAGGCCATATCTGAACTCACGTCTTCCTGAATCTGGGCCCTTGTCTCTACCCACTGTGCTACCTAATCAGCAAAACAATAAATCAGCTTCTGATTTGTAGTGTTTGCTGATTTCTGAGACATAAATGCTTATGCTGAAAATTTAACAACTAGCCCTGAGCCCACACAATTTGGCTCTAACACACACTTGAATTTAGATGCTACTCTAGTAGCAGGAAAAAGAATTAATCTGACTTCTAAAGGAAAAAGTACAAAAAGAGTTAATGTGACTTTTATTTGGCACTAGGAAGCTCTGGTTTAAGATAAGAGAGAAGCTGCAGCCTCTTTTCATTAAGAGACTCTATATACTTAATCAGTTTCATTTTCTAATTCTTTAAATTGTCTTATTGTATGTTTTATTGTAAGTTACTGCATGTAGTTATGTCATACAGGGGTGTTACTGGTTGACAGACAGGAGAAGCTAGAAACTATGAGAAAACTTATCACATGTTGTAGTGTAGAAGTCAACCAGGGATGGAGGTCACCCTGAATACTGTGATTAACAATTCCAGTTTGACACTGACTTCCCTCACAGGTCTATCCTCCAGAAGTTGCTCTCACTTGCTGCCACTTACTGACATAAGAGCTTCCCCTGACCTGCTGCTTAAGCTGTTGCTGATAGAAAGAGATCCCCCCACAATCCCTCTTCCTTTTCCCTTTGCTACTCATTAGCCCATTAGCAGATGCTTAAAAGCAGCAGGCTGGGGGAAATTCTGCTGCCTATCAAATGTAGCTGCTGTGAGAGTCTGGGCAGGGAGAAATCAGCAGCCAATATCCCTTGTGTATAAATCAACCCAAATGGTAATTAACACACACACACACACACACACACACACACACACACACACACACACACACACACACACACACACACACACCCCAACATAACAACCCTTACTAGATCAGTCTGAATACAAAAATATGTGGTATCTCGTTACCTCTTACAAGGATCTTGCCACAGAATGGACCAAATAAGAGAATGAATTTCTTCTTTGGGCCTGCAGAGGAGTAACGGTTCTCCCTGTGAAAAATGTTCCCAAGTATGCTCTAAAACCAGGAATGTGATTCCTAAGTTGACACCTGACCAAAAATACAAGAAGGCTCAATTCAGCTACAATATAAGGAAGAAAAATGGCAAAGTGTCACAACTTTTTATAGAACTCAGGCTAGAAGAGAGCTGGTCAGGGAGGGCTGAAGAAGTGGCAATGGGATTTGAGGAGCCCTAGGGAGGGTACTCAGCTCCCAGAAACATCTCCCCCCACCTGCCTGCTGATGCTCAGAGCTCCTTAAAAAGAGGTCAAAACCTTTCCCAAAATGCAAACTGCCCAAGCATAAATGTATGGGGGAGCAATTTAAATTCATGTCCTGGTATAAATACCAGATGCTTTTCAGAGCATATTTTGATGAGATGGAAGGCTTGGTGTAAGGGTCAGTTTCTTTCAGGCTAGGGATGGAGGCTTCATCCCTCACTCTGCCTACCCTATTGCTCTGGCACATTGTATTAAGACATAATTCTGAAGTGACTGCAAATCCTATTACCTTCTTTGGTGATCTATTCCATTGTCTAATGCAGCTCAGATCATTAGAATCATAGGATTATGGATGGAAGGCTGGAAGGGACATGAAAGATCATCTAGTCCAACCTCCCTACTTTATAAATGAGGAAACTGAGGCCCCAAAAGGCTAAGTGACTTGTTCAAGGTCACACAGGTAATAAATAAGTGGCAGAACCAAAATATGAATTCAGGTCTTATGACACCAAGTGTTATGACACCAAGTCCAGTGTTCTCACTGCACCAGCTGCAGAAACTATTAGAGCTGAAAGGGACCCTTAGAAATCATCTAGTTCAACTCCTTCTTTTGACACTAGAGGAAAGTTGGGGCCTGGAAAGGTAAAGCCACTTGGCCATTGAGGCTGGGCCCAAGCCAGAACTACAAGTCAGGTCTCTTGATTCCCAGCCAAGAGCTATTTCAACTCTACCTTGCTGCTTATCTTAGGTCAAACCTCCCTGTGTCTAACCAACATCCTTCACTCTGCATCTTAGGCATATTTCCTCTCATTTTTGTCTTCAGCAAGGAGTAACAGATGGTTATTGCTTTTCCTACACCAATACAATAAAGAGTTCAGAAAGGTTAGACGCTTGGCTGCCCCTTTTTCTCAGACTTCTTAGGCAGGCAGGACTCGACATTTAGTAGGGGAGAGAAGAGGGAGGTGGGAAATGGACATAAGCCAAAAGACACTAAACCATGTATCTCTCTTCCCTTCCCTGCCATTGCTAGCTAAAGGAACATTCCGCATTCTAGAGGTTCCCTGCACCTAGTGGGCAAGGATAAATGTTTGTTGAATTTAAGAGAAAGTTAGCGTAGCAAGCTTAAATGACGAGCGGGGAGGTTACATTAAGAAAGTCACTTGCAAATATATGTGAATGGAAAGTGACTGCTTGGGAGGGTGAAGCTTGTGAGCGCATTTGAAGAGGCACATGATGGGGTGAGAGGCAGCAGCCTGATAAATGCTCCAATTCATGAACAAATTCAAGATAAACTGCCCAGGTCCCAAGAACATTTCTGAGCAGCACCGCTAAATCCACTTCTCCGCTTCCAGAGACCCGGAAACCGAAGACCTCTCCCTACATTCCCCTTACATCTCCTCTCTCCCCACCTCCAAGGGGATCTTGTGACAATACCCAGGCTACCTAACACCTTTCCTCCCCGGGAACGTAGATGAAATAACAAAAGCAAAAGCTGTCTCGGGCTCTGGGTTCCTTTTAAGAACAAGGAGCAATGAATGCAAGATGCCGGTGGATAGATGCTGCATTGAACTGAGTTTTCGTGCAAAAAGAACCACTCGGATTTTGTCCTCAGTCTCTCCCGGGGAGAATGAAGGACTCAGTCAGAGAATGAGGAATTACAGTAAGGTTACCTCTCTCCGGGCTCTATCTCACACACAGAGCCTTTGCTCTCTGTTGTGAGACCCACGACAACAGACCCCATTTTCCTGGAAACACAAGGAAAAACCGTGTATGTTTGGAGTGGGAGTGGGAACTATTAAATTAACCATTTCTTGAGGGAAAAGAGGAGGATGAAGACAAGGAAGTAAGACAGTGCCCATTTAACTGAGGGACAAAATCGGGAAATAGCTGTATCCATCACCCCCCACGCAACCTTAAGAACCTTATGTGACCCTCTGAAAACCCGGCTTTCACACACACACGCACACACACACACACGCACACACACACACACACACACACACACACACTCATCAAGAGCAACCATTCCATTCAAATCACCGAGTCTCACTCTGAGCAAGACCCTGAGTCGAGGCTGCCCATAAAGGGGTCGGAGCTGCCGTGCCCTAGAGGCATCCCTCTCGCCGTGGGACCCATGGGGAACTTCCTCGGGGGGATCGGGCTGGGGGAGGCTGGGGCTGGCAGGGAGAAGGATAGCTAGTATTTCTTTCTCTCTTCTGCGGAGCCAGGGGCATCGTGGGGACCCTGCCCTGAACTCTCGAGGAAGCAACAACTGCAGAGAAGAAAGAAAGCGAAGGGAGAGAAAAGCCACTTACCCATAGAGCCCGCGATATCTGCCCAGGTTCGCTCCCACAGGAGAGCTAGTGAGCCGTCACCAGCGGCGGCGGCGCCTTTGTCTGCGCCTCTGCCTCTCTAGCTGCCGCTCGCTTAGCCTCCGACGCTGACCCTCCGAGGAGCCCGATGGCTTCGGCGAGCCCCGGACCTTGGACCGGTGCTTAGACAGCCGGAGCTCGCTCCGTCCGTGCAGGAGCCAGCTTTCCCCTCCTGCTTCTCTCTCTTTTTTCTCCTACTCCTCCTTCTTCTTTTTCTCCTCCTCCTCCTCCACCTCCCCCCTGCGCCGGGCCCGTTCTCCTCCAGGCTCCGCCCCGGGCTCCGGCCCCGCCTCCGCCGCGGCCGTCAGTCACCCGGCCGGGGGCGGAGGTTGCCCACCTGCTGCAGCTGTGACCGCGCTGCGCCGCGGGGTGCGCGGAGGGGAATCACAGCTGGACCAAGCGGCGACTGCAGCGGCGCTGGGCCCTGGGACTGCTTCTGCGCCGCCAGCTGTGAAGGCGCTCCCAGGAGGCTCCAGGGGCCGGCTGGCTCAATGGCCCAGGACCAAAGCAGGAGCAGGTGGAGCAGACCCTGCTCCCTCCAACCCCCCCTCTCCAACCCCTCGTCCCATTAGGAGGGATGGATTATGCCCCATTTTGCCTTCCAACTCTTCGACCTTCCACTGTTCCTGAGGAAATTGGCCGCTCGGACAATGGTCTGCACACTTTCAGTGATCACTCCCCACCCCTAGACGCGCCCCTGCCCAGCTTGCTCCGTCTCCCAGATCTGGGGGCCCCGATAGGGTAGGAGGAGCCATAAGAGAGAATCAGGTCTTCTCTCTGCAAGAGACGCTTCGATTCAATCGTACAAACCATTTCTGTAGACAGAGCACTCTGCGTTAGGAGAAACACAAAGTTGGGAAGAGACACTGAGCTTGCCCTCATGATGCTTGCACAGGAGCAAAGGAACGTGACACGTGCACAAATCCCTAGAGGAGTGAATACAGAAAATCATAGCAGCTTTTATTAGAGCTGAAAGGGACCTTGGGGCTATCGAGTCCAATCCCCTTACTAGGCTGTTCTGAATTTGGGTCACGCCCCACTATGTTTTCCGACTCGGACCATCTTCCACCATTCCCGTGTAAATTGGCTGCTCCGAGAGCGCTCTGCACGCTTACATGGATCACCTTCCGGTGAATTTTGTTTCTTTTTTTGTTGGTAAAGATGAAGAAACTAAAGCTCAAAAAGGGCATAAGTGGCTTGTTCAGGGTCACATAGCTAGTATCTGGGGCAGGATCGAACTCAAGTCTTCCTGACTCCGTCTCCAGTGCTCCATTTGCTCCGCCAGGAAGGTGAATTGTTGTGGACTGTGGGTTCAGGGAAGGGCTTCTTGGAGCAGTATCGCTACCTTTGAAACTTGGTCTTTTAAAAGACCAGGTAGGAAGGTAGGAAGTGGGGAGAATGCAGGATAGAGGCTGGACTTCTAGGCATTGGGAATATAGTGAGCAAAGGCATCTATCTACTCAGGAAAGTACAAGGTATGGAAAAACAGATTAAATAGTCTAATTGTCTGGAAAGCTTTCATAGAGAATTGATAGGAGATCAAACTAGGAAAGATAGAGCAGTACCAGATTTTTGAGAGCCTCGAATGATAAGCTAAAGCAGAGCTTGAACTCAGAAGCTTTTGGAGGGGAAGGGGGATATGACATGATCAGATTTGAAGAAAAGGAAGATTGATCTGGCAGCCAGGGGAAGTCTAGATTGGGTAGAGTACAGACAAAGGATTGCTATTGTAAATTTCCAGGTAGGCGTTAATAAGGAGGACCTGTACCTAGAAGTTTTTGCACTAGAGAAAGGACAGGATGAGAGATGTTTCCGAGTTAAAACTGAAAAGGCTTGGTGTTTGATTAGTCATGAGAGTTGAGGGAGAGGGAAGAGTCAAAGATCAGCATCAGAGTTTTGAATATGGTAAACGGCATGGAATAGTAATTCCTCTGACAGAAATATTGAATCAGAAGGGGGGAAGGGAAGGAAAAGGAGAGGAATAAGCATTTATATGGCATCTACAGTGTTCCAGAAGCTGGGAAGTGGGGAAACTGAGGCAAACAAGGTTAAGTGACTTGCCTAGGGTCACACAACTAGTAAGTGTCTGATGCCAGCTTTGAACTAAGGTCTTCCTGGCTCCAGGCTCAGTACTCTATCCCACTGTACCTACTACCTAGAGCTATGAAGTTACATGACTTCCAACTCCAGATTTCATGCCTCAACCTCTCCCTTGATCTCTAGACCCTCATCTAGATGTCCTACCACCTTCTCAAACTCAACTTGTCTTTGTCCTATATGGAGATTATTCTTATCTCCTCCTCACCCCCAATCTGGCTCCAACCTACCTGTCCAGATTTACTTTATGTTACTCCCTTTTAAGTATTCTACAATCCAGCCAATTTGGAATACTTTACATCCGTCATTATAATCCTGCACCCTCACAGCTTTACCTTTGATTAAGTCTAGAATGGACTCCTCTCTTTCCCATCTTCATTTTCCACTCCCTCTTCCCTTCCTTCAGGGTCCAACTCAGAGGCCACCTCTTCTGAATCTACCTTGACTCTTTTGGGTGACAGTGATCTCTCCTCCCTCAAATATCTCAAAGTACTTTGCTCAGTCTTCTCTTTTGCCTTTATTTCATTCTCTCCAGTATCAGAGATTTTTCAGTATTTGTCTTCCTTTCTCCCATCCCTTATAGCATAGCTATGAAAATAGGTAGAAACTAGGACCCATGTCAACCTGATCTATGAATCCCTAGCATCTAGCACAGTGAATTAACCTTATAATTACTTAAGTGCTTGGTGAACTGTTGGATTTATCAGAAATAATAATAGCTCACATTTCTATAGAACTTTAAGACTTGTTTTAATGCTCATTTCCACCATGTTCAATAGATAACGAAATAATTTTCTTAAAGATGAGAAAACTGATAATTAG
>CM053622.1:311944406-311961835 GCA_028646595.1 Phalanger gymnotis | reverse complement strand
ATATAGTTAGTCTTTCACAACATGAGTATTGTGAAAGGGTTTTGCATAATGATACATATGTGGGCTATGTTGAATTGCTTGCCTTCTTAGGGAGGGTGGTGGGGAGGGAAGAGGGAAGAGAATTTGGAACTCAAAGTTTTAAAAGCAGATGTTCAAAAACAAAAAGTTGTTTTTGCTTGCAACTGGGAAATAAGATATACAGGCAATGGGGCATAGAAATCTATCTTGCCCTACAAGAAAGTAAGGGAAAAGGGGATGGGGTGGGGAGTGGGGTGACAGAAGGGAGGGCTGACTGGGGAACAGGGCAATCAGAATATATGCCATCTTGGAGAGGGGGGAGGGTAAAATGGGGAGAAAATTTGTAATTCAAACTCTTGTGGAAATCAATGCTGAAAACTAAAAATATTAAATAAATAAATAATTTTTAAAAATTGAGATGTGTAATAGAATGCACTTTTCTAAGAAGTTAGACAACAAATGGGAGAAGAGAAATGAGACAGACTTGAAGGGCCATAGGAAGGCATTTTTTGTGATCGGGGAGACTGAATATCTTTGTAGGTTGACTAAGAGTCAATAATGAGGAAGGCATTGAAATTGCCTAAAAGAGAAAGAATGATTGGTGGAACAAGGTTTTGAATGTGACAAGAGGAGATTCAAACCAAAGGTATAAGCAGGAAGTTACACCTTAGAAGGTGTAGCAACACATCTTCCTTCGGGACAAGAGAGAATAAAGAAAGAATGGTTGATGGTGCTGAAAAATTTTGAGGGGTGCTGAGGAGGGGACCTGAAGGGATTCCCATTAGATGGCCACAGTCTTCTCAATGAACTAGGATTTTAAGTCATCTGCTATAAAGTTTAAGGGTAAAGGCACAAGTAGGGGAGAGGAGAGGAGAGGAAAAGAGGGTAAAAGAGAGAATAAAAGCTTGGGAGCATTTGATGTGGTACATTAAGGGGAGAATCAAGAAGTGCTGCCAAGCAGTAGTGAGAGCCCAGCTGAGGTTATATAACATAAATGTATAGTGGGTGCAATCACCACTTTTATGACCATCTCAAGCAATACTTAGTAATTGAGGAATAGAGAAAGCAGATGATGGGTTTGAGAATTGCTGTTCAGTTGTTTCAGTCGGGTCCGACTCTTTGTGACCTCATTTGGAAAGATACTGGAGTGGTTTTCCATTTCCTTTTCCAGCTCATTTGACAGATGAGGAAATTGAGGCAATGGGGTTAAGTGACTTGCCCAGGGTCACACAGGTAGTAAGTGTCTGAGGACAGATTTGAACTCAAGTCTTTCTGAGTTCTTTCAGGTCCAGTGCTCTACACCCTGCAGCAGTAATCATGTTGTCCTGTATAAAAAATAACAAACATCTCTATTTCCCCATTCCATGATGAGGGCAGAATTCTATTTTCACTGACTTTCAATCCAGAATTAAGCACCGAAGTTTGAGGACTTAATACATATCTTTGAGTGGAGGGAGAAAAATATATCTTTGTCTCATGAAGTCCACCCCCAGAATTCTCACCAATCATTCTAATCGCAGCAGGCACCATGACACTGTCCTATAAAATGCTAATACGATTCTTTCTCAGCTTGTCTGGACAGTGCTACTCCCCATCAGTTTAGCTGAACATAGCCTTAGTCTATTGCTCATAGCTCCTGGCTTTTCTACTAATGGAAAATAGAAGCTTTTTTAATCAGGTGCATATAGGCCAATGCACGAAAAGAGATTCTCCCTCCCTGTGTCCTCCATTTCTCCACCCTTTACCTTGAAAGTCCTGTGCCCAGACAAACACACGCATCTTTTCTCAAGGGCCCCTGGTAATATTTCTCTGGAACTCAAGTACTCTCTGACCCCTAAAGCCTTCTAGGAGGTGTAGTTGGAAGAGAGAAAGAGAATCACCATAAGCACCTCTGGCAGAAGAGTATTACTACAAACAAAATATTAAAAACCCCAAGGATGTTAGCAAAGAGTGGGCTGGAGAAGATTCTAAGGTTACTGAGAAAGTGGAGAAATTAATCTGGAGTTTAGTAGATTGAGGAAACAGTAGGATAATCAGATTTTGTAAATTTTAAAGAACAGGAAAAACTTCTTTTAGAAGCAGAAGTGAGAAGCAAGAAGCAAACCAAGTGAGAAACATGGGAGCAGATCCCAGCAATGGTGCAGGGGTATTGGGAGGAGTGGCCTCCAATACAGTAGGAACCAAGAGATATATGTGATGTCCTCAGGAGAAATTTTGGATTCAGTTAAATTAAGAAGGTAGAATGTTGAAGGAAAAGTTTGAAAATGTCTGTGGGAGGCAGTCATAGGATCCTAGATGTAGAGCTAGAAATGACTTTAGAGGCTATCAAGTCCAACCCCCTCATTTTACGGATGAAGACACTGAGGCATAGAGAGGCTAAGTGACTTCACATAAATAGTGAGTATCTGAGGCAGAATTTGAACCTAGATCTTTCTGACTCTAAGTCTAAGTATAGTATCCTATTCACCACACACTGCAACCTTTCATTGCCAGTGGACCCAGTAGACTGGGCCTGATAAGGAGTAGGGCTGAACTATATGTGGATAAGGACTTGAGAGAAAGCCATTGAGGAAGAGTGCTTCTATTTGTGTAATTGTAATACTGGATGACAGGGATTGGGAGACATTTAGGTCCTCATACCTACTGGACCAATCCTTTCTCTGCACCCCCCTCCCAACACACACACTCCAAATCTCTGTCCTGGGTTCTCTTTTCTTTTCAGTTACATTCTCTCCATTGGTTTTCTCATTAGTTTTTTGGACTTGAAGTAAGAAAATCTGGACTTAAATCCCAGTTCTGACACTTAGTACTTGTGTGGCTTTGGGCAAGCCACTTAATATCTTTAGAGCTCAGTTTCCTCAACGATAAAAGAACAGGGTTGGTTGGACTAAATTTCTTCAAAGGTCCTTTATATCTATCTCTAATCCTGTGATCTTTACACAGATACTCCCCAAATTTGTATTTCTAACTCTACTCTCTCTCCAGAATCCAAATCCTGAATTATCACCACACCGACATTTCAAGATTAGCATGTTGAATATGGAATTTACTATCTTTCTCCTGAACATAGCCCTCTTCCAGATTTCCCTGTTTCTATTGAGGGAATCCATATCTTTCTGCTTACCCAGTCTCCCAACCTCAGACAGCCTTGACTCTTCTGTCTCCCTCACCCTATACATCTTATCCATTGCCAGCTCCTCTTGAATTTACCTCCACAACATCTTTCATATCTATCTTCATATCTCCCCTATCTATCTTTCATATCTCCCCTCAAGCAACTACTATTCTGCTTCAAGCCCTCGTCCTGCCTCATTATAATAGCCTTGAATTTGGTCTTTATGCTTCCAGTCGCTCTCTCCTGCAATCAATCCTCTTCTCAGCTGTCAATATAATCTTAAGGCACAGTTTCACCATATCACTCCCCTCCATTAAGCCCTTCCAAAGCTCCTTGTTGCCTCAAAGATAAAATAAAACTCTTCAATCTTGTATTTGAAGTCCTGACTATAACCAGAATTTCCAGCCTTATTTCCCCTTACCTCATTTCTATGCTCCAGCCAAACAGGACTACTTCTTCCCAGAGTTTGAACCTCCATCTCCTGCCTTGATTCATTCATCCAAGCCACATCCCATTCCTAGAATGCTTTTCCTCCTCATCTCTGCCTCTCAGAATCATTATTTTCCTTCAAAGCTAAGCTCAAGTATTACCTCCCCTGTGAAGCCTTCCCTAATCATCACAATTATTAATGCGTTCTCCATCCTCAAACTACTTTTTATTTACTTACCTGCGTGCATAACTGCATCTTCCCTAACCTCAGTAGAATATAAGCTCATAATGGACAAGAACTATTTCCTCTTTTATCTTTGTATCATATATATCTAAAACATGTTAGGAGCTTAATAAATGTTGGTTGAATTGAATTGTTGGCAGTAAGGAAGAGGAGTTACTCAGTAGGTGGAAATTAGAACTGGTGGAATTAACTGGCCCCAAAGTCTTAATAGAATGTTGGACATTGGTGATTCAGATTCCAGGACTGTTTTGGAAGAAGCTCAGCACTAGCTACTTTTAGAAAGAGCTTTATTTTATTTTTGAAATGACAGAATAGTCATTGTTGTATATCCAGAGCCATAACTCAGAATTCTAGTACTTGGAGATGGTTTGGTTGACAGGGGAAAGGATAGAGAGCCCAGGACGCCTTAAAGCTGTTGTGTATAGCCTTTGCCACTGGTTCTAACATTGATCTTGAGCATTACCTGTGGTGAGAGATTTCAGGCCAAGAAGAGAATAGGCAGTAGACTTGAGTTGAGAATAGTCAAATTGGCAGAGAAAAGGTGCCTCAAGGAAAGAAAGAAGATGGCAAGATACTTCCTCCTCCCCTCCTTCCCCACCCTCCCAACTCAGGCATTACTTTACCTCGCAGCGGTAGACACACCAATACAACTGCTCTTGGGAGGAAGTACATCCCGCACATACACACGCACTTCCTCCATGATGGTACTTGAGGTGAAGCTCCGGTGGTCCCATGTTGGTTATGGCTTTGTGTAAATGATAATCCTTTCTCCCACTTTGAGTGGAGGAAAAGGCAATATAAAGTTACTAACAAAGTACATAGTAATACTGGGATTGCACTGAAAGACAGGGAAATAGGAATCTTCTTGCTTGGCTGAGAGAGGGCCGAAGATAGATTGGACCTATGACTTCAACCTGGAGTGCTTTAGTGAGCCAGTCTCAAATCAGTGGAAGTATTAGAAGATAGGTGAGAAATGTCCTATTCTTCTGGGCCCAGGGGAAAACTGAAACCTAGAAAAGGTTGAGGACCAAGGTAGACTTGAGGCACTTTAGTTAACAATTAGCCCACACCTAGCCGTACTAGATCTTAAATGGTATTATAAAGCAGCAATAATCAAGACTACGTAGTACTGGCTAAGAAATAGAGTGGAGGATCAATGGAATAGGTTAGGTATGCATGACACAATAGTCAATGACTTTGGTCATCTACTGTTTGATAAATCCAAAGACTCCAGCTTCTGGGATAAGAACTCACTATTTGGGGCAGCTAGGTGGCACAGTGAGTAGAGCACTGGCCCTGGAATCAGGAGGACCTGAGTTCAAATCCAGCCTCAGACACTTGACACACTTACTAGCTGTGTGACCTCTGGCAAGTCACTTAACCCCAATTGCCTTGCCATCCCCCCCCCCTCAAAAAAAAAAGAACTCACTATTTGACAAAAACTGCTGGGAAAAATGGGTACATGATTTAGATATAAAGGCTGATACTATAAGCAAACCAGGAGAGCAAGGAATAGTTTACCTGTCAGATCTATGGAGAAGGGAAGAATTTATAACCAAACAAGAAATAGAGAACAAAATGGATGATTTTGATTACATTAAATTGAAAGTTTTTGTGCAAAGTCAATGCAACCAAGTTTAGAATGGAAACAGAAAACTGGGAAAGAAATTTTATGGCCAGTGTCTCTGATAAAGGCCTCATTTCTTTTCTTTTTTTTTTTTTTGGCAGGGCAATTGGGGTTAAGTGACTTGCCCAATGTCACACAGCTAGTACATGTGTCAAGTGTCTGAGGCCGCATTTGAACTCAGGTCTTCCTGACTCCAGGGCTGGTGCTCTACTCACTGCGCCACCTAGCTGCCCCTTAAAGGCCTCATTTCTAAAATATATAGAGAACTGAGTCAACTTTATAGGAGTACAAGTCATTCCCCAATTGATAAATGGTCAAAGGATATAAACAGGCAGTTTTCAGATAAAGAAATGAAAGTTATCTATAGTCATATGAAAAAATGCTTTAAATCACTATTGATTAGAGAAATGCAAATCAGAGCTCTGAGGTGCATCCCACCTATCATATTGGCTAACATGACAAGGCATGAAAATGATAAATGTTGGATAAGATGTGGGAAAATTGGAATACTAATGCATTGCTGGTGGAATTGTGAACTGATCCAAGCATCCTGGAGAGCAATTTGGAACTATGCCCAAAGGGCCATAAAAATGTGCATACCCTTTGACCCAGTAATACCACTTCTAGGTCTGTATCCCAAAGAGATCATACAAATGGGAAAAGGACCCACATGTACAAAAATATTTATAGCAGCTCTTTTTCTGGTGGCCAAGAATTAGAAATTGAGGGGATGCCCATCAACTGGGGAATGGCTGAACAAGTTGTGGTATATGAGTGTAATGGAATACTGTTGTGCTATAAGAAATGATGAGCAGTACCACATCTCTCCTGTCAGATTGGCTAACATGACAAAACAGGAAAATGATAAATGCTAGAGAGGATGTGGGAAAATTGGAACACTGTTACATTGTTGGTGGAGTTGTGAACCGATCCAGCCATTCTGGAGACCAATTTGGAACTATGCCCAAAGGGCTATAAAAATGTACATACCCTTTGACTCAGCAATACCACTTCTATGGCTATATCTCAAAGAGATCACACAAGTGGGAAAAGGAGCTGTATGTACAAAAATATTTGTAGCAGCTCTTTTTGTGTTGGCAAAGAGTTGGAAATTGAAGAGATGCCCATCGATTGGGGAATGGCTAAACAAGCTATGATATATGAATGTAATGGAATACTATTGTGCTATAGGAAATGGGGAAGATACAGACTTCATAATAACCTGGAAAAACTTACATGATATGATGCTAAGTGAGCAGAGCAGAACCAGAAGAACATTGTTCACAACCACAGATATGTTGATTCTGTGATGACTAACTTTGATAGACTTGGCTCTTCTCAGCAATACAAGGTTCAAAGACAACTCCAAAGGACTCAACGATGGAAATAGCTATCTACATCCAGAAAAAAAAAAACTATGGAGTCTGAAAGCAGATAGAGGCAAACTATTTGCCCTTTTTTTTCTCTCTCTTTTTTCTTTTGATTTTGTTTCTTCTTTCTCACGATTCATTCCATTGGTCATAATTCTTCTTTACAACTTGACTATTGTATAAATAAGTTTAATATAAGGTATATGTAGAACATATATCAGATTCCATGCTGTCTTGGGGGGAGGGGGGAGGGGAGGGAGGGGAAGAAAATCTGGAATTCAAAAATATGCGGAACTGACTGTTGTAAACTAAAAATAAAAAATCTTAATTAAAAAAAAAAGAAATGATGAGCAGGCAAATTTCAGAAAAACCTAGAAAAACTTATATGAACTGATGCTGAGTGAAGTGAGCAGAACCAGGACAACATTGTACACAGTAACAGCCACAGTGTGCAATGACTGATTTTGATAGACTTAGCCCTTCTCAGCAATGCAAGGACCTAAAACAATTCCAAAGGACTCATAATGGAAAATGCCATCCACATCTAGAGAAAAAACTATGGAGTCTGAATGCAGAGTGAAGCAGACTATTTTCTTTGGTTGGTTTTTTGTTTTGTTTTGTTTTTTCTTTCTCGCGGTTTCTCTCATTCATTATAATTCTTCTATATATGACTAATGTGAAAATATGTTTAATAGGAATGTATATGTAGAACCTATATCAGATTGCAGGCCATCATAAGGAGGGAGGGGGAGAAAATTTAAAACTTATGGAAGTGAATGTTGAAAACTAAAACTAAATAAACTAATAAAAAAAAGAAATAATGAGCAGATAGACTTCAGAAAAACCTGGAAAGACTTATATGCACTGATGCTGAGTGAAGTGAGCAGAACCAAGAGAACATTGTACATAGTAACAGCCACACTGTGTGATAACTAACTTCCGTAGACCTGGCTCTTCTCAACAACGCAAGGACCTAAGACACCTCCGAAAGACTCATGATGGAAAATACTGTCCACATCCAGAGAAAGAACTATGGAGTCTGAATGCAGATCAAAGCATACTATTTGCTCCCTTTTTGTTCTTTTGTTTTGTTTCTTCTTTCTTTTGGTTCCTCCCATTAGTTCTAATACTTCTTTACAACATGACTAATGTGAAAATATGTTTAATGAATGTAGATGTAGAATCTATCAAATTGCACACCATCTTGGGGTGGGGGTAAGGGGAAGAAATTAAAAACTAAAAAGCTTATGGAAGTGAATGTTGAAAACTAAAAATAAATAAGTTAGTTAAAAAATGAACAAAAAATTAACTCATAAAAATTAGACTCCATCCACCCTGGGACTGGATAGATTTTATTCCATCTGCCCTGTGATTGGATAGATTTTATTTTATATGAATTTCCATTGACTTATTTTGGAGTATTATTTCTGAATTTGTGTATTTTCTCGGTTTTTCTCATTGTTTTTGGTGCCATTGAATGGTTTTATTTAATTTTTTTATTTTAAGTTTTAAATTCTCTCCCTTCCTCTGCTACTCCCATACCCATTGAGAAGGCAAGAAATAGGATGGTTCTTCTAATTAAAAAAAAAAACCCTTGGATTTCATTGATATAGGGAACTCTCCTTAAGGAAGCTTCTACCATTGCATATCAACAATAGTTCCACAATTTATAGGTTTTAAAAAATATATTTTATCTTTCCCCAGTTCCACATAAAGATAATTTTAAGTCATTTAAAAAAATTTCAAGTTCTAATTTTTTTCTCTCTTTCCCTTACCTCCCCCCTCCTTGAGACAGTAAGAAATTTGATCTAGGTTATACATGTTCAATCATGCAAAACATTACCATATTATTCATGTTGTGAAAAAAGGCACAGACCTAAAGGGGAAACACACACACACACACACACACACACACACAATACAGAGAGTGAAAAATAGTATGCTTCAATATGCATTCAGACTCTATCAGTTGTTTCTCTGGAAGTGGATAACACTTTTCATCATGAGTCCTTTGTAATTGTCTTGGAACATTGTGTTTCTAAAACTAGCTGGGTCATTCACATTGATCATTGTACAGTATTGCAGTTACTGTCTATAATGTTCTGGTTCTACTCACTTCACTTTGCATCAGTTCATTGAAGTCTTTCCAGGTTTTTCTGAAACCAGCCTGCTCATTATATCTTATGGTGCAGTAATATTCCAACACAATCATATGCCACAACTTGTTCAATGATTCCCCGCACAATTTATAGTTTTAAAGAGTTCCTGGAGCACTGGAAGTGAAGTTGCCCATTTATGGTCACACAGCTAGCATGTGTCAGAGGTAAGGCTTGAACCCAGGTCTTGCTGACCAGTTCTCTATCCACTATGCCACACTGCATCTGTCCTTGTTAAAAAAAATGCTGAAAAACCTACTCTTGTGGTCAGAAATATAGAGGATACAAGGAAAGGAGAAGGGGGAAGGAAACAAGCATTTATTAAGTATCTACTACATACCAGGCACTATGATAAGTGCTTTACAAACATAACAAACACAAGAATATTTATAATTGTTATAATATATATATATTATATATATTATATGTTATAATATATATTATAATATAATAACAATAATAATTAAGTTGGCACCAGACTTGAACATCTAGTTGTCTTGGAATTAGCAGAAGATGGAGAAAGATATAAGTGATTTCTGAATCCAAGGAGATAAGGAACCAAGCAGACTTGGGTAGTAAGGAAAGAGCAGTAGACACAATGCCTCAGGTTATAGGTCATGAGTTCAAGGAAGAAAAAAGTGAATGATAAAAGTCTCAGATTCAAAGGCAAAGGTCTCTTGGAAGGAAAAACTAGGCTCATCAGGAAGCTGACTTAAATCAGCAAGGCCCAAGGCTTTCATGTTTGATTGTCAGTTCAGATTAAACCAGTATTACCAGAAGATAGAGAGCAAGCTTAGTGAAGTATAGACAGATATCTTAGTATTTACTCATCTATCTGTCTATCAATCTATTTTTAAACAAAGCCTATCCCAACCCATGTTTTCTTCAGTCCATGTTGATGGCTGCTCTCTGGCTATAAATAGGCAGAGGGTGGCTCAGGAGAAAGGCTCATAAGGTTCATAGATCTAGAGCCGAAAGGGATCTTAGGCTATCTATTCCAGCCCCTCTTGTTTTACAGATGAATAAATGACAGCCCTGGAAAGATAAGTGACTTACCCAAAGTTATACAAGTAACAAATATTAGAGATGTGATTCAAACCCAGGTGTTTTTTTTTTGTTTTTTGTTTGTTTTTTGCTTTTTGGCAGGGCATTTGGGGTTAAGTGACTTGCCCAAGGTCACACAGCTAGTACACGCATCAAGTGTCTGAGGCAGGATTTGAACTCAGGTCCCCCTGACTCCAGGGCTGGTGCTCTACTCATTGCATCACCTACCTGCCCCTAAACCCAGGTGTTTTCCCTCCAGAGTCAGAGGGCTTTCCACTGTGACCAAGTGTCACAGTGGAATAAAGAAACTCAGTAGTTACATCTGGACAACAATTTATTCAGCAATGCAGGTAGTTGCAGAAACAACAGTAGCCAAGGGCAATGACCATTGGTTTCTACACAATCAGTATACAATTTGGAGAGAGTTTTTTGTTGCTGCAGAAGATTTGGAGACATTGAGGTGAGAGAGGGGTAATTTTGCGACATTCCTTAAGTTGGATGACCTTTGGGAGGGGGAGTAATCTTGTGACTTTTCAAAAATCAAGTAAATTCCAAGAAGTGGAGATTTAACTTCACAAAATGGTGGATAAGGACAAAATAGAGTCACTAATACTATTTTAATGTAACATTCCCCACTTCGATCCTATGGTTCTCAACTCTAGGATCACTTATTTAAACATTTCATGTAATATGGATTTCTGGATGGAATGATAATCTACCTTAAATGGTATTAAAGGGGTGAGGTAAAAGGCACAAAAAGCAAAAAATAGAGTCACGATCTCATATAACCGCTAAGCAGATGAACCTTGTTAAATAAACTCTATAGGTAAACTAAGTCAGGATGCAGATCAAACTACTTAGAGGACTAACCATAAAACAAAATGCCAAAGCAATACAATAACAATCACTAATATTAAATAACATCAAGTCTCCTCTGTAACCTGATAACCTACTTCCAATGTCCATCTATTCAGTACATTTTTATCTTGAATCCCAGATGACCCATGTTGTTATCTAGTCCCTGGAAACATCTTCCCTTGGACATTCTGGAATAGGTTTCAGTCTCAGGACAGCTCTGAAGAGGACTCCTCCAAGCTGATCTGCTTCTCTGGATCAAAAATTACTTGCAGGTAATTCTGCTAAAATCTGCCACTAACGACTCAATACAATTTAGTACAAAGTCTTAAATTTGCTTGTCAAGCAATTAGTTCAGGTGATGAGAACCAGCTCAAATCATATTGATCTAAAGCTACTAACAACAAAGCTATAAGAAGAAGAATAAATTGGGAATCCATAATTCACCTGAAACTTTGGAGGATTTAAGTCTTTACATACCATTTGCTTTTTCTATTTTTGCTATTTTCTCTTCTTGCCCTGAACCCTGTATCTGATGTGAATAATGCCAAAAACAGGGTGAAGAAGAATCTTTGAAAGAATCCATGAGGGCCTGACTTGGAAAATATGCCTTTCTGTCTCTTAAAATTGTCAGAAACTTTAAAAAAGGAAAATAATTTTCATTTCCTTACAATTATCAATGCAATTTTCTAAGTAAAATCCTTAATCCTATTTTGAGAACTTATTGCTAAAACATATTCAAGGCCTATATATCCCATTAGAAACATTTAGAAGCTAATCATATACACACACACACACACATACAAATAGTCTGATTCTGTTGCTTTCTCAAATTTTTCTACTTTATTTAATTAGAAAACTTTTACATCTTTGCCTTGTTTCCCCCCTTTGAAGAGATTATATCCATATCATCCTGAAAGAATGAGATAGTTCGAGGACCTAATCTTATACATGAATATTTAACTATTAGCAAGGGGATGACAAAGCCAAAAACTCATTTTTGTAGTTACATAGGATATGGAGTTGACCAAAAAAACAGAATAACAACAGTAAGATCTTTCATATTTGCATCCTATTAGAGCAACTCAGATATTTTAGTATTAATCTGTTAATTAAATATATTTGGTATTGCAATGAGAAAAACTTCCACTGTTCACCTGCCCTGATTATACAAATTTGCTACGAAAGGAAAAAGGTGGGATATAGTTATAACAATATCAAGATAATCCCTTCAAGGGTACAGACTGACCTGACATAAGCCATAACAGGGGGAAAACTCCCTTACCTCTGTTTGGTTTTAGGTATGAGTCATATTTCCTAGCCAATTATATACCAAAGTTTCACACTGTTTGTAGCCTCAGAATTAACCAGGTAGGAAAATTTCCTGTTCTGAAAGGAAATAACACAAATGGGAAACTGATCCTACCTTCACCCATGCTAAGGTTGTCACCTCAACTTTTCCCAGGGACAGACATCCACCTATAGCAGTTCTCAGACTGCTGCATTCCCTTTGGGCAGCACATGTTATTTCCCTAGAATGGTGGACTACTGGTTTCATGACAGTTCAGACAATCTTGAGATCAAAACTTAGAACAATATCAAATTTCAGTCCCAAGAGACTTTTACCTCAAATAGCAAAATTTCACTAATCACAGTTTAGGGCTATGTTATCATTATTATTCTCATGTTACAATACATACATACATACATACATACATACATACATATATGTAATTAACAATGAGCACATGTAAAGATATTTTATTTGTTCTTCATTTATAAATTCAGAATAACCACATTATAGGGTCTTACACATAGAGTTGGCTAATAGTTGGCTCAAAGATATAACTTCAATATACAATATTTATTAACAGATACAATTTCATAATTTTCATAAATGATAGCCAAATAATCTATTAGATAAAACTCACTTTTTATTACAAACATACTTGTAAATCCACCCTCCCCACTCCCCCGCCCCCCAACTTCAACTGGGTGTGGTCCTAGTTTCTCAAACTTCAGTCCTTTAGAATTTTATCTCACACTGTCAGAGGGCTGATAAGAGCTAATGACCTCACTCAAGTAGAAAGTCCCAAGGACAGATAAGGATAACCTAAAGAGGACTTTGCTACTTTTCTCCCAACATTAAGTTATTACTATTATCCTTTTTAAAGCAAATATACCCCATTAAATATTTGAAACAGTTTTCAAACATTTTGATTACATTCTTTTAACTGCTCAATTTATAGTTTAATGGCATGCAGATTAAAAGATAAGTCACTCTTCTAACAGCTTTTCTGATACAATGGCTTCCCAAATTTCACGATATAAGAAAAAAATAGAATAACAATAATAACATACATGATATCATATATTTAAAACATGAAATAAAACTCATTACCAGTCAAGTGGCATAATTTCAGTCAAATGCATTTCCAAATTGTCTTACTTAGAAAATCACTTATTTGATCACTTTTAGCATTCCATACTAATCACATCTAAACCCAGTATATAGTAATCCAATATGAAGTAATTACAGTCAATAAAATAATGCTACTGATAATAGCTTACATCATGCTTACTATGTGCCAGGACTGTGGTGAGCATTTCATAATTATTATATCATTTGTTCCCCACAGTAACCCTGGAAGGTAAGTACCATTATTATCCCATTTTACACATGAGGAAAATGAATGTTTTCTAAGCATGTCTCCTTACTGCCAATATCGAAGGCATCTTGCATTAAGTTATAATTTACCACAACTTTCCTGGTGGAAGAACATGTCTTACTGAAAATGAGACCATATTATAATTTAGTTTCAGAACAAATTTTGAAAAAGAAAAAAAAAATTCATAGTGGCACTCCTAACTTTTTGTAACTTTTCTTTCTTTTTCTTTCAAATCATCCAGTGAGCCAAATCAATTCTTTTTTTTTTTAACCTAACCTAAGTCCACCTGGTTTATGTCCTCTTTATTTCCCAATCATATCCAAGGTATATCTCTAGAACTAATCTTCACTCCACTGAATTTTTCCTGTACAGTTTAGCGCAAGTTTTTATTACATAAAACCAATTAATTGCAATTCTATTGCCTTTGAGGTTCTTAAAAGCTTACAAATATCTATTCCAATACCTTAGGGTGACTTGCTTCTAGTTGACCTAAACAATTAAGTTCTGTTATATCATTCACAGAAGAAATACGGTAGTAACACAAAACAGTCTTTCAGATTAGTTTTTTACTTACAAATAGCTCAGATTTAAATAGGTTCTCTCTTTTCACGTTCAAGAAAGAGTTAGTAATAGGCAATTCTTAAGCACTAGATAAATTTGAACTGCAAATGGAAAACCCATTTTTTTTCTCTTTTCTCTAATCTTCCTTGCACTAAAACAATAAATCTGTCACTCTCTGGGAAAAGAGTTATAAAAGGACTAAGCAATATTTCCATGTAACTTTCACAGAGTTTTATTCTTATTTTTCCTTAAGACAAATTCTACAGAGTGGTACACCAAAACTCACTAAAATATTTCAGCATTTATAGAAACGTTCAAACTGTAATTCAGAAATTCACAGTTAAGAGATTTTATTCACAAATTTAGTCTCTAATTAGTTTACAATGACAGAAATTCCTGCAGACTAGGAACAAAGATTCCCTTTCTTTTTGTCTGTGTCTCTTGTCTGCTTCCTCAACTGGCCAAAATTAGAAATTGAGAGAGACAGAGAGACAGAGACAGAGACAGAGAGAGAACCTCAAGACTTCAAAAGTTCTTCAGAAAAGTTTTCAGTTTGATTTACCAAGATCACAATAGGACAAACACAGAATCAAAAAGTCAAATCAAAAAGTTATCTTAAAGCCTTTAATTTGTAGTAATTTCAAGTCCCTTGTTGGCCAAATTTGGGACCCACCAATATTCTTGTATATCTTGGACTAATCTTTGCATAATTTGAGATCTCTATTCTTAGTTATCCCTTTCTGATTGAGAAGTTTCCTCTGTTCCCAGTACAATAAGAACTTCCTTAAAGGAGTATCCACTGGCTTACTAAAGCTGGCCTCCATGATGTCACTTACTTCTAAGGAGGTAATCCTCTAAATGTTTGGGAGGATATAAAGGTCTGGGGATGAGTGGTCTTTTGCTGAGGAAATCTATCAGTAGAAATCTTGTTAGAGCATTCTAGGGTGTTCTTTTGGTGAAGATCTGGTAGTGACACAGAGACTATTAGTATCAATCTTTTTTAAATCACCACAACAGTTAATAGTAGAATAAAGAAACCAAGTAATGACAATTTATTTAGCACTGGATTCAGTTGTAGAAACAAACTGGGTCTGAGGCTCTTGGTAGCTAAGGACAATGATCATTAGTTTCAATGCAGGGAATATATATATAGTTTGGAGGGAGTGAAAAACAGGAAAAATAAGATTATAGGGATTGAAGCACTTGGTTTCTTATTGGTGGAGAGAATCAGGAGACACTGAGGTAGAGGGTATTTTTGTGACATTCCTTAAGTTGAGTGACCTTTAGGAGGGAGAGTAATCTTATGACTTTTGCAAAATCAGGTGACTTTCAAGAAGTTGAAACTTAACTTCATAAACTGATGGCTAAGGGCAATATGGAATCACTATCTATTTTAATGTAATACAAGCTAACTCTTATCTAAATAAATTCATCTACCTCTGTTTATTGAAGCTTGTCACTTAGGCTTAATGAGTTGTGTTAAGCCCTGGGGATACAAAGATTTTGGATTTCTCTGTCCCCCACCCCATATCGTCTCCCCCAATATGCTGCATCCCCACCCCTACCCCCCTTTGCAGCTTTCTTTTGTATGTTGTCTTCCCCTATCTACTGGAGGCTCCTTAAGGGCAGAGACTGTCTTTCTTTTCCATATTGTATCCCCAGGGCTTAGCACGGTATCTGATACATAGTAGATGGTTAATAAGTATTTATTGACTATTGATTACTGCATGACTGGACTAAGACAGGAATGAGACCTAGAGGGCCCACCACCACAGGAAAGAAGATAAATGACATTAATACAGCAATAAGAAAGGTAATAAATTATTTTTACTTTCATTACCTCCTAGCAGGCTTAAAGCATTCCACATATATACACAAAGCATTTCAATAAAATGAATACCTTAATGTAAATGTTAGGATATATTTATACATGTAGATAAAAACATGATAGCTTATACTATGTCATTATGAGACATTGGCATTAGGCCAAGGTGTTCACTGTCTTCTTTATTTTCATAGGACCCTCTTGGTGCTGCTTTTATGATGATTACCAAGTTCTACTTTGTCTTATAGTTACTTGTGTTTTTGTCCCATCCTTATGTGTTGGTAGACTGTAAGGTCCCTGAAGGCAGGGAACAGTCAATTGCATCTTTGTGTCCTGGTCTTGGTGATGCTTCTCTTCAGCTGCCCATGATGGCACAGCCAGTCCTTCATGATCCCTTTGGGCTTCTCCCTCCCAAAAACCCATTCACATTCAAGGTGAGGGGTCAGGCCACAAGAACTTTGGGAATTCTGGGTAGGGCCCCCTCCCCTAACCAGGCTCCTGGAGGCCTTCCTGTTAATGCTTCTTTGGGCAGAATCACAAGGCAGGTTGTATTCTGTGTCCCTAGTATTTAGCCCAGTGACTTATAAATCATAATAAATGTCCGTTGAGTTGAACTGCCTGTTCCAGGAATGCACCTGAATTTTAAGGCATTTCTAAAAATATTTCTGGGTTACAAAGACCAGATGGAGCTGGTGTAGCAAGGGAACCACCTACTTGTTTAACCATGAAAAGTTACAGTTTGTAGCAGAGGTTGTCTCATTCCTCATTTGCTTGGAAGATGGACAAGACAAGGAGGAAATGTAGAAATGTATTTATGTATCATCCAGTCCTGATATCAGAGCTCTTCAGATTCTCCACCCAGACTAGATTGCTCATCAGTGTACACATGACCTACATGCACAAGTTTAAAGGTCTGTGAATTTGAGAGCTTTTTTAACATCATAGTAGTGCGTCTTTGGCAGATTGTGCCCAGTAACTCACATACACACACACATACATAGACACACACACACACACACACACACACACACACACACACACCACACATACACATACACATATACATACACATACCCTGAGGTTCCTCCTTGACAATAAGACTGCATGATTATTGAAAGCACAATATTAAGGTATGCATTGATTACTTGGGAAAGCTCAAAAATAAACATGCCACTCAACCAGAGGCTCTTTGTATGGGGAACCTCAAAAATCTTGACAATCCTACACAAAGCAGGGTCATATAGAGAGGACTTTATAACTCTCCTGTTAGTACTTGAGTTTGAGATTGGTTGGAATTTCTGGTCAGGTTAGGAGTGAAGGGGAGGAAAAGGAAGAGAGGGGACATGCCCCTCTAGGTATAAGGATACCTAAAACTTCCAAACCAAAAGAGAAAGGCCAGATCCAAAGGAAAAGCTTTCCCAGAAGAGAGTCCGAGGGTCTGAAGCCCCAGCACTGCAGGCTCCAGGCAGCTACATCCATGCCTCTCTAACTCCAGTTTTCTGTCTCTTTCACTCCT
>CM053622.1:311900078-311943906 GCA_028646595.1 Phalanger gymnotis | reverse complement strand
GCTGTTTAGTCGTTTCATTTGTGTCTGACTCTCCATGAACCCATTTGGGGTTTTCTTGGCAAAGATACTGAAGTGGTTTGCTTCTTCCTTCTCCATCTTATTTTTACAGATGAGGAACTGAGACAAAAAGGGTTAAGTGACTTGCCCAGGATCACAAGTAAGTGTTTGAGAGCAGACTTGAACTGAGGTCCTCTTGACTTCAAGGTGGGTGTTCTAGCTACTACACCAGAACCAAGTCTAGTGGGGAGAAATTTTCCTGGCACTGAATTTAAGGCCTTGCCATTGTTTTTTAATCATGTGGGTTCTCAAATTAGGTCACAGAGTCACCAGTAGGATTAAATGAGATAATATTTGTAAAGCACTTAGTAGTGTGCCTGGCACATAGTAGGTAAATAATAAATGCTTTTCCTTTTCTCCACCCCTCCCCATAATCAGTCATTCAATCAGCTAGCATTTTTTAAGCACCTACTACATGCCAGGCATTGTGCTAATCCCACCATAATATTCTAGAATTGGAAGGTACTTAAACAGCCTAGGTAGATCAATACCTTTCACTTAGGACTGGGGGAAGATGCAGAGGAGGAGGGGTGAATGGGAGGGAGATGCAGCTAGAGGCAGCAAGAGGGACCGATGAATACCCAAGAGGACAGGCCCTAACTCCAAAGCAATTCTCAAATCCCTGTGTCTAGCCTCATCTGTCTCAGTCATGATTGGGAAATTCAAAGGCAGCTGGGGTTACTCACTCTAGCCTGGAGCATCCATCTTTCTTCCTCTACCTCAGAACAAAACCTCTAACTTCTTCAGCCTCTATAGAACTGGTCAGTAGTCTGAGCCAAGCCAATGGCTTAATATTCAATTGTATATACATGGGTCTTCACTTGCTGGAATGAACCCGAAGGTGAGTCTCAGGATGGCCATGGGGAGGGAGGTATCTCACACATCTTGTATCCTCCTTGTATAAGTATGTTCATGTGGCTTATAAATCATTCAACAAACCCTGCAGTTAATTTAAGTTGGGTGTAGCTTTCTTATCTCTGTGCTTTCAAATCCCTGCCGTTGGTGATCACTGGCACCTTAGAGGTCATCCTATCCAAACCCCACCTAATGCATGAATGCTCTCTACCACAGCCCCTCAAGAGCTACTCGAACATCCCTAGCAATAGAGACCTTACTACCTCACAAAGTAGTCCATTCCATTTTTGAGTAACTAATTTAGTCATTCAAAAAGCATTTATGAATCCCCTCTTACAAGCAAGGCATTGCACTAGGTGCTGGAGCCACAAAGTCAAAAATGAAACAATTTCTGTCCTCAAAGAACTATATAGCAGTTATTAGGAAGGCTTTTCTCCTACCAAGCTGCAATCTACCCTCAGTAATGTGTGTACTTTGTTTTTCTTTCTGTCTTTTGGGATCAAACAAAATGATTTTAATCCCTTTTCCAAAGTGGCAGTCTTCAACGACAGTTATCCCGTCCACATTGTGACTTTCCCCATTAAGGTTTTGATATATTGTAGGTCAGCATAAGAAATTAAATGGGAATTTTGGGGGGAGTTTTGTAGAGAAGACACACAAAGGCCAACAGATGACATAGAACAAGTTCAGAAACTCAGAAATGAATAAAATATGTGTATAGTATCGAATAACAGCAACCTAAAATTTACGGTAAAGTACTGTAAACATCCCATAAAAGAAAAAGAAAAAATTCAGACATTTTCTCTGGTATGAAAGGAAGATCAAAAAATTTTACATGGATTTTTCAGATCATGGGGGTCACCGCACCCCTAACCTCCACAATGTGGAAGGAATAACTGTATTTGGAAATAGCTATGTGGTCCCTTTTCTTCAGGTTTTGTTGCTCAGGTATTCAGTTATGTTTGAATCTTTGTGATCCATGGACCATATAGCATGCCAGGCCCTTCTGTCCTCCACTAACGCTCAAAGTCTGCCCAAGTTCATGTTCATTGTTTCCATGATACTATCTATCCATCTCATCCTCTGTCATCCCCTTTTCTTTTTGCCTTAAGTCTTTAGGGTCTTTTCCAATGAGTCCCATCTTTTCATCATGTGACCAAAGTACTTACATTTCAGCTATAGTATTTGGCCTTCCAGCCAATGGCTGGAATGCGTTTCTTCAAGTATTGACTGATTTGATCTTGTTTCCAGTTCCTTCAATCAGTCCTTGCTTGGTTTGTTCTCATCTTCTTCTCACCCTGGTCACCATCCTTCCAACATTCTCCAACTTCTTAATGTCTCCTCCTAAAATGTGAAACCCACAGCTGAGCAAACACTCTGTCAGAGTTGGGCTGGGCAGACTGACACGATGCCATAGTGAAGCAGGCAGGGCAGAGCAAGACGACGTAGGTCATGGTGGTGGAACAAGACAAAACAGAATCCAGATGAGATGTCATGGCTGCAAGTGCCAGGCTTAGCACAGGCCACCACAGCAGAGCTCTGCCAAATAAGCCAGTGTCAACAAAGTTTTAGGAAGAAAGGAGAGACCTGAGCACAATCTGTCACAGCACCAAGAGGAATACTCTCTCTGTCTTTATATATATTGAATTTATATATTTATTATATAAATATATTGTATAATAAATAGTAAATATATAAATATAAGATATCATATATAATATATTATATAATAAATATATCAATTATATATCATATAAATAAATATAAATATATGTAAGTAGCATATATATCATATATAAGCTTATTATATATTATGTTTATATATGTGTATATATATGTATATATATAAAATATCTCTATGTCCCCAGCTAGCTATTATCTATCTATCTACCCATTAAAGTGTACAAAGCATCTTACATATATTATTTGACAACAGCCCTGCTTGGTAGGTACTAGAGTGTGTTAAAAATTGTATCTTATTTTAGTTCTTCTAACTTCACCCCACCCCTTCTAGTCAGTATAGTAAGTTCATACATAGCCAGTATGAAGAGGCAACAACAGGAAATAAGCTTGCAAAGGGAAACCTAAAAGTCCTACAAATCATCCCCCAAATCAAAGGAGCATAATTTACAAATCGTAACATATATTACACATATACATGTACATACAAATATTATACATATTTGAGCCATGGTAATATGTGCTGAATGAGAGGAAGCCATTCAGGCTCTGCTCATCAGTGTTCTGCTCCTATGATGTGTAAATTCCAGACAAATGCAGGGCTTCCTAAGTTCCAGACTAGCAGAACATCAAAAAGGTGCTGAAATAATTTTGAGATGTAACTTTGAAGTTTTACCAATTACTTTGAGATGATTTGGATATGTTAATGAATTAACCTCAAGGTGGCACAGATAGAAGTAGGTCTGTTTCCAAAAAAAAAGAAAAAGCCATTCAAAAAACCTATAAAAGTGAGACCACAAAATCCTGCCCATGGAGCTCTCTTCCGTCGCTGAGGGTCTATTTCTGCCTAGTGCTTCCAATTCATGGTTATGCAATTCATAGTTATGTAGTGATTTTCTCTCTCTCCCCATCCTCTTCCTCACACTGCCACTCCCTGATCCCTAAGCCATACTATCTGCCTCTGTACCACTTTCACTTCTTGCCTCTGCCTTTATGGGTTTTCCACCACCATACCTTCTTTGATTAATTAAAGTGAGATTTGTTGTTCCATCATTTCAGTTGTGTCTGACTCTTCATGACTCCATTTGGAGTTTTCTTGGTAAGGATACTGGCCATTTCCTTCTCTAGCTCATTTGACAGATGAGGAAACTGAGGCAAACAGGGTTAAGTGACTTGCCCAGGATCATACAACTAGTAAGTGTCTGAGGCCCAATTTGAACTCAGAAAGATGAGTCTTCCTGATTCTAAGCCCAGTGCTTTATCCACTGTGCCACCTAGCTGCCCTAAAGTGTGATTATTGCCTCATTTCCCACTACTTAATTGTGGTCTTTCCTGGTGAATACCCAAAGAATTACAAGTGCTTGCCCCCATTCCATTATTTCATAAATTAATGATCAATTCATAGATTTTCATAATCCATTATTATCTCATTTTATAAATGAGAAAATTGAGGCTTAGAGATTTGCCAACATCCACACGGCCAGTGAGTATGTCGATGGTGAGATCGAACCTTTCTCTTCCTCACATCAAGCCTAGCATGCCATCCCTAATCCATCTTGCCTCTCACCAAATAAGAAGAGGCTCCATCAGAGTTCTCCTTGTGACTGAGACCTTTCACCCTGGGCTATTGTAGGGGAGGGCTTTTTGTTCTTCTCTTAAGAGCCTTTAATGAGTTTGGCCTTTGTTTGAATGGGGATGGTAAAGTGGGATCTTGTCTTGGAATGTTTCTCAGCACTAAGACAGTGTAATGGTAATCAGGGAAGGACTTTTTGTTCTCTTCTCCTTTGGTATGCTGAGGTAATTAAGTACCTTTGATGAGTCTTGCTTTTCAAACATAATGGCCAGCAAGATGGTATTTTTTACTGTTCCTTGTTTGAGTGTTTCTCAGCACAGAGGTAATCAAGTGCCCCAGGGCCTTGACACAGTATATAAGATCTGAGATCGGTGTTTGACTTTTGGGGCTCACTCATGGAAGGAGTGTTGAGACTCTGGGCAAGTCGCTGTAACTGCGCCCCCCCACCCCCAGGCTTTGCTAACCCAGACCCATTGGTGCTTCTCTGGTAACTATTGTGATTTGATCAGACAGATAAAAGACCTGTCTGTTGATTTGTGTTTATTTGCTCTGTTTATATAATGTATGTTTGTAATTTGTTTGTATTCACTCTGAAGTTCAGGGTGCTGGCTTTTCCCCGTGAACTAAGTAGAATGGTATATGTATGTTTGATTAAAGTGAGATTGTTAACCCCTTAAAGTTACTTTCCTTAATAAAGCAGATCAAAAGAACCTGTGCTAGCAGCTCTTGTTGCTAGTCTTGTTGGGCCTTATACCTCAACAGCTGCTGCTAGCCGAATTGTTATTACAGCTATTCAGGGAAATCCCACCTCTGCCTCAGGCAGAACTCTGTATAGGCCTTAAATGTTCTTCCCTTTTTAAAGTAAACCCTGTTGTCTCATCTGTGAAGGATCCTGTTTGTCCGGCCAGTGGACTCACTGTAGACAGAACTGTTTCTCTTAGTAGATTTGAGGTTCATCAAGGAATTCTACATCCCCCCAAATTTCTTCCTAAGAAATCAGGAATGTGAAGCATTGGATTTTGCATCAGAGGGTTCAAGTATCCTCCTCTGCTCCTTGTTACCTGTGTGTAACAGCCCTCTAGCAAGGTTGGAGCAGGCCAAAAAGACCCTGGGAAGCATATTACCATTTTGGGAAGAGAAGAAGCTAACTCAAAGTCAAGACTAGAGGGCAAGGTTTTTCCCCTGTACATTAAGAGGTTTGAGGATTTCTCAAGAGGAGAGGAGAGAAGCATGGACTTAAAGATGATATGTACAGATATTGCTACCACTGGCTCCATGGATCTGGTGGAAGACTCCACCACATTCTTTTCGCCTCTTTCTCTCTCTCTCTCTCTCTCTGTGTGTGTGTGTGTATCCATCTCTGTCTCTCTGTCACTGTCTCTCTCACTTTCTCATGTTCAATTATTCATGCTACTTGTACTCTCAGAGACAGAGATGAGGGGGAGAAAGAGAAATCCTCAAAACTTCTGCTTATGTAATGGAGAAAAACTTCACCCTCCAATCCAGACTTGGAGTTTACTTCCTCTCTTCCCAAGCTATGAAAAAATATAACTAGCATCTTTGTGGCCAGGGTAGCTAGGTAGTATAATGGACAGAGGGCCAGGCTTGGAGTCAGGAAGACCCGAGTTCAAATCTAGCCTCAGATACTTACTTGCTGTGTGACCCTGGGCAAGTCATTTCACCCTGTTTGCCTCAGTTTTCTCATCTGTAAAATGAGCTGGAGAAGAAAATGGAAAACCACTCCAGTATCTTTGTCAAGAAAACCCCAAATTGGGTCACAAAGAGTCAGACACAACTGAACAACAGCAAAATCTTTGTGGCCAGCCTAAGACTTGCCCTGGGGCCTATTTCATTAGTAACTTTGGATAGATCATTTAACCACTCTGGGCTGAAGTAGGGAGGTTGTTAAGTTTCTGTCTAGTTCTATATTCTATCATATTCCACAAGTCTTCATATAATGATCTTTTCTTAGGGTTACAGGCCACAGAGAGAGCCCACAATGCCCTCCTAGAATGGCCATTTAGGCCTGGGCAGGAAAACCTAAATGCATTAGTGTGTTTCTGATAGCTAGCCTGGGGAAATAAAGCATGCCCCTGGGAGTGATGTGCTCATCCAGAGAAAGTGATTGAGGTCTTCCATTTGACACCCAGGAAGGAGTAATCTTCCTCATGTAACCAGCACAAGTGAATGGCTGTCCTGGTAATTGCAGCGCAATGCACTGTGAAATACACATTTTAATATCCCAGCCTGTTGTGGAGCAACGGGAAGGGAATGAATAGGGAATGAGGGTGTTTATTGATGTGCTTTCCATCAGATTTATGTCACCTGGTTCTGTTCCCCTCTGGGCTCTCTGTGCAGGAGACAGGTTGGTCAGCATTCTTGTGCCTGAGAGAAATCTCCCAGAGAGTGTGCTAACTGGGGCATCTGTAGGAGGGAAGGAAGTAGCTGCCTTACAGATTCTAGGAGTCTAAGATTGTCCTTCTAGGTTGTTGTAAAAATTGATGGAGCTTGGGTTCCTCTGTTTTTTCCTCTCTTTAAGAACTCCTCTCCTGCCTTCACTGCTTTTTAACAAAGCTCTGCAAATGCCCATGGGATTAGACTTATCAAGTAGTGTTCTATGTTGTATCATTTGAGGAAGGGAACAAGAAACTTCTCTAAAAATGTCTCCTTTGCTAATACCTGAAATTACTCCATTAGTGAATTTTTTTAAGCATTACCCTTTTCTGGAGATTGATTCTCTTTTAAAATGCAACTGCTTGTCATGGAGTAACACATCAGGTCTCTAGCACTGTTCTTTCTACCCTCCATAAGCCTTTGTCACAATGACCTCATGGGCTAGGAATGCCTTACCTCTTCATGCTGACTTCTTAGCATCTCTAGTTTCCTTGGAAGTTCATCTCAAGTGCTATAACCTACTTGAGGCCTTTCCTGCCTCCTGCCCACCCCCACCCCCTCACTGCATCCATGTCTTTGTCCATTGAATTCTTTTCTATTTATGTATTTATTTATTTTGTGTATGTTATCGTATATATGCACATGCTGTTTCCCCAATTAGAATGCCTTCCTTGAGGGTAGGGACTGTTTACTTTTGTTTTACTTGATTTATTGAATGTTTTGCCCCCTTTTCTTCTTCATTTGTGGAATTCCTATCTATCTTTTAAAGCCCAACTCAAAGACCAAATCATCTTAGAAGGCTTCTGAGATTTACTCCTCAAATCTCAAAAAGCACTTTAATGCAATATCATGTGATATTACATATTTTAGCTGCTCTTGTTGATGTCTCATTTCCCGTTAGACTATAAGTTCCTCAAGGACAGAAACTGTCTTATCTAAGCTTTACACTGCTTTTAGCCTAGCATAGTATTCTGTACATTGTAGGTACCTAATATACTTAATATATACATTTGTGAGGTGGAGGTAGGGAAGGAGTATATTCCATGCATGGGGGACCACTGATCCAAAGGTAGAGAGACAAGAGATGGGGTATCACGTGTGAGAAACAGAAAGAAGGCCAGCTTGGGTGAATCACAGAGGGCAGGAAGGGGGGTGATATCCTGGATCACACAACCATTCAGAGGGGTAGCAACCTATGGGCTTTCTGACCCTTGCTCTTCCCACTACAGTACATTGCCGACCAATGCCAGTGATGTGGATCAAGGAAATTCTTTGGTTGAGTCAGTAACTACTCCACCTGGTCTATCTTTTTAAATAAGGGAAATTGAATCCCTGTTCTTAGACTCCAAAGCCAGTGCTCACTGCCATGCCATGAGAAAAAGTAGGGAGGTCCAAAATCTCTGCTCCCTTCAAAATTGTGCCATCCAACATTAAGATTCCTTTCAAAGAATTTCCTAGGTCATGTTTATTTTCCATTATTGCATAAGTTACTCTTGATCACTTCAGGAATGCTGGACTGGTATGTGCTGAATGCTCAGGAACCTAGGTGTTTACCAGGAATACACCTCAGCTCCCTATTTTTCCCTTCAGAAGAGGCACTCTATAAACAAGCTACCTTGAATTTTAATCTAGTTTCTGCTATTTTCTATAGGTGTGACCTTGGGCAAGTCACTTAGAATAGTATCCTAGAATCCTAGAAGAAAGCATCTGAGGCTACCCTTATCCAAAGCATTGATTTACTTTTCAACATACCCAAAGAGTGATGATCTAGCCTTTTTGTGTGCATACCTCTTGTGACAGGCAACTCAAGACCTACCTATTCTACTTTCAAAGAGCTCTAATCTCTACAAAGTTCTTAGCTTCTTTTGTGAGCCTTCCCTTCCTCATTTCTAAGATGAAGAAGCTAGACTAAATAACCTCAAAAGTCCCTGCCAACTCTGAGTCAATTCTATGGTCCTATTCTTCAGCCAGGTTGATAAGTGCCCCCAAATTCTTAACTATCTATTCAGACCCTTCCCTCTTAATTGTCTCCCAGACCTGCTTTGTTGATGTTGTTCTGCATGCCTTTCACAACTCCTTTTAATTCTAGACCCTTCCCTCTGTTAACTTTTTCCTATTCTGTATATAGCTTGCTTGGTATATATTTGTTTGTATATTGACTGCCTTATTAAATTATAAGTTCCTTTAGGGCAGAAACTATCTTTTGCATCCCCTCCCCACCCCTTTTTGTATCCTTGGTGCTCAGCACAGTGTTTAGCAGATAGAAGATGTTTAATGTTTACTGATTTTATTGATTGATAACTCAAATTTTCAATTTTCACAGGTTTTGCAGATTATTTGTAATAGAAGTCCCACATAGCACAATTCAACAAGCTTTTATTGTTGTTGGTCATCAATGACATCATGGGGTAATTCTTGACTTGTGAGTGAACGGGATTTAAGTGAGGCAGAGTTGCACAAAGTCATCAGCCTCACTCTCTCTTCCAGAGTCATCAAATTCTACTGGCAAGACAAAAGTCAGGATGACTGGTGATGGCCTGGGATGCAGTGGATGACCCTGGCATCTTTGACGTCTGACCAAGCTCTAAGTGTTCCTTAGCTGCTGCTTCAGCTGTCTTCCTGGCCATTGGAACAAATCGTTCTCATCCACCCATTCCACTAGGGGAAAGTCTTCACATGCTTCAGATAGATATCCTCCAACTCATTGATGGGTTTGAGGCCCATCAGTTATCCTCAACTGGTTTTAGCTGGTCAGCCCAGACGGTTTTACTGGGGTGTGGGCTCTGAGCCTGCTACAGCTTCTTGGAGCCCCAGATGAAAAAAGGCTTGACAAGCCCTCACACCAGAGATGCTGGTTCTCCCTCTCCCTCTCACTCCATCCATACCAAGCCTTTATTAAACACCTTGTACAAGTCTAGAGCAGAGTTTTGTGCTAGTGCTAGGAATACTAGGAGACTCTGCTCTTAAGGAGCTTACATCCTGTTGAGGGGGAAAATATTAAACAGAGAAATAAATACAAGGTGAGTTCTGAAGGAAGGGAGCACCAACTTCTAGGGGAGCTTCAGGAAAGACTTCTTCTGGGAGGTGACAATTTAGTTAAGCCTTGAAGGAAGCTAAAAACTTTAAGAGGCAGAAGTGAGGTCTCCAGGTAAAGGAACAGAGAGATATGGGATACTGAGGGGCAGTAAATAGGCCAGTTTGGCTGCGACATAGAACAGGCAAAGGAATCATGGGAAATGTCTAGAAAGGTAGACTGGAGCCAGACTGTGAAAGATTTAGGATTACAAAATGACCTCACCTGTCAGAGGCATGATCATTACCAGGATTAATCACATAAATTATCCCACCAACTATGAATTCAGGCATTCACCGGAAAGAGATAAATGATTTCCTCTGAGCTCTATCTCTCCCCACCCTGAATTTTCACCTGTCAACACCAGCTTCCTCCCTGACAGTAGGGATAACCACCACTAGCACCACCCTGGCCTCTAGGGACATTTGTCTCCACCCATTCTCTTGGCCTAAATGTGAGCCCAAGCCCTAGAGATATTTGAAAGAGGTTTCCAAGACAAACCCGATTATTTATGTCAAAGGCTGAGCCTGAATTGCCACATGAATTGCATTAGCAAACTAAGGAAAAACAAAACAAATTTCAAAAGCATATAAACAGAAGAACTCATAGAGCATAGAATTCTTTTCCTAAGGAAATTATAGTGTAGTCATAGATTGCGTTGTTTGGTCTAAATTATAGGACCATAGATATGGAACTAGAAGAGAACTCAGATCATCTGCTACAAATTCTGAAGAAACTGACTGAAACTTAGGCCTAGGCAAGATAAGTGATGTGTGCAACATTACCCAGACAACAAAACATTTGAGTCCAATCAGTATTCTCCTCACTGTACCCAAACTAGCTCATTTCAATTCAATTCAGTAGAAATTTGAGTATGGAAGCAGCGTCTTTGGAAAAAATGAAAAACCACATAATCCCTCTCCTCAAGAAGTTTCCAATATAATAATTTAATAGATTATCACAATTTGATAATATTTTTCATGTTAACCTTGTCTGGAGAACTTTGTTTATTGTGGAAGAATGTTCCCTATCTGACCCCAAAGATTCCTTCCCTGCACTTCAGGCCATCCAGCTGTGAGCTTGTAATTGCCTCTTTCTCTCTTTCCTGGGGCCCCAAATGGACTCCTGGAAATCCTTCCCTACCCCCTAGCCCATTTCTCTCTGTCCAAGTGGTATTTTTGTTTTGTTGAATCATATCCACTAACCATACATTATGGCTGATTCAACCTTTGAGTGAAGTTTTGGTTCTAAGTCTGCATCTGGGCCTAGTGACCCTTCTTTGAGTGGTCAACAATGTGGAAAATGGAAATGCAGTTGAACCTAGAGTCAGAAGACCTTGAACTGAATCTGACCCTTAAACTTAGTAGTTGTTTGACCTTGGGAAAAAACACTTTCCTCCCTGACCTTGAGTTTCCTCATCTGTAAAATGGGGATTATAGTATTTCTCCTACCTAGTTTATGGGGCCAAAGTCACGAGTGAAGTCCTTTTTATAGAAAGCAGTATGTAAGTGCAAGCTATTGGAGGCAGCACAGTATATAGGGAGCAACGCTAGCTCTGAAATCTGCTCACCAGGTTGGAATCCACCTCTGATGCTTGCTAGCTGTGTTACCTCCAGTGATTAACTGTCCAGTCTGTAAAATGAAAGAGTGAGACTATCAGTCTGACCATCAATAAATATTTATTAAGTGCCTATTATGTCCCAGACAGCATGCTAAGCACTGGGGATGCAAAGAAAAGTAAAAGACAATCCTTGCCTTCAAGAAGCTTATGATCCAACTGGATATATGGCTTCAGAGGTCCCTTCCAGCTCTGACATCTGTGGTCCTTTGTTCCTTGAGCTTCTCTGTACTAAGTTTCTTCTTATTTGGCAAAAACAGAGTCTTGGGGCAGCTAGGTAGTACAGTGGATAGAAAGACCTGAGTTCAAATCTAGCCTCATACACAGACTAGTTGTATGACCCCAGGCAAGTCACTTACTCCTGTTTGCCTCAGTTTCTTCATTGGTAAAATGAACTGGAGAAGGAAATGGCGAACCACTCCAGTATCTTTGCTAAGAAAACCTCAAAAGGGGTCATGAAGAGTCAGACACAACTGATAAAAGAGATAAATCAACTAAAATAATAGCTGACCATTTCCACTCCCACCAATGGTAAAAAAAAAAAAGTGTGCTGACCTTTGTCTACATCCAGATGACTTCCCTAGTTAGCACAACGAGCACTTAAGACTTGTTTCTCCTCTCACCATGATGATGTCTTTTTCCTGACTTTTCCTCTTTAATTTCCCATGCTCATTTGGCTTTTTAGGGCAGCTGGCTAGGGTTGGAGGTGTGTTCTGTGTCCATGAGGGAATATGATTCATGATGTAGGCTCCCTGGCCACCTCTCCTAAAGCCATTGAGCCAGGTACCATTGTACAATCAACAAAAAATGGTAGTGAGGCATGTTGTTTTTGTTGTTGGTTGTTGAGTTGTTTCAGCCATATCTGACTCTTCGTGACCCTTTTTGGGTTTTCTTGGCAGGGATTCTGGAGTGCTTTGACATTTCTTTCTCCACCTCATTTTATAGATGAGGAAACTGAAGCAAACACAGTTAAGTGACTTGCCCAGGATCACACAGCTAATAAGTGTCTAAAGCTAGATTTGAACTCAGGTCTTCCTGGCTCCAGGCTCAGAGCTCTATTTACTAGCCCTGGTAGTAAGGCATATGTATCTCAAACACTTGATACAAAGGCATAACTCAAGACTCCTAATTACTAGAACTACTTTTCTCAATTAGTACAGTCCTTGTGAAATTCCCCTTAGGAATGCTGGGCTCCAAAGGTCAGTTCAGAGATTCCATCATTCAATTACAAATGTTTTGTTATTCCTAAAATATAGACTTCACTCTAACACCTATCTCCTATAAGCTCGCATGGCTCCCTATTATCTCTATGATCCAACATAAGCTCTTTAATCTAGCATTTAAAAGTCTTCGCACCCTGGCCCCTTCTTTCCTTTCTAGTCTTTCAGATACTCCCTCCCATACCCTCTAAAATTCAACCATAGCGGACTACTTGCTGTTCTTTACACATGATGAGTCACCTCCTATCTCCATATTTTTGCGCTAGCTGGCTATCATGTCTGAAATGCACTATCTTCTTGCTTCTTGGAACCCATGGTTTCCTTCCAGAGTCAGCTGAAGCACTACTTTCTACACAAAGCCTTTCCTGATCTCCACACAACTAGTGACTTCCCTCTCAAACTTACAGGTATTCATTTTGTATATATTCTATATTTATTTATATTGGTATCTGGGTGGTGCAGTGGCCTGGAATCAGAAAAAATTGAGTTCGAATCCGGCCTCAGACACCAGCTGTATGATCCTGGGCAAGTCACTTGACTCTGTTTGTCCAGTTTCCCCATCTGTAAAATGAGTTGGAGAAGGAAAGAGCAAACCACTCTAGTCTCTGCCAAGAAAACCCCAAATGAGGTTTGGACGCAACTGAAATTGTTGCGGTCCAGGGGTGCTAGGTACCCCAAAATGCAAGGGTATAGGGTGGAGATCTGCCTTGAAAGAATTCAACCACTCAAGCCTTCTTTCAGTCCAAGACAAAGTTTATTGTGTCACCAATAGAAGCAAGCAGAATTCTTAAGGAATCTGTGCATTTGATGAGGGTAATTTTGACATTTTATGCAGAAAGACTGTGGGAAGATCTGGATGGGATTAAGGAGTGGCAAGTAGCCTGGGGTGGGCCAGGTGTAGACAATGGAAGGAGTTAAGTGGCAGGAGAACCCCAGTGAAAGGGCAGCAAAAGGATGATTGACTGGGATGAATCTGGTGCCTCAGGTGAACGCCAGAGATCTGGGTTCAGTAGCTTTGGGGTCCGGGTCCCAAAGACATGGTCTTTTGTTTTTAGGGGTCCATCAATAGCACTCTATCAAAATCACTGAAAAACAACTATAACATATTGTCTCTCTTGTTAGAATGTAAGCTCTTTGAGCACAGGGAATGATTTGTTTTTTTGATTTATAGTCCCAATGCTTAGCATAATGTCTGGCACATAGTAAGTGGCTAATAAATGCTTGTTAAATTGAATTACCTAACATTTTAAACTTGGATTGTTTTCTAGCTGTAACTCCCCAAGGGCACTGAGAGAAATTAATATTTTTAAGACTGCCCAAGGATCTGGGTAGGGAAATGGCAAAGCTCTTCAGTATCTTTGCCAAGAATACACCAAATGGGATGACAGAGTCAGACACAACTGAAAATGACTGAACACCACCAACAAAAAGACCTACTTAAGTATTTCTTAATCACCCCCTCCCCCCAAACCTATAAAACTACTATATCCTACCTTCTTGCTGTTTCTTCCCTCTTTACTAGAGGACAGTTCCTGATGGGTCTCTAGTGACTGAGTTTGCCTCTTAGTAATTGGTTGACTGAGGGCCTGGAGAACAGATTCTTGTCAAAGGAACTGCCCTTCCCAAGGTTGAACAATGACCTGTGAAATAGCTTCACACACACACCCCTGTTTTTTTTTTTTTACATCATCTCTTTCTTATAATTTCAGATGGTAGAGTAGCCAGGGTGAAAGAAGAGGATTTATCACCCTCTTCCTCCAACCAGTGTAGCAATGGGGACTTACAGTAGAAGTACCTGATAGTGGGAGACATATGCTTACATGTGACCTCAGAAAGGAGTTCTTGGCCTTCCCATCTCCTAGATGCCTTCTTCTATTTTGCTGTTTCCTTTTCTGAGCATAGGTCAGGGACTATTGAGCCTAAGAATGAACATTCTCAGCCTCCTTGGGTCTTATCCCTGAATCTGAGGGTTTCTGAGCTTGAACATCAGGCCCTGGCCAACAAGAGGGAAAGGAGTTCCTGAACAACCTGCTGCTTGAAGGAGAGAACTCTGCCAAGAGGAACCTCCAGCTGAAGGATTGAAAGCCAGAAGCTCTGAACTCTGATAATCCTCCATAATACTGTTGTGAGGTGATCCAAGGTCCTAGGTGAAAGGGAAATAGTTATTGAATGGAACGTATTTTTATCTCCCCAGGTATCTAATGAGGTTAAGGGTCTATTTGAATGTTTTGTTTACTGTATTTGTTAATGTGCAGCTGAGAGTCCTTTGCATCTTATGTATGTGTACATCTATGGTGTAAGAAATAAAGGGTGCTCCATGTATGGTAGCCTTATTGTACCCTGAATACCTTTACAAGTGGAGACCCCCTTACCCACAAGGAAGGGAAGCCTACATATATTTAAGCTTCATTTTAGGGATTTCCCTGGAGCTTTACTCTGGAGCTAAGGAAGAATCAGAGAGAGAGAGAGAGATACTGACCCCAAGAAATCAGTCCCCGAGATCACAGCCAGCTAGTGTGAGACCAAAGTAGTCCTTGAGGAGGTGAAAGGAAGCTGCTATATGGGTAACATGGATAATATTTTATAAAGTGCTTTCTCCACAATTCTATTCAATATGTATGGCAAATGTTATCATCATTTTGTTGTGGAGGTTGTGGTTTGTCCTTCGTTCTCAAAGAGGACCATGACTTGCAAATTAATTGGATTTAAGTGAGGGAGGACTGTGCAAAGTGACCGGCCTCACCCTATCCTCTTCAGTCATCTGGGTCCAGCGGCCAGATATAGATCAGGATGACTGGAAATGGCCCAGGATACAGTGGGAGATGGTGGCCTTTTTAAGCTAAGGTCTTTCTGAGTTCTCACTTTCACCATTTTATAGATGACAGAAACTGAAGCTCAAAGGGATTAAGTGACTTAGGACCTTAAGATTCAAAATTTGAAGCAACCTTAGGGATCATCTCCTGCAACTCTTCATTTTACAGATAAACAAATTCATCAGTCCCAGAGAGATGAATGACTTATTAAAGGTCACACAGCCAGCAAGTAGCAAAACTGGGACTGAACCAGGTCCTCTGACTCCAAATCTAGGGCTCTTATTCACCATCACGTGCTCCCTCTTGGTCACACAGCTAACTATTATGTGATCTAGATTTGAACTGAGGCTGTGTACCTGTGAGGAGCCCTGAAGTTACAAAACTCCTGTCCATGGCTCTGGCTCTCCCATCTCCTTCTCCCCACCTTCTTTTCTCCTCCCCTTCTCTACTGTGACAACCAGGAGTTTCCCAAACACACATGTAAAGGTTTGTATGTGTTTCGACAAACACAGGCAACCCCTCTTTTCCCCCACCAACATACACATATTATGTGAACTCCAGGACTGTAATCTCAAACAGGCCCCAAATGGTCTTTTTAATGCAGACAAAAACAACATCCAGGGAGGCTTGGAAGTAATTTTTTTTTCTTGGCTTGGAACGAAGTTTTACTTCATCAGCAAACGTCCACAGGCCCACGGAGACAATCCCCTTATATTTACAGTATAAGCACATAGAGGCAGTAATTTATGTAGCTTCAACACATGTACAAACCAGCCAATATACCAGGCAGCAGGAGTCTCACTATTAATGGAATCTCTTCTGAGAAGTCCAATTTGCCTGAGTAATTTACACAGGAAAAAAAAATCATTTGTGGCTAAGTCTATTAAACACACATGTGCTTACATTACTTTCTTTAAAAACATATCTACACAAATCTCCTGTGAACACGTGAGAGACGCTGGTTATTTTGCTAGGTCAATTGCTCAGCTATCAAATATCAGAAAACATTTTACTTGATGGATTTAAGAGAATAACAACCTAAGATCTTTCAGGAAGTGGGAATGTCTCAGTAAAAGGGATTTGCTTAAACCCGAGAACACATAAAGGATATCTCATGGCTAGTATTTATACTAGATATTAGAAAACAAGGATTAGCAGATTCATGAATTAGGATCATATTTACAGTTCTAGAAATAACTATAATCATTTGTTTATTTTAACTGAGATCTTCTTTAGTTTGTCCTAGCTATACTTGTCAGTAAGAGATTATGTGCTTTCATTTCCTAAGTACATGTGAATTACACAAATGTCTTTTTTCTGTTAGGGACCCAAACGTACCTCTGTATTTTCACACAATAACAGTTAAAGTCCCAAGGTCTGGCTTACACTTACAGGTAGCTATTTTTCACAAAACAATACCACAAACAAGATTCTTACCAGTAAATATGTTTATAATTGTTCTCCATTTTGGGATCTTAGTCCAAATTCAGCTTTAGCCATGATATACTTGTAGTGAGTGTTGGGATATTTTCCCCTTCCCCTTCTTTCTGCCAATTGAGTGACTGGGAAAAATGAATGGGGTAAAGGCATATATGGAGATGGGTAAGCCTGGTGACTGGCAGAGATTGGAAATAGGTAGTGGACCCTAGAGGCTTTTGCCCTCTTGCCTGGGAGAAGTGGTACTGAAAGATGAGAGGACCCTAAAGAATCACCTTTGCCTTGCCTGTGAAACTTGTATAGACTACTGACTTAGGAAGAACCATGAAGAATGGCAGAAAATGCTTAAGAGAGAGGGAAAAAACATGCCTCCCCACCAGTAATCAGCAAAAGGCAGTAGGAGAAGATGGGACTTGTTCAGAGGAGTTTTGCCAGAAAATCCTTCATGGCCTGGATGATAACAACCCTAGGGATTTATTTAAATTTTAGGGACAGATGATTATTCATTTTAGGTTGTTTGTTTTGTTCTTTTCCTTGTTGTAATAAAAATTCCATTTGTCAACTGTGTACTGCATGTGAGAAGATGGCCCCAGTATACTAAGAGTACCATATACTTTTCCAGGCATCAGCCATCATCTGAAGGGAGCCACAAAGAGTCACATCATAAGAGTTTCTGACACATGGGTGCATTATTAAATAGGCAAGACCACAGCTTTGCAATTCTGCAAAGATAGAGAGGTCTACAGGATAAGAATGATTGAAGTAAATGAATGTCATTCAGAAGTGGTCTTAGAAGAAGTGTGGAATGAGAATAGAGATTGTGTAGAGTGGTTCCACCATGATCTATCCTCTATTGTTCTCCACTACATATACAGAATATGTCGGTATAGCCCAAGTGTGGCATCAGATCTACTCATGAGCAGTATAGCCTGACAGTGATCCTGATCCCCAACTATACCCAGACTTGCTCTCTCCAGGATAGGGATGGTTGCTCACTCTATCTTCACCCACTTTGCCAGGTCAGGGTGATAGCTCCAGAGAGGTGACTCTAGCCATGGTCAGCCATCATAACTCAAACTCTCTCTCTCAGTCCGAGAGATTGAGAGAGGGGGTTGGAGGGGGAGATAGAGGGAAGGGAAGGCAGAATACACTTACTGGTATTACTCATCACTATAGCTTCTGAGTTCCAATACAGTGTTTTTGATTTACACAAAATCCAGTCACCATGAAATTATTGACTCTTTTGTTTATGTAGCATATGTGTCCTAGATGATTTAAATGATCTTAAAACGCAAATTATATCTATTTTAAATACTCGATACATTATTTATTTTACAATAAATAATCCTCATTCACTACCATTTACAGTAATATCAATAACAGACCCATAGGATTAAGGCAGTGAATTGAGATGTCTGTTTTTTTTTTCTTAGCAGCAAATGATGCAGTAGATTTTTACCATTCCTCTTTGACAGTATAGTTCAATGCTTAAGTTTTAATTCAGAGTAATACTTCTGCAAAGCAATAAATTATATTGAAATAAGTGTGGCATTTTATCCATTGTAGCAATAAATTTTGCTTTTGTTAAATCTGTCCTTCCCATTACTCCTCCCTCCCATACTGAGTAAAAATTAAATCCTGAAACATAAAGACCTCAATACAAAGCTGCATAGTCTGGCAAAACTAATTCCCACATCAGTGATATCTAAAAATGCATGTCTCTTTTTGTATTTTAAGTTAATCACCTCTCCATCAGCAGGTGAGGGGCATATTTCATCTTCATGCTTTTGGATTTACGGTCTATCATACCATATCATATCATGATCAGAATTCTAATGGCTTTCAAAGTTGTTTTTCTCTATAATGTTATTACACATATATATATATAATTATTATAATGTTCTCTCTATAATGCTATCATTGTATAAATTAATCTACTTCTATTCATTCAAATCTGCATCAGTTCACAAAGGTCTTTCTAGTGTTCTCTGAAACTGTCCATCTCATTATTTCTTATACTACAATAATATTCCATTACATTCACATACCACAATCTGATTAGCCATTACCCCATGAGGATACTCCCATAGTTTCTAATTTTGGGCTACTATAAAAAGAACTTTTATACTTATTTTTGTACTTATAGATTCTCTTCCTCTTTCTTTGGCTTCTTTGGGCATATGAGCCTGGTAATGATACAGCTAGATCAGAGGGTATGCACCTTTTAGGAACTTTTTAGGCATAGTTCTGAATTGCTTTCCAGAATGATTGGACCAATTCATAGCTCCACCAATAGTGCACTGACACCAGTGACTCTTAAACAGAAAACATTTACCTAATGGTAAAGCAAAAGCAAGAATATTTACAACATTTACTTAAGGAAAAGAAAAAGCAAGAATAATCATAACATTTACTCAAGGCATGCTGTGTCTTTGTGGGAGAATGGGCACACATGTACCCAACAAGGAAGCAACTTGTCAAGTAGGGAAACCTATAAACCCGGGCAGCTTATGACTCTAGATGGCAGACTTTGATGTCCTACATCTTTCTAATGAATAGTCTTTACTATATGTCACTGGCTAAGCCAAATTGCCTCTCTGCTACCTGGTCCTGTTCTGGTTCTCACATCTCCCCTGCTTCATGAAGCCTCTTCTTGAATATTTATGGCATCTGAAGCAATGACAAACTCATTTAACATGCAGCTACCCTTAGGAGGGTGTTGAGAAAGTATTATGTTCTTTCAATGACAAGCATTTCCTGTAAACCAAAGAACTGCCAAGCTCCTTGGATCTACTCTGGAATTTTGAGTTTTTCCCTCTCGTGCTATAGATAGGTGAAGAGGCATTCAGCTTTTCCTGTCCAATAAACTCTCAACAAAGACCTTCTCTCACAGCAAGGGAGATGCAAAGTGTGTCTTCTTCACTTTTTGTTTCCCTCTCAAACCTCAGAGGGTGGTAGGAGGCAGCTTGGACACCCCTGTGAGTTTTCCCCCATCAGACTGTAGATGGTGGTAGAGAAAAATAAGCCAAATCATCTCTACACAGAGCAGCAGGATTCATCCATTGTTTTTCCAATGAACCAGTCAGCTCCCAGCAAAAGAATGACACTTCCAATCATCACAGCTCCCAGCAAGGCAGCTGCAAAGGCTTACTGTGATTCAGTTCTAATAAGCTTCTATATTCTGTCTTCCTTAAGCAACTTTTCTCACCTCCTATGTCTCCTGTTCCTAACCTCTCTGGTGCTCCTCCTTTTCTTTTCTGCTCTTCTTGCAAATCATTGCTTCTTCGTAAGAAGTGACCCATCTCTAACTTACTATGTAAAACTCAAACACTCCAACCTTTTATCATATAAGAGCCCATTAGCCAATATATAAACTTCCCATAGTTTCCAAACAGTTGTTTGATTCATAATTTCTCAGTTATAGCCTTCAAAACTCTGAAAACAGCCTCATGCAAATAAGCTTATGGACCACAGTGCCTTTCGCCCATCATTTCCTTAGTCATTGCTCTGACTTCAAAAAGGTTCTCTTGGTACTTTTAACTGAGGGTCAGTTCTCTATCAGTTTGTCGGAACAGGTTGTGTCTCACCTCAACATTTTATCTTAAAGGCTATGTTTCTTTTCAAGTTGATTTTTTATCAGCTTTCCTCATACAAATGTTCTTTTCCTCAACCTTTCAATAAATAAAATGAATTGAAAGAGATATATGGTAGTGGTATAGCTAGATCAGAGGGTATGCACCTTTTAAGAACTTTTTTGGCTTAGTTCTGAATTGTTTCCAGAATTATTGGACCAATTCATAGCTCTACCAGTAGTGGTGGAAAAAGACATATGAAACAGACAGAACTAGAAGGGAGAAAGCAATAACAAAATTCCGAAAACCAGATTCTGTCTTCTATGGCATCTCTAAGTCTATGAGCATATGAGATCACTTCTCATTTTGGTTTTGGAAGAAAAATACCTGGGTTTGGGGTTGCTGGGTGACATAAAACCTTGGGCCATCTCTCATTGGGAAAGAACACTGGCCTGATAGCCAAGAGACCTGGGTAGCTCCAGCTCAGCCAAGCTGCCTGATCCTGAGAAGGCCATTTGGACATTTTGAACCCCAGTTTCTCCATCTGTCCTCAATGAGGCTCTTCCTGATTATTAAAAGTCCCTTATAGCTCTAATGTTTTATGGTTTTGAGAACTTTGGCAAGTTGTGTTCCTATCCCATCAGAAGGCCAGTGGGCCCTGAAGAACTCAGAAGGGGCAGGGCACCAAGGATCACTGGAAGACATGGAAAAATACATAAAACAGAATAGCTGAATAGCTTGGCCTGAAGAGGTATCCCTTTCATGGACACTCCCACCCTTCATGATTCTATTTCATTGTTTTTATAGTAAAAGAAGGTTTTAAATGCTAAGCTTCTTGGTAAACAGAACAGATTGCCAGGAACTTCTTCATTCTGAGGCATAAAAGGCACCCTGTGAAATTCTTTCTTAACAGCAATTTTTTCATAGAAGGAAAGGAGATAAGCACTATCCTGAAGAGAAGTGTATGGAAAGAGGTGCTAGAGAGAATGTCACAGGAAAAGGACCTTGGGAGACTTGGATTAACATAGTTGACATTTCTAAAGTCACAACAACCCTCTAAGGTAGGTACTAGTGGTATGACCATTTTACAGATAAAGAAACTAAGGCTCACAGGGGAAGGAGTCACTTGTTCAATGATACAGAGGTAGCACACGTAGGAGTTGGGGCACTGGAGTCCAAGACTTGAGAGTCCAGATTTAGTATTCTATGTAGTATACTGTGCTGCTTCTGTGGAGAAGGGAACATCTGAAACAGAAAGACTGGAGAGTCATCTTCTGGGGCTACTGTGCTCTGGAACTACCAAAGCAGAGAATTAATGAAGGGACATAACACTGAGGTCAGGAGGCTGTCCTTGGCACTCCATTGGACTTCGATGAGTGTTTGCAGGATGAGAAATGAGGTAATGAAATTATTAGCAGTGCTATCACAATGAATTTCTAATGAGGATTCCTCATTTGCTGCATTGAGAAGTCAGGTAATGATATTATCATTATCGTGATTATCATATCATCATCATTATCATTCCCACACATTGGGAATGAGTCAGTGAATGAATAAATTAATGAATAAATGAATAAAAAATTAATTTGGTGCTTACCTATGTCTCAGGTAGTGGGCAAAACACAGGTTAACAGCCCCTATCTTCAAGGAACCTATATTCTAATAGGGAAAGATCATATGCAGAGGGGAGCAATGGCCAGGAGTGTTTTGATCTGGAATGGTGAGTGCAGTCACAGGGAAATACCATCCTGGGAATGATAGTGCTAATTTTATTAGTGTTCTTGATAGTAGAGGTGGAAAGGGGTGGGAAGAAATGCATCAGTGTGGTGTCATACCATAAAGATGACCAGAGAGTAGTGTGATGGGGTAGAGGTGTTTAGATATGGTCAATCCTCACCAATTAGGAGCATAGAGTGCCTGAGCAGGAACAGGTCCCATCATTCCATTAACAAATTAAGTACCCATAGGGTTAAATAACTCTGCTCTTTTATCTAATGGGGACAGAAAGAGTAGTAGAAACTTCTTTCTCTCATCCTGCAAACACTCATCAAAGTCCGTTGGAGTACCAAGGATAGCCTCCTGACCTCAATTTGAGGAAAACTAAGCCAGTCCTAGCAGCAGGTTGACACATATCCAATGCCTTTGAGACAGAGGAAAGAGCCCCTGAAAGCCCAGATATAGGGCTACTTCTCAAAGTCAAAAGTCCCTATCCACTAAGATCAGTGCTGAGCAAGTGAGCAAATATGGACCACTGCTCTCTCACTCACTAGTGGCCTCAATGCCTTCTCCATCTCTATCTCGATTAATTGAATATATTTTGTTATTTTGAACTCAACAAACACCAATTAATATGAACATTTCTATATGTAAAGAAGAACAGGAAAAGAAATTGTATATTAGACTGTGAACTTCAGTTATGCGGAAAGCTTATTTTGTAACATATATAACAAATCCAATGTTAGTTTCAAAGCTGTCCTGTTTGTTTGTGACTCCCTCTACTTTCTGCTTCTGTTCTTCTCCAAGAAGCTTTTTGAAAAATCTACTGTTGCTTGATGTCTCTTTATATCACAATTATTTCACTCATTCCCACTGAATTTTCCCTCATAACAAAGAGGGGAAGGAGACAAGCATTTATTAAGTGCTTACTGTATGCCAGGCACTATGCTAAGTCATTTATGAATATTACTTCATTTGATCCTCACAGCAACCCTGTGAAGTAGGGGCTATTATTATTGCCACTTTATAGCTGAGGAAACCGAGGCAGAGGGTGAGTGACTTGTTCAGACACACACAGTTGAGACCTGTCTGAGGGCAGTTTTGAACTCAGTCCTTTCTGACTCCAGGTTCGGTGTTTTATCCATTGCACCACTTAGCCACCAGGAAAAAAGCACAATTTTCCAGTGAAGCAACCATATCTGACAGTGTATGTTAGAACTCCCAGTGACCTTGAAATCCATCTAGTGTGGCCTCATTATTTTACCGATGATGAAACTGAAACCCAGAGACAAGAAGTGACTTATATAAGGTCATACAGTTAGTAAGCATTGGGGATTTAAACCCAGGTCCTTTGATTCCATTGTACTAGGCTGTCTCCAAGTCCCTCACCTCTTCATCACTGAGGAAGGAGTGTGTCTGAGGACTTTTTTTTTTAAAGTTTTTTTCTATCTTTTGTTTTTACATCATAATCATTTCTTTTTGAGGGCATGTGTGAACACACACACACACACACACAGAGTTTTCCCTTGTCGTAAAAAAAACCAGAGCAAAACCAACTGACCCAGTGTATGCAACATTCCACACCTTCAGGCTCTTTGTACCTTTCTACCAAAAGGAAACAGGTACATTTAACTTTTTCTGATAGACCAGGTCAGAAATAGCTTTGCTAGGCTTTGCATAGCTAGGGACTAGGTCTGGGTCTTCTACGGAGAATCAATAAATGTTTGTTGATGGAATACAATTCAATGGAACAGAATTGAATTGAATAAATGGAATTGAATCAGATGAACTCGCATAGGGACCTAAGTACTCATCGAAGGGGTAAAAGGATAGCTGACCACTGATTTTTTGGGCTGTTGGTTCTCCTGGTTATAGAAAATCCTTCATTCTGTCAGCAAACATTTAGTAAACTCTTTGTTCTGGGTGCTGGGGGTAAGGGAGGGAAGAAGATGTAGGGATGAAGCATACCAAGAATGTAAAACATGATCCCTGCCTCAAGAAACTTGCGACTTAGTTGAGAAGACTGGACCTATAAAAGGTTCAATGCAGTATGAGTTCAAGAACAGCAATACCAGAGGTATCTCACATGGTGATAGTGCTATGAGCTAAAAACAGGGAAGGCTTATGATGGGTGGAACTGATGATGCAAGGTTCCATGAAAGCTTTCAGGAAAGATAACCTGGACTCTACAGGATGGAAGAATTTGGTTGTCAGAGAGAAGTGGGTAAGTAAAGGCAGCGAAAGTAAAGGAAAAACACAAAAAAGTTGAGGGGTTGGGGAGAGGAAAGGCATTGAGGAAAAACAGCCCCATTGAAGTATAGGGTTTGCACTGGGGAGAAATGAAAGGTTAGGTTGGAAAGGGAGGTGGGAGGTAGACTTTGGAAATCCTTGAATATCTCGGTCAAGAAAGCAATTCTGAAATGCTCATAGGACCAGCCCCACATGTACATTCCAGTGAGGCACTAGACATTCCTGTGTCTGAAAAGCAGCAGCAGTAGTCCTCATCAGTCCCAGGGTTATGGTCTACACATGGAATTCTCCCAGCCAGCTGGAGGAGTGATGTCACTCCTGAACAGGAACACCATGGTGACTAGCAGCTGCTGACCAGCATCCAAACCACCAGAATCGCCCAAGGACATGAAAGGAAAAGCAACAAATAAATAATTGACCTTTGACAGGGTCAGGGTGGGGTGGACTGGGTAGAGCAAGGGAGAAGAGGAAAGAGACAGCATCTTCCCCACCCTGCCCCCAATAATCTCTACACCTGACAGCTCAGCAATTTAAAGAAAATGATGGTACAGGGAGTTTAGAACTGGGTCTAGCAAGCATCTTTGTCTTCCCTCCCTTCCACTCCTTCTGCCGCAGCATTCAGCACCATTGAGAAATGAGCCATGCATGGCTGACATCCAGAGACATTTATTAAAAGTACAATTGCCTCAAAATTTTTCAGGGGATCATTATTTAACTTTCAGGCACAGTGGCTGGCCAGAAGTAGAAAGAGATTACTAGTAAGACTGGTCAGGGCCGTTATTCTCAGATCCCACCCTAAGTAAGCATCTAAGAATGGAGAGAAACTCTGGAGTCTATCCTCTCCAAATCACCTAATATCCCACCTCCCAAGGTCAAGGATCAGAGGTAACATGGGAGAGTGGAAAGATCAGTAGATTTGGAGTCAGAAGCCTTGGGTTCAAATCTGATATTTACTAACTGTATGACTTTGAGATTAGTTTCCTTGGGCCTCAGTTTCCACATCTGTAAAATGAGGGTTTTGGGACCAGATGACCTCTAAATTCCTTTTTGGGTCCAACTCTACAATCCTATGATTGTATGAACAGTTCTCAAAGTCAAAATTCAGTCCTCTTCCCGACTCCTATTCAGCTGGAAACCATGAGGAGAAAGCTCGGTTTCAACCCTTCCCCCACGCAATGTTGGCAAGATTTCCCACTCAAGGTAAGGCTTATTGATGTTTGGAAGATTCTCCATTCAGTTTAAGAGTACCCTAGTAACCTAGGCGGTGAAGTGGCTAGAATGCTGGGCCTGGAGTCAGGAAGACTCATCTCTCTGAATTCAAATCTGGCCTTGGGCACTCACTAGCTGGGTGACCCTGGGCAAGTCACTTAACCCTATTTGCCTCAGTTTCCTTATCTGTAAAATGAGCTAAAAAATGAAATAACAAACACCCCAGCATCTTTGCCAAGAAAACTCTAAATGGGATCATGAAAAGTCAGACACAACTGAAAAAAATGACACCAGTGACCCAATCAAGCAAACCAAAAAAGGTCTCATATACTAGGTCTCCAAAAACTGATCAGTCCCTTGAATTCTGTTTGTTTTCCCATTCCTTTCATTGGTATTAAAGGATCTAAACTACTAGTCCTCACCTTAGCTGAGAAGGTACAAACATCCCCAAGATGTCAAGTGTAAGAGGTTGTGATAAAGGAAGAGGCCAGACTTCACAGGGGCAACCAGAATGGTTTGTCACAGAATTGCAAAGGGAGAAGGAAAGGCAGAGATTAAGGTCAGAGATTTTAGCCTTTTCTGTGAGCATAATGGCTCCTTTTGGCATTCTGGTAAAGCCAGTGGACCACTGCTCAGAACCATGATTTTAAATGTATAAAATGAAATACATAGTACTTCAAAGGAAACCAATGATATTGAAATATAGTAATCACAATATTTTTAAAAAGCCAGCCAAATTCAAGAACCCCTGATTCCATCCCTTCTGAAATATCCCTGACAAATGGTCATTCAGCTTCTGCTTAGAGACCTTACATGGAGTGGAAATTGCTGTTTCTTGAGGAAGCTTAGTTCACTTTGGGATAACTCTCATTGTTAGGAGGCTTTTCCTTTCATCACACTGAAATATGTTTTTTCTTCACCTTATACCCATTGTTACTAGATCTGCAAGGACTCTGACCCAAGTTTTCAATCCATATTGTTTGGGCAAAGGCTCACAGATTTCCGCCAAACAATAGCGTAATGCTTCTATCTGGGTGTATGCTGAAGTCCTTGTGTTGGAGCCCTGATAGATGCTAAGAGAGGCTAAGGAGGGGCAGCTAGGTGGCACAGTGAGTAGAGCAGTAGCCCTGGAGTCAGGAGGACCTGAGTTCAAATCTGACCTCAGACACTTGACACACTTACTAGCTGTGTGACCTTGGGCAAGTCACTTAATCCCAATTGCCCTGCCTTTCCCCCTCCAAAAAAAAACCAAAACAATAAAAGAGTGGCTAAAGAATTAGTTGAATTTTCCCCATAAAGTATAGTGAAGATTGGGTCAGGGATCTTATAAAGATCAGCTGTTCTAGGATGTCTGCCTTGCCTGGGATTTCACCAAAACACTCCTGCCTGAACCCTGTGATCCTACTCTCTGGTCTACCCTTAAAACTGAATCCATCAGGAGGAACCCTACCTGTCACCAATTTTTTATAAACTCGGTCGGCTCTTACAACCTTTTCCAAAGAAAAACACTGCACCCTCTTACCCAGATCACTTAGGTAGCTGCCTACACATAAGAATCATAGAATAGTGAAGTGCCTTTGGAAGAGAACTTTGTCATGATCTAATCTACCATTTTATAGATAAGAAAACAGCCCAAGGAGAAGTCAATTTGTCCAAGTTCACAGGAGAAGTCAGTAACAGACCTAGTCCCCCTGACTCACCACATTGTGGTGACACCTGAAATGCAGTATCTTTGATCTCAAATGTCATGGCACTCCTCTGCTCAAAAGCTTGCCATGGCTCCCTCCACCTTTCAAAAGTTAAGTCCTTAAACTGGAATGGAAGGCCTTTTCCAAAGTCATGTTTTAACCACCCTTCACATGGAGTAGAAGGAACTTGAGGCTTGGAATCAATGAATCTGGTTCAAATCTCAGCTCTTGTACTTACTATCTGTGTGACCTTGGTAAAGTCATGTAACTTCCTCATCTGAAAAAAACAAGGCAGTTGGACTAACTGACCTCCAAGGTTCCTTCCAGTTCAAAATTCTGAACTTAGGTGGCTACTCAATTTAACTATTCACTATCCTACAAGAGCACATCTCAGGCTTTCATACTTCAACACCTTTCTTCAGGATTTTTCAGCTAAAATGTCTTCTCCTATACTATATATCCTACTTGCTTGGGCTCATGGTGTCAAGAACAAAGTCAAGTGAGCAGGGGTCTAGCACACTATTGTCATAAAAGGATCATGGATTTACAGCTGGAAGGAACCAGAGAGGTCATCTAGGCCAACCCTGTCATTTTACAGAGGAGGAAACAGGTGCAGAGAGTTAAAGTGACTTGACCAAGGTCATACAGGTAGTAAGAGGTAGAGCTGGGACTGAAACCCAGATCCTTTGACTCCAAATCCTTGGGACCTTCCCACTAAACCACCTTGTATTTACAGAAACATTCCCCACTCCAGGCTCAGATTATTGCTCTGGGTTCCATTTTAGGACTCTTAGCTAATCCAGAGGACCGGTTAACTCTGTGACCTTTTTGGTCTTTGGCCTCCTTATAATTATAGATAGGCCCAGATTAGTTTGAATAATGAAGTGGTCTTATTATTTGAATTAATGCTGTATGTTTCCATTGGGCTGGAAGCAATGATTATATGCATTACATAATTGTAACTTTGAGTAGTGCAAATTCGAATACATGTGACCACTTTGGGGGCAATTCATAACTCATACTAATTGGGACCTAGATATACTTATAAGGGGTGTGTGTAACTCCACCCCCAAACTCCCCTATCCCACCTTGGTTGATGTAATCACTGGATTTAGTCAGTGATGATGAGATTTTAACACCATAACAGACATGTTAAATTAACTAAAATCACAGCCACACCTAGTGATTTATTTACAAAGTATATACAACCCTGACTGAGTTAGAAGGAACAAGAAGATTGGCTAAACAAACAGATTTGTCATATAGGAGGAGGAGTTAAAATAGCTATTCATGGTAGTTTGCACATGAAGAAGTAGTGGGATAAGAGCCGGTAGGAAAGAAGGGATTTCTCTCTCTCTCGGTCTCTCTCTCTCTCTCTCTCTCTGTCTCTGTCTCTGTGTCTCTGTGTCTCTGTCTCTCTCTCTCTCTCTCTCTCTCTCTCTCTCTCTCTCTCTTTCTCTCTCCTCTCTCTGTCTCTCTGTCTCTCTTTTCCTCTCCCTCTCTCTCCCTTCTCTCCCTTCCTCCCTCCCTCCCCCCTCTCTCCTTCTCCCTCTCTCTTTCTTCTCTCTCCCTTCCTCTCTCTGTCTCTCCCCCTCCCTCTTCCTTTCTCTTTCCTCTCTCCCTCTCTCTCTCTGTCTCCCTCTGTCTCTCGGTCTGTGTCTGTGTCTCTGTCTGCCTGTCTGTCTGTCTCTCCCCCCTCCCCTTCTTAAATTCAACTTGAGAAAAGGCAGAAAGTAGATGAATGGAGGGTTCTACTTTCACCTTCTTCATCCCCGCTCCCCACCTCGCAGGATTGGCGCTCTTGCCTTCTATGTTACATCCCTGCAAAGATGATTGAGGGAAGAGAGCACAGAGCTGCCAGCCACGTTCACAGGTCCTGCCTGTAGCGAAGCTAATGATGGTACTTATGCCAAGACCCCTCAGAGCTCTCCACTCATCTCTGAATGTCTTTCCTAACTGTCAAGCACATCTAAAAAACTCTCCTTCCTCTGGGTTACAGACATGTGGCAGGGCGCATTTTATGCAGGAGCCGAACCATTGTATTTCTGGGCTAGAGGTGGTTTAAGGAAGTCAGTCCGTGATTTACCCCAGCTCCTTCTCCTACTGCCTTCTAATACACCACCTCAGTCATTCTAGTTCCAGAAGTAGCTGCGTGAGTGAAGAATTATTTCTCAGCAGCAGTTGACAAGAGTCTCTATGGCACGCTCAGATTGCTATATGAAGAATGTATGAGGACTAAGCTCAGGAGTGTAGAGCTGTCTACACGGCCACTGACTGCAGGCACCTGATTCAAGGTTTGCAGAGTTTTCTGATCACTAACTGCATCTTTCTCGTCTGGAGGGTTTTCTTTAAAAAATAAAAACATTTATTTGTGATTAAAGATGGTGGCTTAAAGACAATAGCAACACTAATTGCTTTTATTCTAGGTCTCTTTTACTCTCTCAGGCAATTATGAAGGAACCGGTTTTATGGGAAATAGGTGCCAGGGAGACTTATCGTAGAGATAGTAGATGACCACCAATGCAAAATGTTTTGAGAGTGCAGCTGGCAAGGCCCTCTGCTCCCAAATATCAAACCTACTTGCTTTGATGCCCCTGTTAAATGTGTCTTGGCTCTGACACACACACACATGCATGTGTGCATGTGTGTGCATGTGCACTCGTGTGGGGGAGGGGGGAGGGTGTACTGTGTACTGTCTCCCTCCCTAGCAAACATGGACTGATATCTGGTTGATTGTGGATTGATCGATTATGTAAATTTATATGTGTATGCAAAGTATCTGTATGTCCCCTACTAGAATGGAAGCTCCTGGAGGCCAGAGGCTAGCTAACTCACTTTTGTGTTTGTACATCCACACACACATGGTTCATATTAGGCACTTACAAAATGCTTGTTAAGTTTTTGATTGAACTTCAGTTTCCTTTTCTGTAAAATGAAGACTATAATATCTGTGGTAAATACCTACAAAAAAGCCTCACAGGGTTGTAAGGAAAATACTCTGTAAACCTGAAAGGGCTACATGAATAGAAAGCGTGTCAACGTTGTAGTTCCATTTATTTGAGTCTCAAAGATTTTCTAATCTTTCAGAGTTTCCTTTAAGAATATTCTTCATTCTTTAATCTTTAGTTATCCGTTAGCTCTTTTAGCTAGGATTAGCTGACAGTCAACTAAGGGTAAGAATGCATTTAACAAAAGAAATTTGAGAGTTATAATGTTATATACCTGATCTCACTTGACCCTCACAACAACACTATGAGGTAGGGAAGGGTGTACTGAAGCCAACTCAAACCTTTTTAGAGCTGATTGTTAAATTTTCTGTGTGAGCATTTGTGCTTCAGAAATTGGCAAACACGACAAATCAGAGCTTGAATTATTGTTTCAATGATTGTCTAGACTTAATAGAAAGTGATGGAGAGAATGTTAATGATACAAATTAAACTTAAAAATGTGCAATGGACACATCTCTCACCCTGCCCCCCAGGTGATTGTTAAAAATCTAACAGCATAGCCCTAGAAGTAAGTATTACAGGTATTGTTATCCCCATTTTACAGATGAAGGAATTGAAGCTCACAGGGTGAATCACTTGATCCAGCAAACCAAGTCTGCATAGCGTCAGAGGGGCAGGTCCAACTCTCTTCTGATTCCACTAGAGCATTCTTTTTTTTGAGGGGGGAAGGCAAGGCAATTGGGGTTAAGCGGTGACTCGCCCAAGGTCACACAGCTAGTAAGTGTGTAAAGTGTTTGAGGACCGATTGGAACTCAGGTCCTCCTGACTCCAGGGCCGGTACTCTACTCACTGCTCCACCTAGCTGAACTTATTCTTTTATGTTGTTCAGTTGTTTCAGTCATATCTGACTCTTCACTACCCCATTTGGGGCTTTCTTGGCAAAGCTACTGGAGTAGTTTGTCATTTCCATCTCCAGCTCATTTAACAGATGAAGAACTGAAGCAAACAGGGTTAAATGACTCACCCAGGATCACACAGTTAGTGAGTCTCTGAGGTTGGATTTGATGAGTCCTTCTAACTCCCATCCCGGCGCTCTATCCATTGTGCCACCTAGCTGCCCATCCTTTTATAGAACCTTTCAACCTAATGCTAGCTGACACTTGTATAGTAGTCAAAGGTTTACTAACCAGGCTTTACGCTTACTTGAACCTCACAACAACCATGCCAGAAAGTAGACTGACTCGGACTTAGAGAGAGGAAGGAGCCAAAGACAAGCTTAGGAGTTGGTTTTGCCAGAGGGCCTCTCTGGGTGTGAATCCACATTTCTCGCTGGAGATTTCTGACCTCAGTCGGTGGAGCTGCAGCGAGACCCCATTATAACAGGGCTATCAGGGAACAGGACTAATGGCACATTAGAGGCCATTTATTCTCCAGTGATCCTTCAATTCTACAAATTTGTACCATAATGGAGTTCTACAGGTTGGTTAGAAGGGCTGTTACACAGAGGAGAGAAAAGATTTTATTCATTCTATGCTCCTGTGGACAACCAGACTAGGACCAAAGAGAAAATTAGGGGAGAGCAAATTTTGACTCAATATAAGGAACTTCTTGGTTCAATAAAGTGAAACTGGGTACTGATTGTGGAGTCAGAGAACCTGGGTTCAAGTCCTACCTCTGAAGATTACTATGAGGGTGAATTTAGGTAAGTCATTTATAAATGTGAAATGAAGACATTGTCAATTGGGGAGTGGCTGAACAAGTTGTGGTATATGATTGTGATGGAATCCTATTGTGCTATAAAAAAAGGACAAGCAGGTGGATTTCTGAAAAACCTAAAAAGGCTTAAATGAACTAGTGCAAAGTGAAGTGAGCAGAACCAGAAGAACATGGTACACAGGACCAGCAACATCGTGTGATGATTACCTCTTAGCTCTTAGCTTAGACTTAGCTCTTCTCAGCCGTACAATAATCCAAAACAAGTCTAAAGGACTCATGATGGAAAATGCAATCCACCTCCAGAAAACGAACTGCTGGAGTCTGAATGCTGATGAAAACATACTATTTTCACTTTATTTTTTGTGGTTCTTTTCTTTTGACTTCTTTCTTCTTGTACAACATGACTAATATGGAAATGTGTTTTGTATGATTGTACATACATAACCTATATCAAATTGCTTACCATCTTAGGGAAGGAGTGGTGAGAGAAGGAGGGAGAAGATTTGGAACTCGAAAAAATTTTTTAAATGAATGTTAAAAATTATCTTTACATGAAACTGGAAAAAATAAAATACTGTTTTTTAAAAATGAAGACACTGAACTAGGTAGCTTCCAAGTGTCCTTGCAGATCTAGGTTTATGATTCTATGACTTCTGATTTCATTGGTATGGGGGACTACTTGTGTGGAAGCTTCCTTCCACTTACATAGATTGGCACCTAGTCTATAACTTAACATCTTAGAAAACTGCCTCTCATTGAATGGTTAAATGTCTTGTCTATGGATGCCTTTTTGGCATGGTTGTTGTGAGGACTGAGTAAGCTTAAAGCCTGGTTCGTAAACCTTTGACTACTACACAAATGTTAGCTAGTATTAGGTTGACATTAAGTCAGGCCCTCCTGATTCTCAGACTAGTCATCTATTATGTAATGTTAACTTCTAGGTCATATATTCAGACTAAAATTAGGAACTTTATAACTTTCTGATTACACCTGCCTAACAATAGAATGGATTATCCTGGAGGTCGTGAGCTCCTAAAATTATAGATATTTAAGAAGGGGCTGGATCAATCTAATAGCCATTTGTTGCCAAGCTATGAGTGGTAAGTGACCCACACAGTCACAAAACTTTGGTCTTCTCTTGTTCAAGGAACATGTGATTTCACTAGTTTCTAGGACCTCTGTGATATAATCTCTTCAACTGAGCATTTCCCTCAAGAGCCTCCTGGTTTGCAAATAACCAGGACCCTTTCTGGTGATATTTGTTATACAAAGCTTCTTAAAGAACAAGAATCAGAGAGAATTGACCATTCTCTCATGTTGCTCTCTGTGCCAGAAATGCCCAATTACCACTTTTCTGCCAATCAATGTCTTATCCATCCTTCAAGGTCCAGTTCATGTGCCTCTCCTCTTCCCTTCCCTTCCCTGATCTCTGAAGTGATGAATGAATGAATGAAAAAGCATTTATTAAGTGTTTGCTTCAGGATGACCCCTCAACATTTGCACTCCTCTCGTTCACTTTGCATATCCTAATTTTTATTATATTTATTCACAAATATCTGTGATAATGTCATTGGATTATAAGTGCCTTTAGGGTAGGGATCATATCCTGTTTACATTTCTATCACTTCTAGTGCTTAACACAGGGGACATAGGGGATCTTTAATGTTGAAAGTATGAACGAACCAGGCTTTTAAAATATGTATTACATGTATATGGATGCATATATTGAATGGATCATCTATGGGATATTTAAAGAAAGGTTTGGAGATATAAAAACATGACATGTACATGAAGGAGAGTTTTTCTCCGATAAGATGCAAATCCACCCTAATATCTATGTGGTTGTGTGTGTATATGTTGGCACAATATATGTATTTAAATTCAGGTAGTTTGATGCAAGCAAAGTCCATTTGGATTTAAGGGAACTGAGTTCTAGGATATATTGTCTGACTTCATTTATCATGTAATTACTGAGCCGTACAGTAGGCACTGGGAATATGAAAATGAAAAAGACAAAGTGCTCACGACACTGAAAGGGATGGTGTTTCGTGAACTAGTCAAGACAGCACTCTATGATGTCATTGGTCCCCTTGGCAGGGGCGGGGGCAGAAGAAAAAAAAATTGATCTTTGAAGGGAAGACTCTCAGGGTTTCTGGCTAAAACAGAAACAATTGCTATTTACGTTCATTCTGAACCAATCTGAGTCCAAGCAATGACCAAGATGAGCCTTCCTCACTCCAGGCCCAGCACTCTAGCTCCGTCTAGTCTATGGCAGAAGGGAGGATCTCATAAATCTCATTCTTACGTGAGCTATATGAAGGAGGATTGAAGACAGACACAGAAACATAGACGCCCACATAAACGAACATGCACATTTCGTATAGAAATACAGAGAAACAATTTGGGCCTAAGCCGGAACTTAGAGATTTTAACTAGAAAATAAATTTAAGGAGTTCAGATACAGTCTGTAGGGAATAGTTTCCTTTGATACCCATTCTCATGCAACTCACATTTAATCAGTCAACTGGCATTTATTAAGTACCTAGTATGTGCCAGGCATCCTGCTAAGCACCAGGGATACAAAGAAAGGTTAAAAAAACAGAAGCTAAACAATTGAAAAAAAAACAGTCCTTCCTCTCAAGAAACTCAAAGTCTATCACTTTCAATCTTATTTTTTGAAATTCATGTATGCTCTTTTTTCCTGTGGATAAACCCTAGAAAATTCTTACTTTTGATCTGGAGTATGTGGTGGTAGAAGTAAAAACGATAAAAAGCAGCGTTTTCTTATGAATATCTCCATAAAATATAAGAATGATGGACTCTTGGTGAGGGGTGGAGTACACCTAAGAAGGGCTAGTAGAAGTATATTTACCTATGATGCTGCCAATCAAATCAGACATGCTTTACATGTGTACTTGCAAAGCTAGATATCATAGTGAACAGTTACACTGTAGGAAGAATAGCGGAAACATCCAAAAATTTACATGATAAAAAAATCTAAGAAAACATCCATCAGTGAAAACCCCTGGCCTCAGAAATCTACATACAAATACAAAACATATGGGCAACAAGCTGAACTAAGGTAAGGAACCAAACTTATCATCTCTGAGGCTTGACAGGTTGGACCTTATGATGAGAATATGGCTCTGGAAGGCTATACTTAATGCAGAAGGAACAATATAATTGGGGTTTTTTTAGTTAACTTAGTTATTTTTAGTTTTCAACATTCACTTCCATAAGTTTTAAATTTTCTCCCCCTTCCCTCCTCTCTCTCTCCTCAAGATAGCCTGTAATGTGAACTAAGCTCTACATACACATTCCTATTAAGCATATTTTCACATTAGTCATGTTATGTAGAAAAACTATAACCAATGGGAGAAACCATGAGAAAGAAAACAAAACAAGACAAAAAAGCAATAGTGTGCTTCGCTCTGCATTCAGACTCCATAGTTCTTTCTCTGGATGTGGATGGCATTTTCCATCATGAGTCCTTTGGAACTGTTTTAGGCCCTTGCATTGCTGAGAAGGGCTAAGTCTACCAAAATCAGCCATCGCACACTATGGCTGCTACCGTGTACAATGTTCTCCTGGTTCTGCTCACTTCTCTCAGCATAAGCTCATATATATCTTTCCAGGTTTTTCTGAAATCTTCTGGTTCATCATTTCTTATAGCACAATAGTATTCCATTACGTTCATATACCACAACTTATTCAGCCATTCCCCAATTAATGGGCATCCCCTCAATTTCCAGTTCTTAGAGAGTTAGTATAAATATTGTTGTACATGTGAGTCCTTTTCCCGTTTTTATGATGTCTTTGGGATACAGCCTTAGAAGTGGTATTGCTGGGTCAAAGGGTAGGCACAGTTTTATAGCCCTGTGGGCACAGAGGAACAACATAGTTTTTAAAGGAAGGGTTGGGGTATGGAGAATTTGGAATAACATTGTACTATTCAGGAGCTATATAAAGAGAACTCTAGGAACTAGAGGCAGGATGCATAATGGAAGGCATTTGGGTGAACATCAACACTGGCAGAAACGGAAGCAGTATAGTCGTTAGAATATTTTCTAGAAAACTTGGACAGAAAGGGGAAATTTTGGAGAGGAATTTGGCAGGGGGTGGGGAATCATAAGACTGGTGAGGCGACATGACATAGTAATGATAGAAAACTTCAATTATCTTGTTGTCTGCTGGAGTTCTCTGCTAAAAGCAGAGCAGCTAATAATTTCTTGACTTGTGCAAATTAAAATTTCATTCTTTGAAATGTGGAGGAACCAAAAAAGGGTAAAGCTGTTATGCAGAAGCTAATTCTCACCAAAAAAGAGAATTTTTTTTTGCTAGGGTATAAATGAAAGTACCCTGATGAAGTGACCACTCCATCTTGGGATTTGTAAAAGAAGAGAGGGAAGATACGTAGAGTATGATGTATGCATTGGAATTTTGGGAAGCGGGTTTCAAAGAATTCAGAGAGAAGATCAGTAGGAACCCACAGACTAAAATTCTATGGCAGAATCCGGCGAATCTCATCATTGGTCCTGTATCTCAAGGAAGTCTTTGAGAACAAGAAAGGGTTTCTATATCTAAAAACATTTATGCCTGCATTATTTGCAAAGTCTGAAATCTGAAACTAAAATGTGTACCCAGCAAGTGAAGAATGCCTAAACAACTTCTAGAACGTGAATATACGTAGAAGGCCGGCTCTGAGAAAGTCTATTCTGGGATAAGATACAGGCCAGAGGCCTGTTCTTGCCCTTGGGCTGATAACTCCGCACGTGAGCTCTCCATCCCCCAGGTCGACATACACGTGCTGCTCAGGATGAAGGCTCTTGAAGCCTCCTTGGTACAAGCACACCCGTGCTGAATACCACCTGTGGGCCATTAACATGATATTGTTTACAGCAAAAGGGGAACAAAAGCATGAGGAAATCATGCATTATGCAAATGCCTCGCCCGTGGATTTGTTGATTCTGCTTGCCTAAAAGGTATATAAGCCCTGTCCCTCAATTAAATAAACAGAGCTGTTCTTTACTCTTCTGCCTGGCCCGTGTTTTGTGTTTTCTTTTTACTGTCCATGGCATTCGGCCATCTCTGGCCATTTCAGCACCACAGCCACTGGCGGCAAATATAATATAATGTCATTATATTGTTAGGAATTACAAATATTAAAGATTCCAAGAAAGAAGTGAAATAAAGCAGAGGCAAAAGAATGGCATACCCAATGACTACAGCATTGTAAATCAAGTCATCCTGTAAAGACAATAAAAGTTTGGCCAAATATGATAGTCATTGTGAATACCACACTATCAAAATTAAGGGGCACATCACTCCTTTGTGGTAATAATGAATTTACTGACTTTTGGGGTTGGCAGTGGTGGTGATGTGCTTTGTAGGGGCATGGGGAAGGAGTAGGAAGAGTAATATTGGGAAGGATCTGTTGTGTCTAGAAAAAATATACCAATAAGTTTTTTCCAGCCTATTGGGGAATGGAAGGTCTCAAGAACGAATTTCCTAAAACATGGAAGGAAGGAAGGAAGGAAGGAAGGAAGGAAGGAAGGAAGGAAGGAAGGAAGGAAGGAAGGAAGGAAGGAAGGAAGGAAGGAAGGAAAGAAGGAAGGAAGGAAGGAAGGAAGGAAAGAGGGAAGGAAGGAAGAAAAGAGGGAAGGAAGGAAGGAAAGAGGGAAGGAAGGAAGGAAGGAAGGAAGAAAGGAAGGAAGGAAGGAAGGAAAGAGGGAAGGAAGGAAGGAAGAAAGGGAAGGAGGGAGGAAGTACTGACTTATTAAGCCTCTACTACATGCCAGTCACTCTGCTAAGTGCTTTACAAACACTGTTTCACTTGACCCTCACAACAGTCCTAGGGGGTAGGTATTATTATGATCCCCATTTAAGGATGATGAAACTTAGTCAGTTGGAGGTTAAATGACTTGCCCAAGGTCACACAGCTAGTAAGGGTCTGAGGTCACATTTTGAAAGTGTTTCTGACTCCAGGCCCAATGTTCCATCAATTACCTAGAAGTGAAATAATTCCAATAAGGAGGAAGGAGAGAAGTTAACTAAAAAGAAAACACATGAATGAATAAGAAGCTCATTAACTAATGTAGATTTTAAAAAGACATGTACAAAAGACAGAAGGAGAAGCAGGAAATGTAAAGGCAGAAAGATTAATACAAAAACATCACAATACTGTTAGGAGTGCGAAAGCTTTAGAATGAGCTGAGGCTAGTGAGAAAACTAAAGACGATAAGAGGTTTTTTCTTTGTTTTTTTGCAGATGGGAATAGGGGGAGAATTTTAGCTACATTGGAAAAAAGAGTCTTATATCAAGAAAATTACAGGACTCTGCTGCTAGGAGTGAATGGGATGGCAACATTCTAGAATGCATTACTATTTTTAAATTTTCAAATATTTTTTCTTTTTTTCTTAAAAATGTATTTCTCTATTTTTAACATTCTTTTAAAAAAATTTGAGTCTCAAATTCTCTTCCTTCCTCAGCCCCTCCCCCAACCACTGAGAAGGCAAGCAATATATCAATTATACATGTGAAATTATGCAAAATATATTTCTATATTAATTGGGTCATTAAAAAAGCAAGAAAAACAAAGTGAGAAAATTGTACTTCAATTTATATTCAGAGTACAACCCTCTCTGGAGGTGGATGCATTTTTCATCATGGGTCCTTTGGAATTGTCTTGTATCATTGTATTGATCGGAGTAGGTAAGTCATTCACAGTTAATTATCATACAATATTGCTGCTACTGCATACAAAGTTCTCTTGATTCTGCTCACTTTGCTTTGCATTAAGTCATGTAAGTCTTTCCATGTTTTCCTGAAACCATCCTGCTCATCATTTCTTATACCACAATAGTATTCCATCACAATCATATACCATAACTTCTTTAGCCATTACTCAGTTGATGGGCATTCCTTCAATTTTCAATTCTTTGCCACCACAAAAAGAACTGCTTTAAATATTTTTTGTACATATAGGTCCTTTTCCTTTTTCTTTGACCTGTTTGGGATACAATGTATTATATTATTTGGAGGCAATCAAGGTTAAGTGACTTGCCCAGGGTCACATAGCTAGTAAGTATCTGAGGCTGGATTTTAACTCGGGTTCTCTAGATTTCAGGGCCAATACTCTATTCACTGTGCCACCTAGTTGCCCTGTTACAATGTATTATTAAAGGGATGGTTAGTGAATATCTAGAAAAGGAAGCAGTGGTCACCAAGTCATTATGGCTTCATCAAAAGTAAATCACGAAAGACTAATCTTACTTCTTTTTTCAACAGGATCGCTCTATTGGCAAGTTAAGGAAATACTATAGATATAGTTTATCTATGACAATCATTTAATATCAATTTAGTAACTTCAATAAGGGCCAGAGCCTGAATTGAGCAATCAGAAGAAGAGCCTGAACCTAATAATCTCTTTGTTCTCTAAGTAAACTCAGAGAATACCTCTTCCTATGTCAACAAGGCCAGATTGGGCTGACTTAAGAACATTCTTTCCTCTGGCCATTAAGGATGAGACCCTTAACCTGAGACACTATCTTTTATAATGTGACTTCTTCTTTTACGGGCATATACTATGTTATGGCAATGTTAATGGTAAATTAAACACAGAAATGCTGGGGTGTAGTCTCAATTGACCCTTGCCAACTCTCTTATCTTATTGTATTTACAACCTATTCAATTTGGAAAAATCCTTTCTTGTATCATGGTTAAAATTACATGGAGATCATAAAATTGAGTAATACAGGCATGCTAAGTTGCGACTGTTCTAGGAATGTATTTAAGCCTTCTCATTCTTCTGTTTAGGCAGTCAGATTTTGTCTGGCTCCATACATGTATGTATCTGCTAGATTTAAGGGAATAAACACTATGAATTTACATATCGCCAAGCTTGTTTGCCTCCTTTAACCAAACTTTCAGGTTGACATCTAGCCATTAAGGTTTCATCAAAAATAAATCATGAAAGATGAATCTTATTTTAACAAGATTTCTCTATCAATAAGTTAGGGAAATACTATAGATACAGTTTACCTAGGTTTTAGCAAAGTATTTGATAAATTCTCTCATTTAATTCTGTTTGCTTCTAAATGGTGGGGGAAACCAGTAAGTCACTCCAACCCCAAACTCACCCGGGCAATTGTGCTTGGCCTTGTACTACTTAACATTTCTGTCAGTAACAGATAAAGCCATTGATGGTATGTTTATCTCATTTGGATAGGATATAAAGATGAGGAGAGGAAGGGCAGAAGAGGATAAGCATTGATATAGGACCTACTATGTGCCAGGCACTGTGTTAAGTGCAAGCATGATCTCCTTTGATCTTCACAACAACCCTACAAGGTAGATTCTATTATCACCCCCATTTCATAGCAGAGGAAACTGAGGCACACCGAGGTTAAGTGACTTGACCAGGGTTCTGTTCATTTCCTTCATTAATTTGCAAAATCACCCATTTTTATAATATTGAAATTCCAATACAAATTGCCCCTTTGATTCTGCTCATTTCATGCTGGCTCTGTTCTTACAAGTCTTTTTTTTTTTTTTTGTCTTTTTGAAATCATCCATTTCCTCATTTCTTACAGCACAATAGTACTTCATCATACTCACACACCACAACTTATTTATTCTTCTGGGATATTATTATCTTTCTCTTTCTCTCTGTGTTTCCCTATTTCTGTCTCTCTGTCTCTATCTCCTTTATTATACTTGCAATTCATAGCACACAGTTAGTCCTCAATTATACCCTACTTTCTGAGGTTCAAATTGCTTCCAGGAGTGTAACACTGGCTGGTCAGGTGAGCATGGTTCTACAGCACTAGGGCCTTTTTGCTTCTTACTATCCCGGACTCAGGTGGCTGTGACCCCTCTTGCTGGCCATTCATACAATCCAGCAATGCGCTCCCTGCTTAGATATGTTTCTAGGAGTATACCTTCATCACTCCTGTATCTCATGTTTTTCAAGGGATCACATGTAAAAAAAAAAATAGATCCTTGGTGTTCATGGCTGTTTAGAGTTGCTTAGGGAAAGGATGTGACATAAGAGGAAGTTGCAAAATGTCTCTGCTCATCTATTTTCCTGATAAAATCTGTTTTCATGGCCTTCACCTAACTATTCTCTAGCCAGGCTAGAATAGCCAACATTTCCTAACGCTAAGCTATAATAGCCACTGGTTCCTAAGTCGAAGACCTTAGCAATCACTATCCTCCCCAGTCTCATAGACTTTTTTAGTTGACAAGTACCTTAGCCATCACACAGTCTAGTCTCTGGTGATCCTTTTTTTGACCTGTTCTTTTTTTTTATCTGCTAAGACTTCCTAGAGGTCCAAGCTCAGTCATCCTGATGCACACCAGCTCCCTTGGGATTCTCCATCCCTAAAGCATAGTGTCCTCTAACACTTTGCCTTTGACCCCAGCCACACTAAATCAATCTTTCTTTCTTTTCTGTTTGATGGTGTGTTTTTCTGTCCCTTGTCTTGGACATCCTGACTAGCCCTATGGCTCCAGCTAAGAAAGTTCTTCTCACTTGGGCTTCGGTCTCCACAGTGAACTTTAATGTTTCACTCTATAAGGAGAGGGCCAGCCAGGGACTGTGACTGATAGTCCTCCAGGAGGTAGAAAGAAACATAGTTTGTTGAATTGAATTGAATTGAATGTTAAGGTAGGAAATGGTGATTAGTGGCTCCGTATTGCCTCTAGGAAAAAATATAAATTCCTCTGTTGGCATTTAAATCCAGATCTGGCCTACTTTCCCATGTTTATTACATATTACCCCTCTTGATGCACTCTGCATTCCAGCCAGATTGGCCTACTTAATTCCTGTTCCTCGTGCACAACATTCTACCTCCCTCCTTCTGCCTCTGGCCAGGCTGTCCCCTTTGCCTGGAATGCAGTCTCTCTTTCCTTCTGCCTCTTAGGATCCTTAGCTCCCTTTACAAGTCAGCTCACAACCCACCTCCTGAATAAGATTTCTCCTGATGTTCCCAGCCACTCTTGCTGCCACCCTCCACCCCCAATGATTTTGCATTTACTATATATATGCTTTGTATTTATTGTCTTTGCATAGTTTGTTTCCCACATAGACTGTAAGCTTCTGAAAGACGGGACTATTCCCAGTTTTGTACTGGTATGCCCAGGACAAGCACCATGCCTGGGGGTGTTTAATAAATGCTTCTCGGGTAATTAATTGAGGAGATCACAAGCAATTGAAGAGTCACCAGAGCTCAAAGGTCCATTATCACCAAGCGGTTAGAAAATAAATAGGGGGTAGAGGAAAGAAGAGTGGGATATAATTCAGGTTTGCCACTACTCTTTTTTCCCTTAAGGCAATCAGAATTCAGCAACTTTCCCAAGATCACACAGCCAGTAACTGTCTGAGGCTGGATTTGAACTCAGATCCTCCTGACTCCAGGACTGATGCTCTCTCCACTGCACCACCTAGCTGCTCCATGCCATCACTCTTAAGGCCAGAACCAGTAGATGTGGCTTAGAATTGGGCAAGTATCTGATGACCCAAATATCTAAGAATATGAAATTCAACTAGAAAGTATGTTTTCCAATCTGACTCTCATATCATGTCATGGTTAGCTTAAACTCTGGTATTTGAGGATAACCCCATCTACTTGATCTTCTGCTTGAATTTCAGCTTTTGCTAGCTCCCCAACACATCAAGTGCTCCCTGAATTAGAAGGAGCAACTGTTAAAGCATTCTCTGACAGTTATGCCTTTTCACACTGAAATACAGGGCCAGGTTTAGGAATGAATGGCCATCTTGCCATACTCTCCAAATAGACTATAAGCTCCCTGAGGGCAGGAGCCATGTCTCTGGAAAGTCCTCAGGAGGCATAGCTATAAAACTAAGGCCAGAATGTGTCCCAAGAGAACAAGCATTATGTAATGGGCAAAGCCTGGGCTTACAGACAGAATGGAATAGTTCAGCCATTTATTTGTTGTGCGATCTTTGCTAAATCACTTTATGATCTTCAGTATCTTCATCTAATGAAGATTTATTTATTTAGATTTATTATCTAAAACATTATAAATTTGAATTACCCAATAAGACAATACATGGAAGAAAACACTTTCTAAACCTTTAAGTGCTATATCAATGTATCCTCAGGAAAGCAGAACTTTAAATGGTTCTGTGTCCAGTTGTTTTTCAGTTGTGTCTGACCCTTCTTGATCACATTTGGGGTTTTCTTGGCAAAGATACTAAAGTGGTTTGCCATTTCCATCTCCAGCTCATTTTACAGATGGGGAAACTGAGGCAAACAGGGTTAAGTGACTTGTCCAGGGTCACAAAGTTAGCAAGTGTCTGAGGCCAGATTTGAACTCATGAAGACTCTAGGCCCAGCCTTCTATCCACTTTGCCACCTAGCAGCCCCAAATTAAATGGTCTTACCTTTATCCAATTACCATTCGCAACACCTGACATAGTACTAGCTGGGCACATAGTTAAACAGTCAACCAAAACACTTGTCGATTTACTGGTTACTTCCAGGCAGGGGTATAAAGGTAAACTCTTGACCATGGACTCTTCAGAAAAGAAGATATATGCCTGATACATTTTAAAGTCCAATCTACATAATTATTTTTTTTTCTGGAGTTTGACCAATTACATTTTTGTGATGTTTCCTTTCTCTCTATTCTTTTTTTTTTTAATTTATTTTTAATATGTTTAGTTTTCAGCATTGATTTTCACATGCGTTTGAATTACAGATTTTCTCCCCATTCCCCCCCCCCACTCCAAGATGGCGTACACTCTGGTTGCCCTGTTCCCCAGTCTGCCCTCCCCTCCGTCCCCCCATTCCCCTCCCATCCCCCTTTCCCTTACTTTCTTGCCTGTGCATCTTATTTTCTAGTTGCATGAAAAAAAAACTTTTTTACTTTTGAACATCTATTTTTTTTAAGACCTTGAGTTCCAAATTCTCTCCCCTCTTCCCTTCCCATCCACCCTCCCTAAGAAGTCAAGCAATTCAACATGAGCCACATGCATATCATTAT
>CM053622.1:311881163-311899578 GCA_028646595.1 Phalanger gymnotis | reverse complement strand
CTGCCCCAGGGGCGGTGGCGGAACCGCAAACTCAGTCCCCGCAGCTTTTCCCACTAACCTTCTCTGTTGTCTTCGCTGTTTGTGGGTTGTGAGGTCTGGTAAATGCCACATCTCAGTCATTCAGGATGCTAGGGCACTCTCCGCTCGGCTCCTGGCCTCGTTGGTCCACGGTCTGGTCGGCCTGTGCTGCGCATGCTGGGCTCTGCTGGGCTCAGCTCCGCTCCCCTCAGCTGGGAGCTCCGTGCAGGACAGACCTTACCCAGAGACCATCCAGGCTGTCCTGGGCTAGAGCCTTGCTTCCTTCTGCCACTTTGTGGGTTCTGCAGTTCTAGAATTGGTTCAGAGCCATTTTTTATAGGTTTTTGGAGGGACTTGGTGGGGAGCTCATGCCAGTTACTGCTTTCCAGCCGCCATCTTGGCTCTGCCCCCAGTTACAGATTTTTTGAAAAATATACCAACATATCCCTGATCTAAGATCTTTTTCCTTTTTTTTCCTTTTTTTTTTTGGAGGGGGGGAAGGTAGGGCAGTTGGGGTTAAACAGTGACTTGCCCAAGGTCACACAGCTAGTAAGAGTGTCAAGTGTCTGAGGCCAGATTTGAACTCAGGTCCTCCTGACTCCAAGGCCGATGCTCTACTCACTGCACCACCTAGCTGCCCCTAAGATCTCTTTTTTAAAAGTCAAAATGTCTGATCTTTGATGATAAATGCTTGTTGATTAATTGGAATGTATCACTCTGGGCGATACCTCCCAGAGCAACCACTGAATGGTCACTGTCAGTGGCCTTGTCTCCTCTCTATCATAAACACAATAGGACTGATGCAGTGGAGCTATAAGAGGGCACGGTGAGCTTACCTCTGTCTTAAAAAAATAATACTTTGGGCAAGGAAGTTGCATTGGATTAAACCATCATTTTGTTGACCCCCAGGACCCCCTTTTGTAACATTTTCTTCCTGGTTCCATGATAGCCTGTTCCAGTTTAGATGACTATTTCTCCATACCCAGAAAAAAAAATTACAGGATTTTACAGTTGGAAGAGATATCACAACCACTTATTCCATCTCATTCCCAAAAAGTGATCCCTATTATAACCCAACAAACAATTAGTTATCCACATTCATCTTGGAGATTTCCAATGAGAGGAAATATACCCATGTGCTGAGGCACCCCATTCCAATGTTGTATAGTACTAATTATCAGTAAGTTTTTCCTAGCATTAAGCCTAAATTTCCCCTCAGTGAATTTCACCTGTTCTAATTCTGCTCCCTAGGGCCAAATAAGACAAATGATTCTCTTGTGGATAAGGCCCTGGGCTTAGAGTTGGGAAGACCTAGGTTCAAAATTTGACTCAGACATTATCTAGCTATATGACACCATGCTAGTCACTTAACCTTTGTGTCTCAATTTACTTATCTGTAAAGTGAGGGAGATAGACTGATAGACTCTAAGTTTTCTTCTGGCTCTAAAATCATGATTCTATGATATTCAGTCAATAGTCAACAAGTATTTAAATGCTTACCAAGTTTCAGTCATTGTGCTGAGTACAGTAATATAAATATAAGCAAAAAGGAAGACAGTACCTGCCTTCAAGGAGCTTATATTCTAATGGAGACCGGGGGCGGGGGGAAGGGATGATAGCTTGTAAAAGGGAGCTGAAAACATGGCAGGGATGGTATTGGAAATGTTACCCACGCTAAGGTATGGTGATGAAATCTGGAGAATTAGAAGCAGAGCTGGGAGGGGAATAAAGGAAGGCCGACCTGGGCCTTCCCTAAAATGGAGGCCCCAAGGGAGCCTGATCGAGGAGAGAAGGAGGCAACAAGGGTAGAGGGATGTTCCAGAGCAGGAAAGCTTATGACTCTTCCTCAGAACAGGTTTTCAAATACTTGAATAAAGCCATCAAGTCTTCCCTAAGTCTTCTCTTTGCCAGACTAAATAAACATTCTCATTTTTTTCAGTTGATTTTTATAAAATTTGATCTCTGGGCCTTTCATAATCCTGATTGCCTTCTTCTGTATACTCTATATTTTTAATGCCTTTAAGTTGTGGCTGCCAGAAATTAATATTAATAATAATATTTGAGATATGGTCTGCTGAAGGTAGAGTACAGAGAGACAATCACACCCGTGTTTGCAGAAGCTATGGCTCTGTTAATGTAATCAAAGTTTTCATTAGATTTTTTGGCTACCATGTCATACTACTTACTTTTATTGAGTTTGAGACCCCTAAATATTCTCCAGACAAACCGTTGCCTAACCATGTCTTCTCAATCTTATGATTGAGGAGCTGACTTTTTGTATCTATGCTCAAGACTTTACATTTATCTCTGCTACATTTCATCTTCTTAGATTCAACCCAATGCTCTCCTGTCAAAATCTTTTTGGATCTAGACTTTGTCATCTAGGGTATTAGTCATCCTTCCCAGCTCTGTGCCATCTGTAAATTTCATAAGAATGCTAATTATGCACTTATCTAAGACACTGATAAAAGTGTTAGATGGTACAGTACTAAGGACAGATCCCTGGGGCATACTCTGCTGAAGACTTGCTGCCTTGCTGATACTGAAAATTAATGTAGATATAAAGTTACTGGCAGCTCTGAACATCTCCGTACAACAAGGGTGCTGCCTTTCTATTTAATAATACTTTAAGGTGATATGACACATGTCCTCTGCCAAATTAACAGCTACTTTTAGAATCTGAACATTCAGCCAGTTCCGATTATATCTAACTGCATTATCATCTTTCTCTTTTCAACTTTCACACAAGGGTAAAATACCTCATCCACCACTGCAGATCCTCTTCCCCCTGCCCTCATTGATACCATATTTCCTTTGAAAGGTATGGATAGGTGTTCCTCGAGTCAATCTATCTTTTTGACAAAGAGAGCAACCAACCTATACTTGAAAACACAGAACAGCAGAAATAGATATATTGCACATTAATGCAGTTGACTGAAAATCAGTATACTGTATATTAATTGAGATTTTTCACTCTTGTTATTTTAAACTGCTTCGGAATATTTACACTTCAACCCTAAGCACCTCTTGAGACCATTGCAATTAATTACCCCCTCTCAATAACTTGATAACCTCTTCCCCTCAACTTTCTTTCCTTAGGTAGTCAGCTCCATTCCCTACTCCTTGCCTGGCTAATTGGATATGTCATTCCTGGTAAATCTTAGTTTAATCCAACTTGACTCTCAGATCCTAGGTTGGGGCATGACTCTTTTCCTAGGAGGGATCTTCACTTGGGATCCAATAATTTTCCTTAATCATCATTATATCAGCCATTTCCCCCAATAATGGGCCAGGGATGTGATAGACATTTCCTCTTTTTCTCCTCTCCTCTTTTTCTCCTCCTTTTATTTCTTTTCTCTTCCTTGTATAGTCTTTGACCTTCTAGAATTTTAGTCTTACTCTTTTAGTCCAATTATTGGCCCCCAAGGTTACAATGCCAATTTATGGTTACTGTCTTTCCCCACTTGCTTGAAAGTAAATCTTTCTTTTGAGGTTGTATTTTGTGAAAAGCAGTGGAATCCAAAGACCTGTATTTGAGCTCTCATTTTGCCATGTAACATTAATGTGATTGTAGGTAATTCATTTAACCATACATTTTCTTATCTATAAAATGGAGATGATAGTATTAGTACTAACTCTTAGAGTTTTGTGAGGAAAAAGCTTAATAAACGTTAAATTACTATAGAAATGTAAATTATTCTTATTGGGAGACAGTAAAAAGAAAAAATAACTTTAAAGAGAAGACTCTTTCCCTTTTTAAATGTCTTGGAAACCCTTACTCTTGCTTTCCAGCTTCCATGTAGGTGATGGCACTTGAGGGACACCAGAAAAGGGCTATACTTCCTGAAACTATTTCTGTGCATTGACTCTATCAGTGAAAGCTTCTGTTAAGACTCAGACGTTCCCTTGGGGGAGAGGGTAACATTTATTACCTATTATAACATCTCATAAAACTAGAAGGATTTAGTATATGGACCTGGTGATAATATATTCTTATTTTCTGATGACCAATTTAACTATGTTTGTAGAGACACATTTATAGGTTGGACCCAGGGGTTTGACATTTTCAAGTGCAACAATTTTCAAAAGCTATTTACTAAGTTGTTATATCATTAAGGCAGAATTCATGACTTCAAAGATAACCATGAATATGCCTAAATGGTCCAGAATCTCAGGATATAAGTAGAAGACAGAGGAGTTAAAGCATTTATTGAAACTCAAAAGTAGCAGACCTATGGACTAATGTCCCCAATTCGACATCATGGCAAGAACCTTCCAAAACCAGTATGCCCATCTCACAATAGTGATCAGGAGGCCACAGAAAAACATTATGGCAACAAGCCAAGCCATGCTGGTGCTTCCCCCACCCCACCCCAACGCCAGGGCCCTCCAGCAAGAAGACCACCCACTGGCCTCAAGCCCCTGCTCAGAACTCTCCGGTCTCCACGAGGGTCAGTCCTGCTTTTTTGTAGCGCCTGCCACTGTCGCTGCCGCTTCTGCAATCTCCAAGCTGTGTTCCAGCTACCTGACTGCTTCCTCTCTCCTTCAGCTCTTAACTGCTCTCACCTCACCAACTGCCTCTTAGCTCTGCTCCAACCATTCAGCAAGCTCCTCCCACCACAGGCTTCATGTCATTGCGTGGACCAGAACTCAGGCGCCTACCATTGGCTGTAGGCCTAGCCACTCCCCCCAGGACCCTGACAGCCCCGCTCCCAAAGCCCACTCAAATGGGCAGGAAAGATCTTCCCATTCACTGATTGCCTTTACAGTTGTAGAAAAGGTTGTACTCTGCATCAATGGAGAGAATATCAAAAATTTTTGAAGCATCAATCATTAACACTCTAAAACAAATTAGTTTATTAAATCTGACTCAATAGGACTCTGGGGGAATAGGGCATTGGTTGAAAGTTGATAAGTCTAATTAAAGTCTATTTTTATCTTGTTTGATCATATTCAGCTTTGCAGATAAGTTATCTTTAGATCCAAAGCATTTTTCTTCTAACTTTTTCTTTCATTTTTAGTTGTTGGTGAATAGACCTGAGCAATTTACAATGGAATGTCTTGCTACACAAGCTACTTCTTCCTAGAATTTTGCTCCATTTCATTTTTGACCTGGAAGTTTTATAGCTTTGTCACTATATTTCTGGTTGAGTCAAACTTTCGACTTCTCTTTGCTGGAACCCTATGAATTCTATTTATCAATGGCCTCTGCTTCCAATATTTTTGAGCAATTTTTATTTATGGTTTTCTGAATTATGGCATTTAGGTTTTTATTTTAGCATTTTTTTCTAAGAAACCAAATAAACATGATTACATTTTCTCCTCAAGCTTTGCCTTTCAGGTCAGTTGTCTTTATTTGCATAGAGCTTATGTGTTCTAGTTTTAAGCATATTTTTAAAAAAATTCACTCTCATTAAACAGGTTTTATTTTGTTTTGTCTCCTCCATTATTTTTATTGTAGACACAATTTATTAACATTTCCCAGGTTTCATACTAAACTATCAAGTCTTCTTTAACTTTTTAAAATTGAGAAGTCTAAATTTCTTTTCTTCAATTCTTTTATTTGGCTTTTTACCCTCTCTTCTGGGGTTCTAGGTAAAGTTATTTCAAAATACTCTTCTAGAAATTTTTCTCTTCATTTTTACCATATGGTATTTTCTTCACTGTATTAGGCTTTTTAACACTTTTAAAAACATTTTTAAACTTATTTTTTAACATTAACATTTTTCACTTATGCTACCATAAGTGGCATCTGTTTCTGGGATGGCTTTTCTTTGGGAGTGGAGGGTTAAGGGAAGAAGTTATCCTTGGGATTTTATAGGTCCAAAAGACTAAGGCTTGAATCATTGATGTGGTTTCCTGGTCACATGAGACATAAAGAATTCTAACCTATGGGGAAATTGGTCCATGTCAGTTTAGATAGAATTCCCCAGAATGCCCTGGGAAGTCTGGTTATTTCAGATCTAACATTGCCATTATTGCAGATGCAAATGCAAGAGATGGAGAGAAACCTTGTCCACTTGAATCAATGGTGGGACTTTAGATCCTTTTTATGGTTGAATAAACTTCTTTTAATTAGTTTATGACTCATAAGTATTTCAGTCCCAAGACTGAACCACCAGACTGGATATCCATTTGAACATTTCTTTCCTTTCTTTTCATTTGTGCTTGTTCTTTCATTTTATTTGGCACATTTGGTCTTATTTTAAGATGATAAGAAAATACTGGGTTTGGGCATGATTTCTCACTCAGCCAGACACCTTGTTTCATAAGTCATTGGACAGATGTTTTTCTGGGAGGGATAAAAAAGTTGTTTTATTACAAGGAAAGCCTAGGTGGAGTAACACAGTAGGGGTCTGGCACTAGGGGAAATAGGGACACTAAAAAAATGAATGGGAAGCATTAAAGACAAAATCTGGCTTTGATAAAATTTTGTCTTGGGACAATCCTGTTTGTTGGAAGAATCTGTCAAGTGGAGATATATCTTTTATTTGGAGAGAAAGGTCAGTGGGGGTAAATTAAAGGGACAGAAATAATATCAGTAGAAACAAATTGTGGTCCTGGGTAAAGCTATGAAGTCTGAGGTATGAGAGAGGTGGCAGGAAGATCTTTTTAAGCATGATTTTTATCTGTAGCTAGAAATGCTGTATAATTCATCAACTACGCATTGTCTTAGCCTTCTGCTTTTGACAGCATTCTGCTCCCCATTATTAAAATAAATGAATGTTAAGCTATGAACCTGTTGACAAGGCACTGGAGTTTTTCATGTTCAATTATCTCCTCTTTCCCAAAGATCTTTTAGTATTATGAACATTTCCCATAGCTGACTCACTTGGCGATCTTCAATGACATCATGATATGTACCATTTTAGCCCCATTTCCTTAACTCTTATGGTAGTAAGCACTTTAAAATGTGTTGGATTGATGAATGAATATATAAATTATAAGAGAATGAATGAATGAACATGTGAATGAATGAAGGGCCATTACTAGTACCACAGCAATCATCACAACTTCACACATCCTAAACAGTCTCTTGGCTCAGATACTTTCTCAAGTCTATAACTCTTGCTTTTCTAAATTCGATCCATGTTAGACAGGAAGGGTAACAGTAATACATAATCTAAATGAAAGGTCAAGGTCCTGGGGTAAAGTATTTACATTGTCATTCTGACATTTACATGTCACTCTGTCCCTAAATCTCTAGCCTACTTGCTTATCATGCAAATTGAAATTCTTAGGATTTACATAATTCCTTAAGTATCACAGAATTTGGTTAAATTACCTAAGTAGAGTACCATATGAATTATATAACCAGAGGCAAGGATTAGTTTATTTGGTTAATCCATTCAGTGTTCACTTTCCATGGATGAAAAGTGGGAGCCTCAATGAATCAGACATAAGAGGCTTAAGCTTTTATGTAAGAATGGAGGTAGAGAGCATGTGCATTGTCCAAACATGGGGCAATAGAGAACATTTGGCAAGGGCATGCTGAAGCCAGGTTCTATTGGCTCAGATAACTGATTGTTAAATTTTTAGTGTTTAAATTTTAATTTACACATCGGAAATCAGGAAACACTACAAATCGGGGTTTGATTTATTGTTTGGTTGGTTGTCTAGACTTGAGAAAGTGATGGAGAAAATATTAATAACTGTATTGGGGATCAAGATGGGCTCTTAGCACTTATTCAACCAAGTGCCCTTGAAGAGTTTGGCTTTTGTTTCCTTTGATTAATTCAGTGTCTTTGATTGAGTCTTATTAGGTGCTAAGCCCCAGGCCCAAACCCGTATCTATTAGGTGCTAAGCCTATGTGGGTGTGAATTGGTAACTAAGGTGGGGCTACAGGTGGGGCCGATGAAGGGAGGTGCTAAGACCAGGGCCAATAGTAAGAGCTTAAGTTTTGGTCGCTCTGATGAAGTTTGATGATGGCTAAAGAGTGCATAAAAAGGGAAGACAGAGCTATTTGCTTAGGGCTGTCACTCTTGGTGGTGCGCTGATGTGGAGACCCTGGGTAGCTGTAGTTAAGAGCCCTCCAGTTTGTAAACCTGGACGTTGGGACTATGTTAAACTCTGGTAACTATGATTTGAGATTTGAATCAGACAAGGTCTATCTGTTGATGCTTGTAATTTGTTTGTGTTTGCTCTGAAGTTCAGGGTGCTGGCTTTTCCCCTGAACTAAGTGAATGATGTCTATATGCTGGATTAAAATAAGATTGTTAACCCCTTAATGTTGCTTTCCTTAGTAAAGCAGATCAAAAGAACCTAGGCTTACAAACATTCTGAGTGCCGGTTGTTGTTGGTTTTACACCCCCACAGCAGTATTGTTACAACAATAATATAGGTTAAACCTAAAAATGTGTCATTTGTACTTTTAAATTTTTTTGGATAGCCAGTAATTAAACAGCTTGTAGCACACACTTGCATTTGGGCCACACACCAAGATATGAAAGACAGAAAAGAGATAGAAGAAGTTCCAACATGAATTTTACCTGATTCATACTACTGGCAGTCACTATTCCAAAATGGTGCCCAGATGGCAATGGAACGATGTTAAAGCAGAAATTGAGAGGCAGTGTAGTGTGGTCAAAAGAAGGCAGGATTCGGAGTCATTGGGCCTGAGTTTGAATCCTAGCTCTGCTGTGATCCTCAGCACTGTAATGTTTTAAAAAGGGGAAGGCGCCAATAAAACTTTGAAAACAAAAACAAACAAATAATTGTTGGAGCATAGGAACAAGACCAGGGTCTCTTTATTTGAGAGATCAGAACATAACAGGTGATTCCAAATGTGATTCTGAACTCAGGAGAGCCATTTGTCATAGGAGGGTGATGGACAGGGTTCCAAGTGAGAGAGAGGCAAGACCTTGAGGCATTGGGAAGGTAAAATGGTTGCTATTATTGACCCTTGAGTTCAGGGGCAGGACATTCAGTCCCTTTCAAGAAATGGCTAATAGACAACAAGGTCAAAGAGTATAAGGCAAAGACTTAAAAAACGGGACAACAAGGCAGAAACTGCCGATAAAGAGGGTGCAAGACCAGAGCAAGACCAGAAGTGATGATGACTTAAACTTAACCCACCTTCCTGCACAACAGTGACAGACAATAATATTATTGATGTGATCATAGATTTAGAGTTCTAGGGAACATTAGAAGTAATCTAGTCTGAACTCCTCATTTTGCAGATGAAGAAACTGAGTCCCAGAGAGGTTAAGTGACTTGCCCAAGGTCACACACGTAATAAGTGACAGGGACAGGATTTGAACGCAGGTCCTCTGACTCTAGAGGCAATGCTTTTTCTGCATACTGCATAGTGCAACTGAGGTTTTGAAGATAATCTATTTGTAGAAAATAATTTGTTTTAGTCCCGATGGTTCTTCTAATGGTTTGAATCCCCTAACTTTATTTTTTTCATTGTTGCCATTTTAAAAAGGTTTTATTGGATAATAAATATCCCAGTAATATCAAATCACATTTGATCCCTACGTTATTTTAAAACTCTCTTTTTAAAAGAATGTCTGCCAGTATGAATTCATTTGCTGAGCTGGGAAAAGTGAGACTAGAGTATGGGAATAAATTAAAAGCGTCTGAAGCAAATTTAGCAATAAAAAAAGAAAGAAAGAATAGAGAATAAGCCTATTTCAATAATATTAAAAGGCATGAGAAATTTGAAAATGCATTTACAATCAACTTGGCCTCTGAATATTTTATATCTTTTTATTGAGAACTTGATTCAGCTATCCAATTACTTGGCTAATTGAAACTGAATGAGATGTTTTGTCAAGATCGTTAAGGCCAGGGTACATGAAGTCTTCAGGTCTTTGTTCAGTTGCTTCAAATGGGAACCCAGATGCTCTACTTTGAAGCTGATGGTCCAAATTATTTCATACTGATTTTTTTTCCTTTTTTTGGTGGGGGTGGTAGAGGAAGCTAACTCCAATGGTTGCCATTGAACAATGCCCACTTTGTTCCATTTTTCTTGGCTGCGGCCATTAATTTCCCTAGAAGAGGCTACTGGCTAGAAATTGCTTTTTTTAAGTTCTTGGGTCACCTCACTCTAAAAATCCCATTATAAGGACAGGATCTGCATCTATCTATCCTATGGCTCTTGTACAACAATCCTGAGAAGAGAAATAGCAACCCGTTATCTGTTAATTTATTGAATCGTTGTTTCCTCTTGCTCCTGGTAATCAAATTCAATGCTCCAAGGTCTGAAAGGAGTGGGTGGCACTAACAGGAATTGTAGATATAATCTTGAGACCCTTGCAGCTCTTCCTATGAAACATGGGTTTCCACAATCCAATTTTCAGGCACAGAGCGTAATGGGAAAATATGCATAGCAGTGGGTGAGAGAATAAATAGGAAAAGAAGCTCTTTCCATGTAACAGCTGAGGTGTAGGAAGCTTCACTGTTCACTGCTTATTAATCCATATGTGCCCATTCAGCCATTACCTTGGGACTAAGGGGAGTCATGTAGATTGGCCCCATGTGAAGAAGGGAGGAGAAAATGAAAGGAGACAGATCCCTAAATGTACCTCAGTGGGGCAAATCTCACTCTCACACAGAAATACGTATGTGCTTACTGCCGATGAAATTGTGTTGGAGGCTACTACAGAGAATTCCCCAGGAAGGAATTCAGAAGATGGAAATTAGAAATAACTTTTTCAAGGAGACTAATAGGAAAAGCAATTTAATAACCATCTCTGTTTTCTTCTCCGTATCCCAAAGGGTAGTACAGACCTGAGAAGTGAGACCGCCACGAGAGAAGACATTAATATGTGTAATTAAAACAGGGAGGGCATTATATGTAGGCACAATAGGTGGACATCTATGTAGTATGATCTGATGAGCACCGAGATATCTTCCTGCCCTAAAAACTCTCTTCCACTGAGCTGTCATGGGGTCTGAAATGTAATTTCCTTTGGGTTAAGGCATCATCTCTAAGAAATCACTATTAAAATGCAAATGAATTTTGGGGAGAAATAACACAGTAAACCATCCTTAGTTTAAAGAGACATTGCATTTTAAATCATTTGATTGAGATAGAATAGGTTTTGGGAGGAAGAGAGAGAAAGCTGAGGAATATACTGTAGTTGTAAAGGAAGGAGGCCAACATTCATTAAGTGCCTACTATGTGCCAGGCACAAGTCCTTTACAAATATTATCTCTTTTAATTCTCAGAATGACCCTGGAAAGTAGGTGCTATTATTATCCCCATTTTACAGTCAAGGAAACAAAGGCAGACTCAGATTAGTTGATTTGCCCAGGGTCACACTGCTAGTAAATGTCTGAGGTCAAATTTGAATTCAGGTCTTCCTGACTCGAGGCCCAGAATTCTCTCTCCACTGGCCTATCAGCTGGCACATAGTTAAGACCTTAAAAATTTTTTTTCTTGCTCAATTGATTATAATAAAGTCTTACCAAACCTCCACCCTCCCTTTTTCTCTTCTACTTATGTGCTGCTAAATACCGACTAGGCCTTCACCGATTGTTATACGAAAAGCCTTTTACACTTGCCTGATTGACTCTATCAGACTCCTAACAGCTATTCTAAACCTTCCTTTGTCTCCAAATACTATCCACCACCCTCTACCCCTTTCCTGTCAATAGAAGACTTTGTCTCAAACGGTAATAAGAGGACTGAAGCTGTCTGTTAGGTCCCTCTTCTCCACTATTCACTCCATCTCCCTGTTCTTTCCTCCTTTTCTCCTCTCTCTGAGGAAGGGAAGGCCCTTCTTGTCAAGGCCAAAACCTCTACTTGCGTGCTTGATTTTATTGCTTCTGGTATGCTCCTAGAGCTTGCCATCTAGATCATTCCATCTCTTTTGTCATCCTCAGTCTTTTCTTTATTCACTGACCCCTTCGGGTTGCCTGTGAACAGGTCTCACTGCCACCCCAACCATCCCCATTCTTTAAAAGCCTTCCCTTTGACCCTCAAGCTAACCCGATTTATCTCCTTTTCCTTTTACACTTAAACTCCTAGCAAGTCTTTGTCTCTATTTCCTCCTCTCCCACTCACTTTCTAGCCCTTTTCAATATGTCTTCTGACTCCATCATTCAATGGAAATTGTTCTTTTCAAGAATGACAATTATTTCTTAACTGATCTATGCAGGAATTTTTCCCCACTCCTCTTTCTACTAGTCTTCATTGCAGTTTTTGGCACTGCTGACCCTCCTTTTCTTCCTGGATACTTTCTCCTCCTTAGGCTCCAGGATGATGTTCTTTCTGGGTTATCCTATTACTTATAACCTATGACCACTTCTACTCAGTCTCCTTTGCTGGAGCTCATCCATGTTCCACCCCTAAGTGTGGGTGTCCCTTAAGGCTCTTTCCTGGGCCCTCTTCCCTCTTCTCTCTTTACTTTCTCTTAGAGATCTATCTTATCAGTTCCCGTAGATTTAATTTTTATGCAGGAGAATCCCAAATCTGCATATCCATCCCAAATTTCTGTTCTGAATTCCAGTCATGTATTATGGATAGACTACCAGACATCTTCATTTGCGTGTGTCTCATCAGCCTCTCAAATTCATTGTCTAAAATGGAACTAATTACATTCTCCTCCCCAACCCATGTTTTCTCCAAACTTTCTTGTATCTGTTGAGTATGACCATCCCTTTAGTAACTCAGGGTCACAACCTCAGAATTAGCTTTAACTCTTATTTCTCTCACCTTCATATCTGATTAGCTGCCAAGTTCTATTCATCCAAACTCCACACCTTGTCTCTCATCTGGGCCCTACCCTCCCAACTCTTCACTCAAGTTCAGACTCTTACCACTTTTTGCCAGGACTATTTAAATAACCTCTAATTGGCATTCCTGCCTTTAGTCTCTGCCCTCTATAATCTAGGGAGCTTCTAAAATGATATTTTAAAATAATATTTTATTTTTCCCAATTACATTATGATTTTTAACATTAAAAATGTTTTAAGTTCCAAATTCTATCCCTCCATCCCTGAGATGGTAAGCAATCTGATGTATTATACATGTATAATTATGTAAAAACATAAAATGACACCCTTAAAGTGCTGGTTTGATCATCTCAGTTCCCTAAGCAGCTGCATGGTGCAGTGAAGAGAGTGCTGGGCCTAGAGTGGGAGATAATTCTTGTGAAGACTTCACCAAGAGAGAAAATATAAGAATTATTTCTGGAATAAGCAGGGGCAGTGAGAGGATGGAATGGACTTGGGATTTAACCTTGTAGGAATGTGATTACCTAACTCTCAGGAATTCAGGGCCTGGGGCAATAAGTGCCTCTCTCTCTCTCTCTCTCTCTCTCTCTCTCTCTCTCTCTCTCTATCATCCTGGCCCCTGCCCCTGTGCTAACACAGAGTTGTTACCAAATCCAAGACGACTCCCCCTCCCTTCCCTCATTCCTCCTCTTTACCTTATATTGGCTGATTTCCTGGTTCTTTGTCTAGCTTTTCGCACCTAGATTGTAAACCCGCATCCCAGCCAATGGAGAGGAGGGATAGTGGTGGGCAGGAATCTTTTTGCATTAGGATATAAATTGGTCTCTTGCCTTTTGTAATTCGCCTCCTTCCACTAATCTGTCCTAGTGGAGGGGATGCCAAATCTCGGGAGATTTTTAAAATAAAATTAATTCCTTTTCTGTTCCTACCTGAGAAGCCTCTGTGAATTATTGGGGTACTCGGGTGGTCTCACCACCCTACACAGCCTGGAGTCAGGAAGAACTGAGTTCAAATGTAGCCTCAGACAATTTACTGACTGTGTGACAATGAACAAGGGAAGTCAGGGAGTTAATCTTGTCTTGTCTCAGGTTCTTCATCTGTACAATGGAGATAGTAGCTTCTACCTTCCATGGTTATGGTGAGCACCAAATGAGTTATTACTTGTAAATGCTTAGCACAGTGCCTGGTACATAGTGATTATATCACTCGGTAAATGTTTATTCCCTTTCCCTTCCCATTCAAGAATCTTACATCATGCCCTATTTCCTCTTGAATAAAATACAAACTCTTTACCCTGGTATTAAAGTCCTCCATGACACAGCTTCAGCCTAACTTTTCCAACTATTTCTCACTTTTATGCCCTTGACATTCCAACCAAATTATCTTGATAACTGAATTCAACACTATACCTCTCATATCTCTGCATTTGGCATAGGTTGTCCTCCAAACTTAGAGGGCACTTCCTCCCCTCTCTGCTCCTCTTAGATTCTGTGGCCTCTGAACCCTAAGGTTCAACTCAGAGGCCACCTCCTATTCAGAGTCTTTCCTGCTCCCACCCAGCTGTCTATGCTCTCTCCCTCCAGAAATGACTTTATATGTACTTTATTATAAATGCTATATCCTCCTTGAAGGCATGGGCCACTCTGTTTTGTGTCTATATGTCCCTTGGGGCTGAGCATGTGCCTTACACATAGTAGACACTTAATAAATATTCATTAAATGGAACTGAATTAAAGGATACTGGGCAGCTTAAAAGGGGCCTAATGAAGGGTGGTGGCTGTAAGCAGAGGGGAGGAAATCGAAGCAGAGAGAAGAGGAATTTAAAACCAAAGTGAAGAGAAAGAAAAGAAGAGATAGAAAGAATAGAAATAAACCACAGGTCCAGCTGAAAAAAAAAAGAGGAATGAAAATTAGCCTAATGATCCTTCCCAAAAGGTAAAGCCAAACCCTGTGAAGTGCTCAGGCTGAGTCCACAGAGAGAGAAATTAGTGTGAAGTTTCCACTTAACCTCAGACCTGGAGTGAATAGGTCTGCCTTAATCAGCATTAACAAAGCAAGCAAAGGCTGGATGGTCAGGAAGGTCTGTGTACAAAGGACAAAGATGATCTTGTCCTTTCATTTAAGGAAAAATGACTATACTCACAAAAAATACAGAAGCATGGAATAAGGCAGTGATCTCGATGGCCCTATATAAAAATGTTAGGTAATTCATCAACCAATTGACAAGTAGTTATTAAGCACCTACTAGATGCTAGTCATTTTTCAAGGTGCCAGGGATGCAAATTTAAGGATGAGGCATTTTACTTTCAAAGCAGCTTACATTCTAATGGGGAAACCAACAAATATACATGTAAGTATATGTAGAATAGGCATAGATAGCTGGCAGTTAAGATAGAGCGCCAGGCCTGGAGTCAGGAAGACTTGAGTTCAAATCCAGCCTAAAATACTTATTAGCTGTGTGACCCTGGGCAAGTCACTTAATCCTGTTTGCCTCAGTTTCTCTATCTGTAAAATGAGCTGGAAAAGGAAATGAGGTAGAGTTGAAGAGGGAGCACATCCAGGCATAGAGACAGGAGATGAAGTGATATGTGTATGGGGTGTGTGTATGTGTGTATGTGTGTGTGTGTGTGTGTGTGTGCATGTGTGTGTATATGTGTGTAACAGAGAGAAGGCCAGTTTGTTCAAACCATAAAGTGAGGGAAGAGGATAACATCCAATGAGGTAGAAAAGATAGGTTGGGGCAAAATTGTGAAAACATTTAAAAGCCACAAATGAGTTTATATTTTATTCCTGGAGGAGAGGAAGGTGAAGGGAGAGGGGAGGAGGTCCAGGATAGAGCCTTGGGGAATAACCATGGTTAAAAGGCATAATATGGATGAAGATCTAGCAAAGGAGACTGAAAACGGACAGGTAGGAAATAGCACTGACCTGAGAGTTAAAAGATCTGAGTTCTAATCTCAGTTCTATTACGGCTTTGAGCAAGTCTCTTCTTTCTGCCTCTCAAGCAGAATGAAGGAGTGTGAAAGGAGTGAGGAAAACTAGATGACTCTTAGATCCCTTCAGACTCTAAGATTTTATGGTCCCATGAGTAGTGAGTGGTGGTTTAGTTGAATAGTGCAATCTGGTAGAATAAATCAAGGAAGAACTCCCGAAATCAGTAAGTCTTCAGCATTGTCTGTAAGAATGAGGTGAATTTGGTGGTCCAAATGGGGCGCAACACATTTCAAGTGACCAGAACGGCATGTGTGTGGTCTTGAAGACCAGTAGAGGCAGTTGATGGAAGCACGTATGAGACTCTACATTGTGCAAGAAAAGATAGAGAAATATGTAGTTTCTTAGGCATCCTAAGAGATGTGATGGGACATGCTGGAGGTAGGGCATGGGCTGGGCAGGGGTGGGTACGTACTAAGCATATCTACTGCAAGAGAAGGCTTCTGGCAGGACCAAGCATGATGTATGGCTTAAAACAATGGAAGCAGAGGGGCTCCCAGCCAAATGTGTGAGATATCTGGATGCAATAAACATTCCAAAGGGAAAGGGAGGATTAGAAAAGAGGAAAAGGTAACGGGAATAGTAGGGCAAGGACATCCTCTGACTGACAACAAGCTCCCTAGTAAGATTATAGAGAAGGTCCTGGAGAGTAAAGTAGAGATCAGTAATTGGGAAAGGCCTAACCTATAGACAGTCTGTGACATATTTGGATGATAATAATTCAGTTCAATTAATTCAATGATTATACATCCTCCATAGCAGATACTGTCTTTAAGCCTGAAGAGCTTATAATAATAAATGACATTTATGTAAAGCTCTTGGGTCTACGAACACTTGATATCCATTATCTCATTTGAGCCTCAGAACAACCCTAAAAAGTAGATAATGCAAGTAATGCTATTCCCATTTTTTAGATTAGTATACTGAGGCAGGGCAAGGTGACGTGGCTTCTCCAAGATTAAAGGACTAAGAAGAGACAAATTTGGGATTTGAATAGAGGTTATCTGACTTAAAAACTAGCGCTCTTTTTTTGTTTGTTTGTTTGTTTTTGGAGGGGGGAAGGCAGGGCAGTTGGGATTAAGTGACTTCCCCAAAGTCACACAGCTAGTAAGTGTTAAGTGTCTGAGGCTGGATTTGAACTCAGGTTCTCCTGACTCCAGGGCCGATACTCTACTCACTGTGCAACCTAGCTGCCCCACTAGTGCTCTTTTTACAATCAACTTATCAAAAATTATTTATTACATGCCAAGAGTGTGGTAGGCCTGATGCTCAGTACTGGAGATGTGAGGACAGGAGCAAAACCATCCTTTCCCTCAATGAATGTACATTTCATTCTATCCTTCAGTTGCATCCTTAGTACCTAATTGGGCAAACCAGACTGAAACACAAGAAAATGATAACAACATACAATAGTAAATGCTTTAGAGTGTCACAAATGGCACCACCAGGGAAAGACATGGAATTTCTTACTGCTTTCAAACTAAGCAATCCCTGACACTAAGGCAGTCAAGGACTTTGCAGTCTATACAGACATGAAATGATTATTTTTCACATCTAATTCAGCCATCCAGACAAGCCATCTTGCCACCTGCCCTCCCACCTTGTGGGTAACTCTTCCTCCCTCTCTCTATCATTTTTATCTCTTCCTCTGGGCATAGTAATCAAAGGGTAGTGAGAAAACAATATCATTTTTTTGAAGAGCCTCATGTTTGTCCATAATTTTGGTCCACATGTTTGTCTACTGACTTACCATGCATGTGATGCCCTACATCCAATCCAGGACTAAGTAATATTTCATTTTGTTCTATTTGGCTGAGACTGGAGGGATCCTATGTATGCCAGAGGGTACAATGATTTAACGTTAGTGACTTGAGATACTTAGGAGTTTGCATGCTGCAGAGATATATAGGGTAGAGGGAAGCTGGAGGGGGAGTTTTTCAGTAGGAAAAGCCCTGTTGTATTGAAGACTAGCCCCGCCTCACCCCCGGCCTGATCACTGACCTCATCCCTGGTCTGTTTGAACAGCTGCCCAGCACAACAGATTGGAAGATGACAAGAATAGGGTTGGAATGATTGGCATGAGGGAGAAGAAGAAAGAGGAAAGGAAAAAGTGAAGGCAAAGCAGAATAAATATATCCTTTAAATGCTCAGAGTTGGGCGAGTTGTAGAGGAATGGAAAGAGCTTAAAGACAGAATTGGGCAGAAAGGGAAGATAAAAGAATACCACAGACAAGATGGAGATCATTCTTTGCACGAAGAGCCTCCTTAGGGACATTTTCCAGTTTTTTTTCTTAACATATGTTATATCTGGATGCCACCAAATGGGTGTGTGGTGTCTCTGCTGGAAACTTTTGTCTTCCTCATCTTCTGGACAATAAGACCCACCAAATAAAAGCATGGTGAATGTTTCCATATCCTAGGGGAGGAGGCCTGAAAGCAGGGATGTGTTGGCTCCATCGGTAACTTCTCAGTGTGAGCATCGACACCTAAAAAAATGTCCAACACTACAAATCACAGCTTGATTTACTGTTTTGCTGATTTTTCTGGACTTAAGAAATCATTAATAATTATGTAGATTGGGGGGGCGGAGCCAAGATGGCGACTGGAAAGCAGTAACTGGCGTGAGCTCCCCACCAAGTCCCTCCAAAAACCTATAAAAAAATGGCTCTGAACCAATTCTAGAACTGCAGAACACACAAAGTGGCAGAGGGAAGCAGGGCT
>CM053622.1:311809284-311880663 GCA_028646595.1 Phalanger gymnotis | reverse complement strand
ATATAAAAAAAAATCTGTAACTGGTCACTTGGTTAATTCAAAACAATTTATTTTTTCAGCTATCTGATTGAATTTTTTTCTTCAAGAAACACTTTTCTTTTGGGTTGGCTAACAAGCTAATTATAATGATTTCCTCTCTACTCTATTCCCATTGCTATTACACTAGTACAGGTCCTCATTACCAATTCAATTCACATCAGGAAGCATTTATGAAGTGCCTACTACGTGCCAGAAACTGTGAGAGGTGCCAGAGACATGAAAACAAAGTGAAACTACTCTTGCCCTCAAAAATCTGACATTTTGTTGATGGGGAGACAACATGTACACATATTAAATAAATACAAAATATACGCCAAATAATTTCTACTGTGAGGGCACAGGTCTAAGATGTATAAGACAATTTGTTAACAAACAAAAAGTTCCAGGGGGAGCAATTTTCATTTAGACCACTGCAATAACTTCCTAACAGGCCTTTTCACCTTTACTCTCTGCACTTACACTGTTGCCGGGATAATCTTTCTCATGCTTTGATATATTCATATTATCAATTGTAGAATTTTTAGTGTTGGACGGGGCCTTCAACAGTTTCTAGTCTACCCACCTCACTTTACAAATGAGAAAACTAAGGCCTAGAAAGCAATAGAAATAAGTGGACGAAACTTTTCCAAGGCAAACCTTTCAATGTGAAACTTGCCTGTTTTCCTGCCTCTCTAACATAATTTTCCTTTGTTGAATGATTATAGGACTACTTTATTTTATTGTGCTTCACTTAATTGTGCTTCAGATATTTTTAAATTTTTTTATTATAATTATTTACAAATTGAAGGTTTGTGGCAACCCTATGCCAAGTAAGTTTACTGGCACCATTTTTCCAACAGCTTGTGCTCCCATCATGTCTCGGCGTCATAGTTTGGTAATTCTCACAATTTTCCAAACTTTTTCATTATTATTACATCTGCTATGGTGATCTGCAATCAGTGACCTTTGTTGTTACTATTGTAATTATTTTGGGGTGCCATGAACCACTCCCATATAAGACTGCAAACTTAATCAATAAATGTTGTGTGTGTACTGACTGCTCTACCAACTGGCCATTCTCTGTCCCTCCTCCTGGGTCCTCCCTGTTGCCTGAGAAACAGCAATATTAAAATTAGGTCAATTAATAACCCTACAATGACCTCTTCAGTGTTCAAGTGAAAGGAAGAGTTAATCAATGAGGCAAATTTCATTGTTGTTTCATTTCAAGAAACTGTCACAGCCACCCCACCCTCCAGCAACCACCAACATTGAGGCAAGTCTCTACACCAGCAAAAAGATTATGACTCACTGAAGGCTCAAAATGGTTACATTTTTTTCAGCAATAAAGTATTTTTAAGTTAAGGTAAGTACATTGTTTTTTTAGACATAATATTATTACATACTTAATAAACTACAGCATAACTTTTACATGCACTGGGAGACCAAAACATTTGTGACTCAATTTATTGCAATATTTGTTTTATTGTAGTGGTCTGGAACTAAACCCACAGTGTTTCTGAGGTATGCCTGTACTTTGCTGGTCTTATCAATGTGAGCTGAAACCTCAAATTGCTTTAATTTTCATTTCCCTAATTATTATTTATTCTCTAATTATTAATAATTTAGAGCAATTTTTCATGTAGTTATTGATAACGTGGATTTCTTCATAGAATATATCATTAAATGCCAAAGAAAGGGCATAAAGTAAGTCTTTAAGAAATGGCACAGTGAGAGAGTGCTGGTTTGGAGCCAGATGATCTGGGTTTCTAATCCTGCCTCAGCTACTTACTCCTTGTATGCCCTTGAGCAAGTCACTTAACTGTTTAGGCTTCATTTCACTTATCTCTAGAATAAAGAGGTTGGACCACAGGACGTCTACCAGCTCTTCCTTCTCTAAATCTATGATCCTAATATAAAAGCAAGGTCTACACCCCTGTCAGACCTTTGTTAATCATATCTGTAGGTGAAAAGGCTAGAAATGAGATTAGGTGGGTAGAGACAATTGCTTTGTTCTCTAGGTTTAGCTTGTGTGACAGGCCACAGTGAGACCCAGATGGCCACTTCAGGTGGATGCATTGGGGAGCAGAAGTTGGCCACCAGGCAAAAAACTACCTTATAAGAGGCTTCTCTTGACCTTTTTAGACCAACTAAGATAATGCAGGCTTCTCAAACCTGCTGATTATATGGAACCTCTCCTGACTTTACAGAATGGCTTTGTGACCTGCCTTTACTCAGGGCTCTTGAATGAGATGAGAGCTCCCTCTTCTTCCTTTGTCCTCATCTCATGTCACTCAGAAGCCTTTGCTCACTTTCTCCTCCTTTGCCCTTGTCCCCCATGAAGAGATGGCTCTTCTCTTTGACAAGGTAACCCTTCAACGTGAAAATAAATTATTCCATTCCATCCCATCTTCTCAAGAAGACTATCCCCTCTATTATTCCCACTCTTTCACTAATCTTCACTTTCTCCTTGTCTACTGTCCCCTGAAGCCTACAGATCTGCTCATGTATCTCCTATCTTTAAACAAGATTCATCTTTTTTTTTATTATTAATTTGATTCATCCATACCAGGTGATTATTATTCCATATCCCACTTCCCTTTTGTGGCTAAACTCCTCGAGAAGGCCATCTATGATCAATGCCACCACTTTCTTTCCTTTTACACTCTTCTTAACTCTCTAAGGCCTTAGCCTTAAAGGGCCAGGGTCTTCCATTGCATCCTGGGTCATCTCCAGTCATCCTGATGAATATCTGGTTGCTGGATCCAGATGGCTCTGAAGGAGAAAGTGAGGCTGGTGTCCTTGCACTCCCTCACTCAAATCAAAGTCAACTGCAAACCATGTCATCATTTCCCTGATGTCATGGTCTCCTTCAAGAACGAAGGACAAACACAACTCTCTGCAATTTGGCTTCTTACCTCATAATTCAACTGAAATAATTCTCTCCAAAGTTATCAGTGCTCTCTTAATTGAAAATCCAATAACTTTTTTTCTCAATTCTCCAAAGTTTTTGACCTTGTCAATCACCCTCTTCTCTTTGATTTCCTCTTCTCTCTAAGTGTTTGGGACATTGCTCTTTCCTGGTTCTTCTCCTACTTACTCCTCAGTTTCATTTATTTTGTCTTTATTCAGGTTACATTTACTAACTCTGGGTAGCTCCAAGGGTCTGCCCTGGGACTTCTTCTCTCTATATACTATTTTGTTTGGCAATCTTATCCACATGGATTTAACAATTATATCTACGGAGATCGTTCTGGGATCTATTTATCTAGCATCGCTAACCTCTTTCCTATTATATATTAATCATTGCTTACATGTTATCTCCCCCATTAGAATATGCAATCCTCGAGAGTACATAAGCCTAGGACATAATAAGTGCTTAATAAATTCTTATTGACTTGATTTGACTTGCCCTGATATATGTTCCCTATGTGCATTCTCCTTCATGCATATACCCTGTATGTTCTCTACTTGTGTATCCTTCTACATGTTGTGTACTGGCTCCATATTTTCCTATGTGTGTCTTTCCATATAAATTCTCTGCGTGCTTGCTCATCCCACTGACTTTATGTATATTTGTGGGAGAGCACGCCTCAGATTTATAGGGGAAATGTTTTGTTATTTCTAATTATATCATTTCACTAAATGCCTTTTTGTTGTTTTTGTTGTTCAGTCCTGAATCTTTGTAACTGCATTTGGGGTTTTCTTGGCAAAGATGCTGGAATGGTTTGCCATTTCCTTTTCCAGCTTGTTTTACAGATGAGGAAACTGAGGCAAACAGAGTTAAGTGACTTGTCCTAGGTCATATAGCTAGTAAGTGTCCAAGGCCAGATTTGAACTCAGGAAGATAAGTCTTCATGACGCCAGGCCCAACACTAACCAATGGATCACCTACCTAGCTGTCCCCTAAAGCAAATGTCTTTACTTTAGGTTAACTATGTCCTCTGGTTGACTATGAAAGATAAAACACATTGTTAGGGGCCCATAAGCTGTGGTTTTGAGTGATGCCAATCCACAGAGTTACTTAAACTTAAGGTAGCCATCTACTGGAAGACATACCCCACGAGTTGGGTTGAGGGGATACTCTGAAGTATTATACTGAAATATTCAGAGGAAAGATGAAATAGACAGACTAACCGGAGGAGCTTGAACTTGAGATGGTTAAGATTTCAATAAGTAGAGAGTGTGGGAACAAAGTACTCTGGGGGAGGGGAGGGGAGAGGAAAGAACAGCAAGAACAAAGTGTTACAGGTTGGGATGGACATGGTATATTCAGGAAATAGCGAGGGGAATGGTGGAGGGAGACAGTGGGAGGTGACTTGGAAAGAGTGGGCACAAATAGTGTATTGGAGGTGGCTGGTTAGAAATCCTTGGCATAGGTAACCTCTAATACTCAGTGTCAAATACCCATTCTTCTATACCTATATCTCCTGGATTATCTTCTCTGAGACTCACCTCTCTCTTTCTTGGGATTGAATGTCCATGAGAAGCCATATTTGCAAGTCTGTAGATCCATCAGTGCACAGTTAATCTGGAGAATTTATGCCTAACACCCAATGTACACCAATTCTAGTTTTCCTCAGACTTTGGGTATACTGCTTCTAGCTTTTCTTGGCAAAGCATTTACTTTTGAGAAGGTATTTTTCTTGTCTTTTTTTTTCTTTCCTCTTCTCTAGTTTAGTCTTTTGTGCTGACACTAGTTTTAGTCCTTTGCCCTTTCTTGAGAAACTGAGATTCTTGTATCTGTAGTGTCATGGGTTAATTTTCAATTTATTAAGCAAGGAAAACTGAAAATCCCATTAGTAGTAGATTATTTACTGAAAGAGCAGCTTATGACCAACAAAAGGAATGAAACTTCTCCCAACAGACTCTTATTCAGTTTTGTAAGGTACCTGATGAGGTTTGGTTGTAAAATTCAAATGTTTTGTGTCCATGATCTGCTTTCCATGAAGGTAACTTTTGTTTTGAAAGTTATCAAGGTATAAGGGATAATGTGGGGGTACAAATCTGCCCCAGCATCTTAGAGCTTTGGAGTAGAAATGGGGGAAGCTGTTTTAGATGCTTGATTTTTCTGCGAACTCTTTAGGCTCCCTCGAGCAAGTACTTAAATATCTTGCCTTAGAGTAATACAGACTCACCTTCTCAGTCTTTCATGGAAGAGTCATGCGAAAGTCTCAATGGTAGGTTAATATTAAAATCCCAGGGAGTGGGATGGATGTCAATACTTGTATAATCAAGATTGAGTCTCAGATTCTGGTATGTATTTTTCTTTTCTTTTTTTTTTTTGGAGGGGAGGAGGGAAGGCAATTGGAATTAAATGACTTACTCAAGGTCACACAGCTAGTAAATGTCAAATGTCTGAGGTCACATTTGAACTCAGGTCCTCCTGACTCCAGGGCCAGTGCTCTACTCACTGCGCCACCTAGCTGCCCCTATACTTTTCTAAAAAGGGAGCAATGTGGAAGGAGCCCAGTGATAGAAGTCAGAAGCCCCGTGCATTCAAGGGCCAACTTTGCCACTTGACATCCATGTGACCTTGAACAAGTCACTCGCTGCCTCAATTACTTTTAAAAATTGATTCTTTAAAAATTACTGTTACTTCACAAGCATTTGACCCAGAAAATCCTCTTTTAATAAAAAATTAAGCAAAACAAATATATTAACAATGTATATGCAATATTCCGCATTCATAAGACACATTTATTAATCACCCTGAGTGCCAGGCACGGGAAATACAAATACAAAAAAACCCCAATCCTTACTCCAAAAGAAGTTACATTCTAATGGAGGAGACAACACCAGCAGCTAACATACATACATACACAGATACCTATATGTATCTATGTGTGTATATTTGTCTGTGTGCCAGGTACTGTGCTGAGCACATTCTAATGATTATCTCGTTTGGCCTTCACAACAACCCCGTGAGGTAGGGGCTCTTGTTATTATCCTCCTTTTTATAAATGAGGAAACTGAGGCAAACAGAAGTTAAGGGACTTGCCCAGGGTGACAGAGCTAGTAAGCGTCTGAGGCCAAATTTGTTCCTTATGGCTGGAATGCACTCTTTTCCCATCATCAGTTCTCTGGAATTAAGATTGGTCATTGCACTAACCTGAATTCAAATTTTCTTAAATCTCATCTCTCATATTATCTGTGTGACTTTGGGACAAGCTATTTAATCTCCCTGGGCCTCTGTTTCCTCAACTATAAAATAAAGGAGCTGGATTAGATGGTCTCCAAGGTCCCTTATGGTTATAAATCTATTATCCTAAGATATATAAACCAGTGTTGTTTTTCTCAGCATTACTGTAGTCATTATATACATTATTCTCTTGCTTCTACTTTGTGCTGAATATTGTTTCCTCATCTGTAAAAAGGAAATACAAATCTTCCTTCTACTACTTAGCCCACGGGGTTATTGTAAGAAATGTGCTTTATGAGCTATAGTGATGTGGATTTATTTTCAACTTAAGCAGCTTTGTATGTGCAAATGATTCCAAAATAATTTTTCATTTATTCAACAAATAAGAGTAGCCTCTCTGCTAGTTACTGAAAAGGATAAAATAATGAACAAGAAAAAGTTCCTGCCCTTAATGAACTCCAGTTATAGGAGGAGAAAAAGGACTCAGACTCAAATAAGTACAATAAAAATGAGTGTAATAAGTATTTAATAGACATAGAAAGAGGGAGCTATAGAGTCCAGAGGAGGAACAGAACACAAGTGCTTGGAAGGAAAAGAGAGATGCCTCAGGAAGAAGAGACAGAATGCTATTGGTTGTACCCTCATTTACTTGGCATTTGTATGTGACGTGCATAATAATTTGTTGTTATGAGTTATGTGTATACATGCTTGCATATGTTTGTATATGTGTGCACATATATATATATACATGTATATGCATGTGTATGTGTGTATATGTATGTATATATGTAACTGAGAAAGCAGTAGGTTGGGAATCAGAAGATGTGGGTTCTCATCCTGGCTCTTCTACTAAGATGCCACAGAACCATTCAGTCACTTAACCTGTCTGACCTTTTGGTCCCTCATTCATACTAGGAAGGTTTTGGACTAGATAACCACTGGGGTCTATTTTAGCTCTAGGATTCTGTATCTCTATCTCATATCCATGGGAGTAGGAAGTGGAGATATGACCACTTTACTTGCAGACTTAAAAACCTTCAGTGGCTCCCATTGTTTCCATGATCACACACAAACCCTTTAAATTGCCATTTAAGACTCTCCAAGATATGGTGCCAACCTAGGTTCCCAGCGTAACTCCCTATTATGTTTCCTTACATACGGCATTCCAGTTGACTTAGACCACTAGCTATTCCCTGAACTCAAGTCTCTCCTTTGCCTCTGTGCATTTGAGAGGACTGTTACCCATGTTTCCTTAATTCTACCTTATCTTATTTGAAGACTCAGCTCAAATGCCCATTCTTGATTTCCTTATCTTTTAGATTTCTCTCTTCCTCAAATACACTTAGAGAATTCTATTATATCTCTTTTTTGCTTGTTTCACTCCCTAAATTACGTTATATTTTGCAAAGGAAGGAATCAAGCATTTAACAATTGCTTATTATAATGCAGGCACTGTGCTGACTACTGGACATATAAATGCAAGTAAAAAGAAAGAGTTCCTTCCCTCAAGGAGCTTATATTCTAATGGGGAATGACAACACAGGAAATGCTGGAACCAGTTCAAATGGACTCAGGAGAGCCAACTGTTAAATTTTCAGTGTGAGAATGTACACCTCAGGAATAGGCAAATATTACAAATCAAGGCTCAAGTTATTGTTTTACTGACTTTACTTATGGAAATGATGGTGAAAATGTTAATAATGTTTATTAAACTGAAAAGTGTGCCATGCACACCTTTTCTTTTTTGGAGAGCTGGTTTTTAAACATTTACCAGCACACCCCTAAACACAACACACATAAAGGAACTTAAAAAGCATTATTGCAATGGAAATGGGAGTGGGGTAGAGAATAAAGACCTCAGGTACTGAGAGAAGTCTGCAACAAGAAACAAGAAGTGCAAAGGCTGGCTTGCTCGGGCTTCTCCATAAAATGGAGGCCCTAGAAGGAACTCATCAATGGGGGGAAAGGGCTGGCCTGGCAGAGGGATATCCCAGGGCAAGGAAGCCTCAGGAACTGAAGGAAAGGGAGTGACGAGGAACAAAGAATGACGACAATAGGCGAAGGGAGAAAAGCCAAAGAACAAGGAAAAGGGAGCTCCCCTGGTCCCAGATTCCCAGGATCTCAGAGTTAGAAGGGGCTTAGAAGTCATGTAGTCTAATCTGAGCTTTAATAGGGATCTCCTAACAACATCTACAACTTCTCCATCCAGTCTCACTTGAAGGCCTCTAAAGATGAAGAATCTACCACCTTCAGTGACAACCCATCCCATTTATGTACCACACTGGCTATGAGGCAGATTTTCCCTGTATCAGGTCAAAATATGTTTCTCTGCTATTTCCCACCATTGCTATTAGCTTTGTCTTATGGGACCAAAGGAATAAAGTGATGTAGACAGTGGTGAAAGGAAAAAGGGAAAGGAGATAAAGCAGAGGGAAGGAGTCTTGGCCCTAGGTCAAAAGCCATTCACTCAGAAACATTTGGGAAGCAGAAGGGGGTCTTGCTCTGGAATCGATTTTTACTTTATATGGCATAATTATACATTTCTCTATGCTGGCAATCTTCTAGCATAATTACCCAGGATTATAAACATTTGTATGGCCTATTCCTGGAAGGCCTTTCAACCCTGTTCCATGTAAAATGAATGTTGGAAGAGAATTCAAGGAGAGAAGAGAACTGTGATGTCAAAATCACAAGTGACCATGACATCTGCAGGGGAGCAGGAGACAGATCCAGACAAAGGTATACCTCTTCTAAACTGAAATCCTCCCTTCACAAGCATATATGAGGGAGATCAATGCAGAAGCATAAACATCCTGGGAGTAGTGAGAATCGTTGCTTCATTAGAGATAACTGGACCCCAGCTGGAAGCTCCCTGCATCTCTCCCCATGGATTTAAAATGCATGTGCCCCTGTAGCTATTTTCTGGGGCCTCATTATACAGAATTCCTGCTTACAAGCTTGGCCTGAGCTTTCTCTGAGGATTTGATTCTTGGCTCCAGGAGGCACCTTTTGGAAGGCCTCAGGGTTATAAGAGTGATTTTGGCCTGCGTTCTCTGTGCAGAGTTTGTTCGAAAGAGACGGGGGCCTGGGAGTTGGTTGGGTCCATGGCCAGCTTAAATATTAGAAGGATGCAGGGTGGGTCCCATTGTTAATCGTTCCTTAAGAATGTTGCCACACCACCTATGGTGAGGCAAGGAGCAAATTTGTAGGCGATTCTTTTTCCAAGTATAGAGGAAATTTATAACTCATGACAAAGGCATTATCTCCCATATCACCCATCATGGGCTTTGCAGGAGAAGGTCCTTAATAGAAGGGAGCTGATAATAACATAATAGCTTATACTTGCTTTAGGTTTACAAAGTGCCTCCCTTATAACAACCCCCTGAGAGAAGCAGAGCCTATATTATCATCCCCATTTTAGAGATGAGAAAGCTGAGCCCCAGAAAGATTACTTACTTAGGATCACCATAGCTTATAGTTTGAACTGGTACTTAAACTGAGACTTGCTGACTCCAAGACGAATGCTTTTTTTCACTAAACTTCTGCTATTTCTTTGAATGAATGAATGGTCAATGTAATCACACCTTAGATTTCTTAATAGGCATATAATATAGCCTTTACAGTTTCACATCTGAAAGTGTTTTAGAATCCATGTTCTCATTTTTTTCATATTAAAACTCTTTGGGGCTGTCAGGACAGAAGGTATCCCTATCTTATGGGTGAGCAAAGTGAAGTTAAGTCACTTGTTAATAAGTAGTGGATCTGGTATATTAGGACTTGGGTTTCCCAATTCTCTGTCCAGTCCCACATTCAAGGAGATGTAGTAACAATCTTGCTAGCAGCTATTGTGGCTGTGTGAAACCAACAACAATCAGCACACAGAAGGCCACTAACACAGGTTCTTTGGATCTGTTTTACTAAGGAAAGCAACATTAAGGGGTTAACAGTCTTACTTTAATCCAACATACAAATATTATTCACTTAGTTCAGGAGGAAAAATCAGCACCCTGAACTTCAGAGCAAATACAAACAAATTACAAACATATACAACATAAACAGACCAAATCACAATTCATAGTTACCAGGAAAGCATCAACATTTGAGTTTACAAGCTGGGAGGTCTTAAAATGGCTGTCCAGAGTCTCACACCACTCTTCCAGTGACTGAGAGCCCCAAGGGAGAATGCCTACCTCTGGATTTATATATTCTGATCAGGGTCAAAAAGCGTCACACACATGTGACTCAAACCCATGCAAACCATGCTTTCCTTTGAGGCAAGGAGGATCAAAGACTCCTAATTTAATCAAAGAAACAAAGGCTGGATTCATCAAGGGCACTTGATTAAATAAGTGCTCCAAAAGAGAAAACAGTAAAAAAGTCTCACCTTAATTAATACTACAGGGGACAAAACACAAACTCCTCAACTTGGCATTCACAATCTGACTATGACCTCCCTTGCTTGATCACCCAAGGGGTTAATGCTTTCTTCCTTCTCAAAGTATTTTGTATTTTGCTGTGTTCAAGTTGCATCTCCCAGAGTAATTGAGTCTCTTTTAAGGCTAGGGATTTTTTTTTTGTTTTTTGTCTTTCTATCTTCATCCCTAGCATAGTACACCTTGGACACAGAATCATAGGCCCAGAATTAGAAGAGACTCAGCGTCTGCATAATTCAACTCTCATTTTGCAGTTGAAGAAAGTGAGACCCAAGGAAACTAAATGACTTGCTCAAAGTCGGACGCATAGAAAGCATTAGAAGTAGGATTTGAACCTAGCTCCACTGAGCCAGTACCCTAACCACTGTTATTACTTTACTGCACAGAAGTTAAACCTTATCGAACAAATCTTATAGTATTTGACCCACATAGAAATTCTTTGAAACTTAAATAATCTCAGGACCTGTATCAGGAAATACTCCTTTCCCCATCCAGGAAATAATTCCACAGGATCATAGATTTAGAATCGGAAGGGACCATAGAGAAATTTATTGCTGTAAGAGGCAGCACAGTCTAAAAATTAACTGAGGACCTAAGGAGGATTGCAATAGATTCAACCAGATGCTAGGAATGTACCATCAGCATCCATGAACATGGAGGTGGATTCCACGCAATAGAACCATGGCCTTCTCATGGTACATCCCTTGGTGTTATCACTATAAGAGAAAGAGCATAGGGCTAAATGAATAAAGCTGTTGACTCTTCTGACCAGCCAATAACTAGCAGTTAATTAGGCAGGGATAATAAAGCAAATGAGAACAGAAAATGGTGCTACCTATGCAGCTGTATTGACTCCATCCAACCGTGCTAAGTATCCCACCCACTCATGAGATCTGACTTTTTACGGTTTAAGAGAAACTTTCTCTCCCATCTTATATGGTTAATTTTTCTGCAATTTTTAGAATCGTTGAAACTGTATGAAGAGATTGGTCTTAATGTGGGAGAATAGTAATGAGGAGAAGGAAGAAATTATTTAGATGGAAATACCAGGAGTAAGTTTTATTTAAAAATGTTATATTAGACAAATTTAAATAGCAAGTTTGATAAACTCAAAATTTTGTGATCACAGCCCATGGAATTTCTAATTAATATTTGAGAAATTAAGTAAGCATGTTAAAGTGGAAGGAGGTTTCTTATTTAAGTCACTTTGATTCTGCTAATTAATGTACATATTAGCAAAAAATACAAGACTTAGGTAATTGATACTTGTTCAATCAATTAGCCAACATGCATTTACTGAATGCCTAGTATGTGCCAAGCACTGTGCTGGGCAATGGGGATGAAAATACAAAGAATGAAACAATTCCTACTCAAACAGTTTAAATTCTTCCCTTCAGTAATTAAAAAAAAAAAAAAGAATGTTTTCCTAAAGGTATGTCATTTTGCATTGTTTTACATAAATAGATTTGTTACTAAAAGACTACCCACTAATACATTTTTACAAATCATGGAATCTTACGAGTTGAAAGAACCCTTTGGTGTCATCTGATCCATTCTATCCTGCTTTTGGCTTTTTGGGAAGATTGGGGGAGAAACACAGAAGAGAGGACTAGAGACAAGAAGAGAAGGTCATGGAGGTGACTTGAAAGGGCTTAGATTACTAAAGTAGTTCAGAGGCTGGATTTGGTGAGGAAAAATATGACAGAATATCAGAAAATTGAGGAAAATGTGAAAAGCAATCTTCAAGTTGTAAGAGAAAGACAACATAGACAATTAAGGAGGATCTGAAAGGATTAAGGAGGTCTAAGGAACAGGATCAGAAAAGGTTGTTTCAGGAAAGATAAAGGAATGGTAACTGGCAATGCCAGGAAAGGTAAATAAGATAAGATGAATGGAATAATTAGAGTTAATTGGTAGATTGGTAGGTAAGATAAATGGGTAAAACCATGGATCGTTGATGCAAAGCTAAAGGGAGGTGGGTGAGCCAAGGGAGGGTTTTGGAGTTACTGAGATAAGGGAAGGAATCTGAGTGAGGTTGTTTGTTAAAAAAAATCAACTAGGTGCTTGGGTTGAGCTACAAATACCACAAATAATTTCTTTCTTAAAATTATTATTTATTTTTAACATTAATTTATGAATTATGAGATCCAAATTCTCTCCCTTCTCTATGAGAGAAAATTGCAGTGAAAATTGTTGATATTACTTCATTGTCCATGGTACCTTTTAGCAAAATATAGTTTTGTAGTTAGTAGTTTGTAGTTAGATTATCTCTTTTAATTAGGTCTATTTTTGTTCCCCCCCACCCATAGCATTTAATTTTTTTCCAATTTCATGCAAAGATAGTTTTCAACACTTACTTTTATAAGATTTTGAATTCTGAATTTTTTTTTCCCTCCCTCCTCTACTTCCTCCCCAAGACAGCATGCAATCTGATATAGGCAATATATGTACAATCATATTAAGTATATTTCCACGTTAGTCATATAGTGAAGGAAGAATCAGAACAAAGGGGAAAAACCATGAGAAAGAAAAAACATTTAAAAAAGAGAGAGCAAAAAGTATACTTCGATCTGCATTCAGACTCCATAGTTCTTTCTCTGGATGTGAACAGCATTTTCCATCATGAATCTTTTGGAATTGTCATAGAGCACTGTATTGCTGAAAAGAGATAAGTCTATCAAAGTTGGTCAGCATAATGTTGCTGTTACTGTGTACAATGTTCTCCTGGTTCTGCTAACTTCACTCAACACCAGTTCATGTAAGTCTTTCCAAGATTTTCTGAAATGCTCCTGCTTTTCATTTCTTGTAGAACAATAGTATTCCATTACATTCATATACCACAACTTGTTCAGCCATTCCTCAGTTGACAAGTATCCCCTCAATTTCCAATTCTTTGCCACCACAAAAAGAGCTGCCATAAATATTTTTGTACATGTGGATCCTTTTCCATTTTTATGATTTCTTTGGGACATAGGCCTACTAGCAGTATTGCTGGATCAAAGGATATGTACGTTTTTTTATAGCTTTTTAGCAGTTTCAAATTGCTCTCCAGAATGATTGGATCAGTTCACAACTCCACCAACAATGCATTACTGTTCCAACTTTTCCACATCTTCTCCAACATTTATCATTTTTCTTTTTTGTCATATTAGCCAATCTGATAGGTGTAAGGTAGCACCTCAGAGTTATTTTAATTTGCATTTTTCTAATCAATAGTAATTTAAAGCATTTTTTCATATGTCTACAGATACCTTTAATTTCTTTATCTGAAAATTGCCTGTTCATATCCTTTGGCCATTTCTCAATTGCATTCTTATAAATTTGACTCAATTCTCTATATATTTTAGAAATGAGGCCTTTATCAGACATTGGCTGGAAAAATTGTCTCCCAGCTTTCTGCTTCCCTTCTAATCTTGGTTGCATTGACTTTGTTTGTGCAAAACCTTTTTAATCTAATGTAATAAAAATTATCCATTTTGCATTTCATAATGTCCTCTATCTTTTGTTTGGTGATAAATTCTCCCTTCTCCATAGATCTGACAGGTAAACCATTTCTTGCTCTCTTAATTTGTTTATGATACCACTCTTTATGTCTAAATCATGTACCCATTTTGACCTTATCTTGGTATACAGTGTAAGATGTTGGTCTATACCTAGTTTCTGCCATACTATTTCCCAGTTTTCCCAGATTTTGTCAAATAGTAAGTTCTTATCCCAGAAGCTAGAGTCTTTGGGTTTATCAAACAGTAGATTACTCTAGTCATTTACTACTGTCCTATATTCTTAACCTATCCACTGATCCAGCAGTCTATTTCTTAGCCCATACCAAATAGTTTTGATTATTGCTGCTTTATAATACAATTTTAGATCTGGTATGGCTAGACCACCTTCGCTTGCATTTCTTTTCATTAATTCCCTTGATATTCTTGGCCTTTTGTTCTTCCAAATGAATTTTGTTATTATTTTTTCTAGCTCTATAAAATAATTTTTTGGTAGTTTGATTGGTATGGCACTAAATAAGTAAATTAATTTAAGTAGAATTGTCATTTTTTATTATATTAGATTAGCCTACCTGTGAGCAACTGATATTTTTCCAATGATTTAGATCTGACTTTATTTGTATGAGAAGAATTTTGTAATTGTGTTCATATAGTTCCTGGATTTGTCTTGGCAGGTAGACTCCCTAATATTTTATATTGTCTACAGTTATTTTAAATAGAATTTTTCTATCTCTTTTTTCTTTTTTATTAATTAATTTATTTCTAGTTTTCAACATTCATTTTCATAAGATATTGAGTTCCAAATTTTCTCCCCACCTCTCCCCTCCCTCCCCAAGATGGTGGGCATTCTAATTACCCCTTCCCCCAATCTGGCCTTTCTATATCTTTCTGCTGAGCACCCACAAGTAATTTCAAGAAACATGGCTGAAAATCTTTACAACTATGGAAAGTAAGACAAACTGTGTAGTTATGTCCATTGAGTATTTCTGCTTTAGCCACATCACTGTTATCTGTGTGTTCCAAGGGCAGGTTGGTATCTCTCTTGATAAAGAAAGAGAAGGGCCTCAAATGCCTCTCCATACTCCAAGTTGTTAGAGACGATAAAGGACTTTTAAAGGAAAGAGAAGTAAAGCTTCAGTGGAAAGGAAAGAAGTCTCTGAGGTAGAAGAAGGGAGACTTGGCTTTTGTCAAGGTGATAGAAGATGGAAGAGTGTTACGCAGAGGAGAGAACAGAAGAAAAAAACTCCTTCTGAAAAATAAATAGATGGATGTTCTAAAGAGGAAGAAACTGTTTGTCCTCCCAAGAATTATATAGCACAGCCACAGTTCTCATGTAAGACATTCTGGAAGGGGGAGAGGAGATTTCATTATTCAGAGGTTGCTTTTCATTTACCTAATAACAAAAATAGGTCCAATATTATTGCTTGAATCTAATAGATAAATAGGGAAACTCCCAAGGCTTATCAAAGTGGATGACAATCACCTGCTTTGGATAATTCGTGTAAGCATAAATGACACTCTTAGGTATAAAAGGAAAAGCATTGCCAATGATTATGAAGTCGAGTCCCACCACCTTTTAGTGATACTCAGGAGGTTGAATCTATCTTTTTGTGTTAATGTAAGATACTGTTCCTTTAAAGTACTACCCTTTCATATGGAGTTATTTTAGTGTTGAAAGAGGCCAAAAAAAGCACGTTTCCATAAAGAAAAACGGCTGTATCAACTGGCAAAAGATGTAAGATCTTGCCTCTTTCATAACTGAACAGTTCAATGCCTAAAAGGAATAGGAAAATAACTTTGGTTTAATTAAAACTGCTAAAAAAAATACTTACCGTAAAGAAACATTTTCAAATTTGAGCAGTTTAGAACAGAAAATGAGCTATGGTACAAATATAAAAGTTTAAATTACATTGCAAAAGATGTAGCATGATGCTTCATTTGTGTATGAATAGTGTGATAATGTAATGGTGCAGTTAAAGAACTAATATTTATTTTAAAATGATAAAATTTGTGTATAAGGGAATAGTTTTTAAGGACACAGAATGTAGTCAAAGGCGATTTTGAAAACTGAGTGTTTCAGGACATTACAATCCTTTAGTTCATTTGCATATTACTGTTTTAAGACTTAATAAGGTCTTTAGAGGCAGATAAATAAATAGATAGGAAGGAAGGAAGAAAGGAAGGAAATGAAAGAAAGGAAGAAAGAGAGAGAGAAAGAGAGAAAAAGAAAGAAAGAAAGAAAGAAAGAAAGAAAGAAAGAAAGAAAGAAAGAAAGAAAGAAAGAAAGAAAGAAAGAAAGAATGGGCCAAGAGTCAGGAAGATCTGAGTTCAAATGAAGTCTCAGACACTTACTTGTGTGTCCCTGGGTAAGTCCTCTGCCTCAGTGTCCTCAATTGTAAAATGATGATAATAGCACCTGCTGCACAGGGCTGTTGTGAGGATCAAATGAGGTATTATTTGTCAAGTGCTTAATACAGTTCTTGGCTCATAGTAGGTGCTGCATAAATGTTTATTTCCTTACTTTCCTAGGGTAATTAAAAAAATAAAACCATAACTGTTAGGGAAACAAGAACTCATTAAATAAGAACTATAGGTTTCATAGCGGAAACTTGATTACTTGTTATCTCATAAATGAAAAGTAAGTAATTACAAGGAGGCAATGATTTACGCTTCTGCAGGATATGAGGTGAAGAAGCTGAAAGCACTAAAGCTGGAGTTCTAAAGCAGCTATTTGAAGAAACCAGAAGGAGGAACACCCTGCCAACAAGAAGGCTTCAGTTGCTAGTTCCTGGTTGGCTGAATAAAAACTAGAGTTCCAGCTGTTTTCCTTTACTATCATTTCCAGAGTTTTAAGAGGTGAAATCTCAGTGTCCATTGCTTTTTGCTGCCCTACTCTGGCTTGAGAGGTAAATGGAGAAAGGGGAAGGACAGGTTTTACAGTTGCTTTTTTGCATAAGAAGAGATGTAGAGATCTAATTGGATGATACAGAGTACTGATGAGTAGGGAATTGAATAGGTTGGGTTGCCAAGCCCAGAGAGTCAACTGACTTTGAGCTGACTTGCTATGAGCTCTGTGGTATTTAGAATATGTAGCATCCCAGTGAGTGAATGGCTGGCTGGTCTATAATACCCCAAGATAGCCAGCCTGATTGATGAGTTTTGCCATTCTTTGGCTTAAAGGGAAATTGCTACCAATTCAATACTATTACACTTTTTCAATGCATGCAGGTGGCCTTTACTCCTCAAGTGCTTCCCTGCCAGGTTTTCATGTGTACATTGCCCAGCCTCTCATCCCATACTAAGTACATTGATTGCAGAGTATAGCCCAAGTTTATGTGTAGATTGTAGTATATTTATAATTATTGTATTGGCTTTAATATATGAGCATATGTTAAGGTAACATTTTTTCTTTTGCCTTATTCAAAGCCCTTCTTAACCTAACTCCCCACCCCCCAACCTTTCCAGTTTTCTTACATTTTACTGAGACTTTGCACAGCCCTCCCTCACTCAAATCCACTTCACTTGCATGTCATGGCATCACCTCCCCGATGTCATGGTCCTCTTCAAGAACGAAGGCCAAACAACAACACCACCTTTTTCTTTGCCGTGTATTCTTTGATCCAGTGGCACTGGCCTCCTTGCTGTTCCATGAATAAGACACACCATCTCTGGGCTCTGAGTCTTTTCTCTGGCTATCCCCTATGCCTAGAATGCTCTACTTCCCCATCTCTGCAAGTTGCCTTCTTTGGCTTCCTTTAGGTCTAAAATATCATCTTCTACAGGCAGCCAGCCCTTCCCAATCTCTCTCAATTCTAGTGACATCCATCTATTAATTATTTCTTGTTTATCTTGTACATAGTCTGTTTGTATGTATTTATTTGTTATTTCCTATGTTAGGTTGTGAGCTCCTTGAGGGCAGGGACTGTCTTTTGCCTCTTTTTGTATCCTCAGCACCTACCACAGTGACTGACACATAATGATTTTTAATAAGTATTTATTGATTATTGCAAAGTCGACAGGCATTTATTAAATGCCTGGATATTTAAAATAGGCACTGTGTAAAGTTCCGGAGATTTGAAAAAAGGCGAAAAAACAGTCTGTTCTCAATGAGTTCATAGTCTAATGGGGGAGATAAAATGCAAAAAAAACACCAAAACCAACAACCATGTACGAAGATATATACAGGATAATGTTTATGTTGAATATCTTAAAGTGTCTTCATCCTAAATGACTAATTTATAGAACTAGAAATGCATCACAGTTGGCACCTTAATAGCTACAGTGGTAAGTAGGGAGATTATGTTCTCCCACAGCAAGGCTACCTGAGAGAATAAGACTGTAAACACATGGTCCTCCTCTAAGAATCTACTTGCCAGTATAAAAGCAGGTTGTAATGATAGAGCCAGCCCAGAGAGTAATCATATGTTCACACCATGAATGAGGTATGAAGCATAATAGTACAGTAGGTGTAGGCACTTCATACACCAATTACATTAAGATATCTATTTTATTTTTATTACCCATATTCTAAAGATTTGTTCACAAGCTGATTTTTAAGGTACAAATGCTCATACTTTAACAACCAGCCCTCATGAGCTCCTTTAAAAAAATGTTAAAATTTATTTTTACATTTAATTGGGCAAAAAACATTTAAAAAATAAAAATATGTTTTACATGATTGCAAATGTATAACCTATATTAGATTGCTTACTGTCTCAAGGAGGGGAGAGGGGAAAGGAGGGAAGGATAGAATTTGGAACCCAAAACTTAAAAAAAAAGAATGTTAAAAATTGTTTTTACCTGTAATTGGGGGGAACTGTTATTTAAAGAGTTGGATCCATCACATCCCTGCCTAGGAGAAATAATTTTTCAGTTCAAGCTGAGCTCCTGATGGCAATTGCTTAACAGAGGGGTGTCACAAGCTATATATCCAAGGCTTGACTCCCAACCTAATTCCAGTTAACAAAAAACACATGTAGCAAACAGCAAAAAACCCATTTATCCAAGCTGACAGAAAAAGAAATCAGAAAATAGAATAGATGATAACATGCCAGACAATCTGCCAAGTGACTGATATCTCAGCTCAACCAAGGGAGTCTCAGATCTTACCGCAGGGGAAATTCCTCCAACCCTCTACCACAGTAAGCTGAGTATAAGGATATGAGCAAGATGCTGGCTCATCTACATCAGCTTCTTCCCAGAGTCTTTCACAAACTTTAGGGATCTCTCTCCCTGAAGAGAATCTGGGACTTGATATCTTCTCTCTTGAAGTTGTAAGACCAGAATATCTCTTGCTCTCAAGCTGTCAAAAACTCCACCCTCACTCAGGCTCAGAGAATCTCAGAGATCTCCACCAAAGAGGAGAGCCTAATGCAAATGAGCTTCAAGGCACAGGTTACATTAATTTTCCTTTTCCTGGACATTATCTCCTGTGAAATATTTGTCCTTTACACTGACTTTCTTCCTCGTGGGTCATACCTTCTACGTTCTGTGGTACTCAAATGTACACATATTTGTGATCTTCCTCCCTCTCCTTTCACTTTTATTTTAAATCCCTCTTCACCAAATTCAAGCGCCTACAAATAATTATGTTCTTCCTATGCCTCAATAGATGTACTCTATCCCTGTATCCCTGGGAGCCTGTATCAATGGCCTTGGTCTAAGTGTCTAGATCCTGTTCTCCAATACCTTTTCCTTAATCAGCTCTTCCCTTCCGATTTCCATCACTCTCTTCTGAATCCCATATTGTCAACTGGCGGTGAAGACGTAAAGATCGCCCTACCCCTAAGGCTTTCGATTTCTTACCCGCGATTTCACAATTCCTCAAAGCGCTGCTGGGCGCCTAGTAGCACCATTGTACCCTTATGATTGACGAAAGTAGACATTCTTGCAAGGGTTGCGGGGAGGCTTTTTATTAGGGAAATATTTATATGGTGCTGCTGTGTGTCAGGCACGGTGCTGAGCACTCTACAAATATTAATCTCACTTGAGATAATCGATCCTCACGATAGTGAGGATTGATAGTGAACTGATCAAATCAAATAGTCCTGAGAGGCGGGTACTCTTATTCCCCTTTTACAGTTGAGGAAACTGGGGCCGGGAGAGGTTAAGTGAATTGCCCAGAATCACAGAGATAATAAGCGTTAGAGGTTAGATTTGTACTCAAGTTCTCCTGACTGCAGGCCCACTGTTCCATCCACTGTACCACCTCTAAATACACACTTTGGGAAGAAAGCAATTGGCCGTGTCAAGTTGAAATATGATCAGTTTGTGCAAAGCGAAGTAAGCAGGACCAGGAGAACACTGTACACAGTAACAGCAATACTGTGTGTTGATCAGCTGTGATTGACTTAGCCATTCTCAGCAATACAAAGATCCGAGACAATCCCAAAGGATTCAGGATGAAAAATGCTATCCACCTCCGGAAAAAGAACTAATGGAATCTTAATGCAGATTGAAGCTTATTATATTTTACTTTATTTTTTGTGGGTTTCTTGGGAGTCTGTGTTTTCTTTCACATATGACTAATATGGAAATATGTTTTGCATGACTGCACATGTATTACCAATGTTGAATTGCTTGCAGCCTTAGGGAGGGGGAAGAAGTGTGAGGGAGGGAAAGAATCTGGAACTCAAAATTTTAAAATGAATATTAATAATTGTTTTAATATGTAATTGGAAAAAATAAAATATAAAAAAAGAAATATGGTCAGTCTTTTCAGAGGGTCCAGTTCCTCCCTCTATGGGAAGAGTCAGACACATATTATACATCTCCAAACGCTCAGTGGCCCTTTTCTTTTCCTGTTCTATGTCATATTCTTTCCCCCAGCAACTTCTGGTCATAGTTTGGGATTCCCCTTCTCTTCTTCACTTCTTTTTCCTCACTGCTTTCCCCTTCGAGAACTTTCCCCATTCCTTCAAGTCACCCTCATTCTTTGTAATAAGTCTGAGAGTAGAAAAGTGTTCTTTCAGTTTTTTAATCCTTTCTTCTGTACGGAAGACCAATATGCATTTTTTCATACAAGTGATAAGTAGTATGGATGAGAATACTAGAAATCCATATGGGCCTATACATTTTCCTTTCTTTCCATTTGTACATGTTACAATGTGTGTGTCTCTTTTAGACTTCCCAAAATGCATGCGTCAGCAAGGGGTAAGGATAGAGACAATGAAATGGAAGGGTGAAGCCCTTTAGGGTGTGATTAAATCATCTCACACCTTGTAGGGGATCTGAGTATTTGATAACTTATTTGTATATGAAAAGGATAGAAGACAGAACGAACTAGTGTTCTAGGCAGAGCCTGCCTTAGTACTTTTGCCAAAATTACTCACTTGAGATGACCAACAGGAGAACATTAGAACTTCAAAAAAATTGAGGATCTTGAACTCCAAAGTTGCTTAGTGGTTAATGAGCAAATGGCCAATGTCTGATTATGGCCTCACCTGCCATGGTGAAGACTTGGGAAATGTCCTGGATGGTTACTGTGAGTTAGGGTCAGATTTCTCACTGAGTGGGCCCAGCCCTAAACCAGGCAGAGTAGTGCAAAGGAAACACTCAAGTGTCATTCTTGACTCCTCCCTCTCACATCCTTTATTCCTTCCCCATGTCCAATCTGTTGCCAAGTCTCTCAATTCTACCTTCGCAACATCTTTCATACATATCTCCATCTCTTCTCAAATATTGCCTTGACTTTGGTACAGGCTCTATCACCTCACATCTGCACTCCTGCATAGCCTGCTGCCTCAAGTCTCTCCCCACTCCAATCTAGCCTCTACTCATCTGACAAAGTGATCTTCCTAAAGCACAGGTCTGCCTGTGTCACTCCCCTGCTCCACAAAGTCCAGTGGCTCCCAAGATAGAACACAAAATCTTTTGTTTGGCTTTTAGATCCTTTTATAACCTGGCTCCTTCCTACTTTTCTAGCTTCTAACACTTCACTTCCTTCCACTGAGTGGGTAGAGGGATACTATCCAGTGACACTGGCCTTCTTGCTATCCTTGCATACAACACTCAGCCTCCTAACTGTATCTTCTCACTAGCTGTGCATCCGGCCTAGAAAGTTCTCCCTCCTCACTTCTACCTAATTGTTTCCTTCAAGATTCATTTCAAACCCCACTTTCTACAAGAGGGCTTTCCAGGTACTCCTCATTGCTAGTGCCTTCCCTCGAAGATTACCTCCCATTTATCCAGTATATATTTTGCATGTTCATAATTGTTATATGTTGTCTCCCCCATTGGAACATGAGTTACCTGAAGGCATGGACAAAGAGGAAGAAACAGAAACTCAGAGAAACAGTGAGACAGAGAAATATAAACAGAGAAACAGATAAAGACAGATACTAAGGTAAAGACAAGACAGTGGAAGGGGGGGAGGGTTACAGGGTGAACTACTTTAGGTAATTAACATTGCACAAGAACAAATTGTTCTTTAAATTCAGAAGTCAAGAAACTGAATAGAATCAGTCTAGAGAGTCTGTGTTGTTTTCTTTCTTTCTTTCTTTTTTTTTGCTCAAGCAGGACAATTTTTATTCAGTAAGAACCCAAATCCTGTATAGCTCCATTTGCATCACACTCCCTGGCATAAATAGCTTGGTGATGAAAATAAAAGCCCCTGTGTAAAGAGCTGGATGGAAAACCAAGAGGGAGAAAAGAAAGGAAAAGAAGGGAGAAAAAGAGAAACAGACCAGGAAAGAGAGTGAGACAGAGTGGGAAGGAGGAAGGCAGGAAAAAACAGAGAAAAGTATTCATAGAATATTAGGATTGGAAAGGATATTAGAAACTCCTTTTTTCTGCAGTTGGAGAAACTGCATTCAGAGAATTGAAGTGTGTTGCTAAACATTACACAGCTACCATAAGAAAAGATGGTCAGGTAACTTTCCCACAATGCCCCTTTTACACATATGTCAATTGGGTGGAGTTGCCATGAAAGCTGTGCAAAAGGACAATTAGGAAGGAAACATCCGAGGGCATTTTGAGACACAGGAAAAAGTCAAGTGTCTTGACATCTTGTTTACACAACTCTGGGCATCCTGAATTTGGGGAAATCTGGCTGCTTGAATGTTTCAAACTCAATCTGAGTGTCCCCAGCTTAGGGGCACCCAGCCAATGGATGGAAACTAGCAGCTCTCACAACCTTATTTGATAGTTCTCCAAAAGAGTTCTGACTGCCATATTTCCTGCTTCTGCAATCTTTCAAAGAGTTGCTGAATCTCCAATTTGGAAGGGGACCTCTGGGATCAGCCCGTAGCAGAAGCAGGGATTTGTTCTATGATAGCCCTGACAAGTAGTCACCCAACCCCCATTAGAAGACCTCCAAAGAGTAGAAACTCCCTACCTTACAAGGAAACCCATTACTCTTTTGGAACATCAGAACAGTCTAACTGTTAAGAAGATTTCCTTCATATTGACCTGAAAGCTGTCTCCATGCAATTTTCATCCACAGATCCTAGTTTTGCTTTTTAGGGAATAAGAGAAAGCAACTCTAATTTCTCTTTTACACAAAAGACCTGCAAATATTTGAAGACTGAGATTATTATGCCCTACCCCCTTACTCTAAGTCTTCTATTCTGTAGGCTAAGCACCACCATTTTTTTTTTTGGTGACATGGTTTCCAGGTCATAGATTAGGCATGGTTCAGTGGGAAAAGTACTGGATTTGGAGTCAGCCAAGTCAGAGGACCTCTTTGAATATTGATTCTTCCCTTTTCTATCTGTATGACAATGGACATGTTACCTAATTTCTTTGAGCTTTAGTTCCTCATCTGTAAAATGTAGAGGATGTATTAGATGACCTGTAAGGTCCCTGCCCTACGATTCTAAAATGTTTTGGATGAACCCTACATTGTCTTTTCCAAATTATGAAACTTTTCCCATAAGTCATCTGGAAATTTCCATATTTTATGACCATTCTCAGGGGCCAAATTATTTGAGCTATATTTGAGCTATATTTCCCCACAAAATCCCTGGAGACCCACCTTTTAGTTTACTCTCAAACTTGGAACAATTGATACTATTGTTAGGAACTTAGCAGGCTTGAGTGTAGTAAGCATTCAATTGAATTCACTTGTCTTGAGTTTAGTAGACATTCAATAAATGGTTTTTGAGTGAATGAATGAATCAATTGATAAGTCAATGGCTTTGCAGTAGGCATAAGAGGACCTAGGGAGAAGAAAATTGAATTGCACATTAATTAGAGACTTTAACAACATTTCTACCTTTTTTGAAAAAAGGCTACCTAGTAAGATGAGTCCTGTAGTACAGGTTTTTCCTTTCTGGGTGAGTACTATTGATAAAGTCAATAGCAAGCTCCCATTACTGTTCAACTAGTAACTTTGAGAATATTGGACTATCTTTTTGACCACAAGAGTATCGTTAAAATATGACTCCATTTGTTTACCTTGAATATATTTTTACACTTTCCTAGTTACCTGGATGGTCGATGGGAGGCAAGCCCTTCCTTAAAGGTCATAGAGTAGAATGATATCCTATTTCCATAGTATTTTATGACACATCTCTTATTTAGTTAATATTTCAGATGCCTTTGAGATCTGCTGTATCACTTTCCAACCTTGTCGACAAAGAAGCAGAGCTCAAGGTGGGGATGGGGTGAATCTTCAACCAGCATCACCTGTTCAGAATTTTTGACATTTAGGAATCTCAGCTCCTTCACCCTTGCCTCGTCTACTGAGGTATGCTGTCTCCTCCTAGCTGCTCTTTGTTTAGTTAATTAACTCAAAATGACTTCTAGATCTTCACGCCAAAAAAGATACCTGGAGGAGGTGGTAGTTGAGAGACAGAGAAACCACCTGCTTCTCTTTGTCCTGTCCAAAACCAGAGGGATAAGTCACCCAGCTATTCTCCCAAGCATTAGCTATAGAACTTAAAAGCAGAGATTGTACTAAGTAGAAATTTATAACAGAAGATTTCTGGAAATTGATTGCAAATCTCTCTCTATATCCAATGGACTAACTACTGAGGCTCTTCCCATTAAGATTGATGCTCTGCTAGAAGAAGCAATGTGAAAATATATCAGTCCACACACAAAACCCCTTCGATTGTGTAGTTCTAATGCTGGCTTCTTTAAGCCTATGAAAAGATAGCATGTTGTTGTGTTAATTTTCCCTTAAAACATATGATCTTTGTGTGTAGGAATGATTTCATTCTTTGTGCTTGTATCCCCAGGGCATATCACAATACCTGATGCTAAATACACACTCAATGATTGATTGAAGCAGAGAAGTTTAGCTAGCTGTGTGCAATATCTAAATGGCCTAACCGGTGAAGTCTGTTTGATCCATCATTCCAGGCCTTGTCTTTATCAATTACTCTCTGGATGATGCAAAGGATAACCCTTCTTTAAGAGGTTACAATATTCCTACTGACCACAAGGGATCAATCAGCTCCAATTTGTACATCCTCCCACCCTTCCCAACACCCCACTGCCATAGGTGCAACTTTGATTACTTCCTCTTTGGCTGGCTCCTAATTTAATCTAAAAGATGGAATTGAATATTGCTTAAAATACTAAGATATAAATTCTCTGTCTATAGCTGGTTCTGAGCCCCTGTGCTATGAAAAATTTCACTCTTACAGCACTTAATAATACAGTCACCAATTCAGATACATAAGCATTCAAAATGTTCCTAATAGATTCATACATACATCTAATCATGACATCCAAGCCGCTCCATGTGATACCTGGTCTCCTAGGTCACTCCTATCTCTCTTCTCTCTTAGAAAAACCGATTTTTAAAAAGTCCAGAGGAAAAGAAAAGGGGACACTTCTAAGTATGGATGGCATCCCTTCAGCCCAATATATCATGACTTCTGATTGCAAATCTAGATGAAAGTGGGAAAGGGCAATGAATATCCCATGAGAAATTGTTCTGTCATTCTTTCTGTGAACCATCTCCTCAAGGTCAATGAAAAACAGTTCAGAGAGATAGCAGGGCAAGCAAAGCACCCTAAAAAGAAATATGCCTGATTTTGTCAGTCTCCCCTGCCAGTCTTTGGATCCTTCCCTGTCTTCTATATCTCCCTTTTCTCCTTCAATTCATTTCTTGCAACAAAGGAACATAGAGGAGAAAGGGTATGGGGCTGGGGCGGGGGAAGGTTAGGATGAGCAAACTTTTGCTCTAGGAAAATGTAAAATATTTTGATAAATGTTGCTATGTTTACATGCAGTTTTGTTTCCCTAGTCCCTCAGCGTTTCCATTCTCAAAGCATAGCTATTGCCCAGGGTCCCTGACTTTGACATACTAATTCATGCTAAATTTTTGGTGAAGGCCTGAAGAATTCCATGGGTATTTGAAAATCAGGGCTGGCTTTCTAGATGAATTCCTCAAGAGATCCTAGCATTTCAAGAGAAGCTATGTGGTTGATCCTGGCTTTTGGAAGCTATGTACCTGGGTTGGTATTCTTGTGGCCGAGATACAAATATTTGAAGTTTTCCTCCTCTTCCCCCCAGGTTTCTAAGTTTCTTTCTGTCTTTTTTTCCTTTCCCTTTTACTATTACCAAAGAAATAAAGAATAAGAAAGAATGGTAAGAAGAGTTTTAAAACTGAGAGAAGTGGGTTAGGGGAGTTATGATCGACAGAAGCCATGTGACTTCTTTTCAAGCTTGAAACATGCCGACTGTACTTTAATAGACTCGGAAGGATGAAGCTTGTAGATAAATCAGTGCACCTCTTTGTAATTTCCTTTTTTCTTTCATTTCCTTCTCCATTTTGTGGTTGTTCTTTTTTAGAAGACAGCTAGTGATTTACCCAGTGAACTGTGGAGAGGAGCAAGGGAAAAAGGGAGTGACAGGAAGAGAAAGAAAGGAGGAAACAGCACAGAGGAATGGAAGTTACACTAACTTGGGCAGGGCAAGGCCTAGGTTGCTTCTAAAGCAAATGCATTGGGTGCCTTGGGCAAATAATTCAATGTCTCTAGGCATTAGTTTCCCAACCTGTAAATGAGTAGGTTTGATTAGACATTCTTTCAGGTCCCCTTCAGCTCAGTATTAATAAATATGATAATAAGAGTTAACATTTACACAATACCTACTATGAGCTAGATACTGCGTTAGGTGTTTTACAAATTGTCTCATTTGATCCTAAAGACAGCTCTGGGAGTTGTTGTTTAGTTGTTTTTCATTGCGTCCAATTCTTTATGACCCCTTTTGGGATATTCTTGGCAAAGATACTAGAGCGGTCTGCCATTTCCTTCTCTGGCTCATTTTATAGTTAAGGAAACTGAGGTAAATAGGGTTAAGTGATTTGCCCAGGGTCACACAGTTAGTAAGTATCCGAGGCCAGATTTGAACTCAGGAAGATGAATATTCCTGCCTTCAGGCCCAGCACTGTATCCACTGTGCCATCTAACTGCCCTAGACTCTGTGGGGGTATATACAATTATTATTTTCATTTTATAGTTGGGGAAACTGAGGCATGTGGGGGATAAGTGACTTGCCCAGGGTCACACAGTTAGTAAGTGTCTGAGGCTAGATTTGAACTCAGGTCTTGCTAGCTCCAAAACTCTATACAGTAAGCTACCTAGCTACCCTAGTTAGATTGAGAAGAATGAGCTATCATCCTGAGAACTGGTAGAATGGCGTGGCTTTATAGAAATATTACCAGCCAGCCTTAGGGAAATTTTCCTACTTGCCTACTCTTTCTATCTTATCCATATCTGTGTGTGTGTGTATATATACACACATATATATACACACACACACACATATATATATACACACACATATGTATGTATGTATGTATTATGTATCTGTGCTAGCTTAGGTAGCTGAACTTCACAAAAGTGGAGTGATGATTTTTCACTCTTTTCTTTAAAGGAAAAATTCTATAAATTGTGCTACGAGGTAAAAGTTCCAGTCTGTGAGCAATCCTATGGGGAGTAAAGGCCAATGCAATCATTAACTGATGTTGGTAGAAGGGAACTGCTCACGCCAGTAAAGAAAGCTATCAGGGAGCTCAGATATTTTTATCCCAGCTCTGTCTCGAGGCAAATGGCACAAGAGGGGCCTAACTATGTGTAAGTGTGGGAAACAGCATCTCCTAGCAGGAGGCTATTTTTAAATTAATTACTTTTCTCAGTGATGAGCACATAAAGGGATGCCCTGTCAGAGCCCACTCATCCTTTAGTTCTTCAGCATGATCTCACTGATGCTGATGTGGGTACACCTTGTAGCAGAACAATGCACAACCCCCCAAGCACTGTTATTCTGCACGCGTCTTATCCATGCCTTCCATTGGCAGATGACAGTAGGGTATGACGTTAGCTGTTTAGCCCTTTATGTGAGTCATAGAAACTATAGGAGTATCTCAAATGCGGACTTCCCAAAAGCAAAAACAACATGTCTATATAGTGCTTAAAATTATATCACACAATCAGATGTTTCATAAATGTTCTTTGATGACTAACGGGTGGGACCTCGAATACCTATCTGACTAATGGACTGGTGGATGAGCACAATTTCTATTCACTGACAAGATTTTCTTTTTTAGGCAAGTTAACATGTCTCTGAATGCTCCATTTTATCCTCTTACTCCTTTTGGGGCTTTTCGACTTAGCAACGAGCTGCAAAGATTTGTGGCTGGAAACACCTGAGGTGTTTAATGTACTTCCTCAAACATAGTGAGTCAGGCCAGCACAAAGAAACAAAAACAAGAAGATAAAGACCTAAATTCAGCCCAAATGCCCTCTCTTTCAATGGTATCCAAAGCAGCAACCAACTCTAATCCATCACACCCGCTGTGATTAGTATGAGATTCTTGAGGAAAGGAGGATCAGCCACATACCAAAGTGTGGCTGAGCATGACAGCACATGCCTATAATCCCTGCTTCTGAAGGATTACCTGAGTTTAGGAGTTTTGAGCTGCAGTCCTGCTGAAGTTCTGCTAGTGTCTGTACTGAGTCCAATATCAAGACAATGAATGAACCCTCAGGTCACCAAACTGCCTGAACCAGACCAGATAAGAGACACAGAGCAGGATAAAGCTTCTGAACCTATCCCTTGAGATGGGGCCTATGAATGGCTGCTGCACTTCCAGCCTCAGTGGGACAGTGAGACTTAGTCTCAAAACAAATAAACCAAAACAAAAAATTAAAAACAACAACAGAAACCCCACATACAGCAGGGGTGGGGAACCTACCTTTGGAGACTGACTGTGAGAAGATAGCTGATGAAGAATTCAGACAAAGGTGTGATGATTTATATGAACTGATTCACAGTAAAATAAGTAGATTTATAAGAACAACATATATAACTATAACGATATAAATGAAAATATCACTGAAGTAAAGTCAGACTCCGAGAAGCTAAAGAACCAAGGATAGTTGAACCAAGGATAGAGAACAGATCATTTCTCTTCACAGTAAAGAGGAAGGGAACTAGTAGGGCAGAAAGTTGTATATGTAATCAGATACAATTGCTAGATCAGCTGTGTGGCTCAGTGGATAGATTGCAGGCCCTGGAGTCAGGAGGACCTGAGTTCAAATCTGCCCTCAAACACTTACTAGCTGTGTGACTCTGGGTACGTGACTTACCATGTTTGCATCAGTTTCCTCATCTGAAAAATGAGCTGGAGAAGGAAATGGCAAACTACTCCAGTATCTTTGTCAAGAAGACCCAACTGGAGTCACAAAAAGTCAGACATTGATGGGGTGCTTGTGCTTGGACCCTAATTCTAACAGCCTCTGCTTGGGTACCTGTGCCAGAATCCCAATTCCAAAACACATCTAGTTCTCAAAACATATTCTCTCTCAGGCAGTCTCTCTCTAGCTACAGGGCAGTGTGCCCCAACTTATCTCTGCTTCTTCCTTAGTACACTGAGTTATAACCATATTTACTATTTATTGACCTTTCTAACATGTATCCCAGACATAGTATTTTGTCTAACAAGATACTAGATGAAAAACTATATAGAGAGTCCCTTTAGCCCTGACTGATAGTGAACTCAGTGACGTTTCACAGTAAAAACCACACCCCTAGTAATCCCCTTGTGGGCTATTTCCTAGAGAACTCTGGGTAATACACTTGCACAGTAGATACTAAATGTGCACATTCATTTAAGAACTAACCATTCCTTAACCACACCTTAACCACTCCTTAATCCTACCCCCAAACACTTAATTGACAGGTTTCACCCCTAAATCTTGTACTTAAACTTTCCCTGTGGCCCTGTAAGGTTGCAGGTTCCCTAAGAACCCTTGCCTGCTGTAAAGTGTAATAAATCTTTGCCTCCTTGACTTAAAGAATACTTGTGTCTATGAATTCATTCCAGGAGGCCTTGCCCTGGGAGCTTTGGTTTGGGATCCCTGTATCCCTGGGTTTCTTTTCCCTCTCAACAACATGACTGAACAATAACATCAATGATCGCTATATTGGTATTTTTGCTTAATTGTTTTTCTTTATTACACTAGAAGGATCAGCCTGAAAGAAAAAGGATAAAGAGGATGTTATCCTAAAAAAATGATTATGATGTAAAGACAAAAAGCATCAAAGTGGATTTATAAAAATAAAACAACTGAGATTTCCTAATTGGAAAAGAAGCCCTATAGAGAAGTTTGTGTTATTCATTGTCAGCTACCATTAATTAAATACCAAATTACATTCTAGTAGTTGTTCTGGGTGCTGGAAATATAAAGACTAAAAAAGTCCTTTTCCTCAACTTATATTCTACTGGAGGAAATAATATGTACATAGAAAATTAAATATACAAAAATACCAAGTAGATACAAAGTACTTTCTAGGCGTAGGGTACCAGCAGCTAAGGGTATCAGAATGGGTTTTATACAGGAAGTAGAAACTGAGCTGAGTATCGAAGAAAGCCAACAATTTCATGACATAGAAGTCCAAGGAGGGAGCGCATGGGAGACAAGCATTAAGACATTGTACACCTACGATGTGACAGGTACTGTACTAAGCGCTTTACAAATATTATGATATTTGATCTCCACAACAACCCTGGAAGATAGGTACTAATATTATCGCCAATTTAAGTTAAAGAAACTGAGGCAGACAGAAGTTCAGTGAGTTGCCAGGGTCACACAGCCAGTGAGTGCCTGAGGCCTGATTTTAACTCCAGTGTTAACTCCAGCTCTAGGCCTGGTATCCTATCCACCCTAGTCTCCTAGCTGCCTGTTAGGTGGGTCATATCTGGACAAGTGAAATTCCACTTTTAAGAAACCTGACAGGCTATCAATACTATTTCTTTAAAATAAATTAAAATGGAAACCCATTGTGCATAGAATAATGATATTGTTCAACTTGATTTTTTTGTTTATAAAGTGAGCTAATTTCTCTATTATCCCTCTTCTCATCTTATCCAATATTCTTTAATGGGGAGGGAGATGGTGGAACAGGGTTCGAAACCTGAGGTTTCATCATTGTAGGGAACTCCTGGTATGGAAATGCCACCACTATTTGCAGCTTGTCTACAACTTATAGTTTTAATTACCTGGAAGTCTTGTCACCTAGTTTTCATGTGTCCTAGACAGAACTTGAACCCAGGGGTCTTCCTCACCCCAAGGTCAGCTCTCTGTTTACTGTAACTGATTTCCTATCAAGCGCTTTCATGTCTCCCCTAAATTTCTTCCCATTGTTTCCATTCTACTCCCCACTGAGTCTCCAGGATTCCATTATAATTAGAGCTGGACATAATAAATCTCTCTATCAATGTTTCCATCACTACTCTCCTTTTCACTACCCAATGAAATGATTTTATCCCACAAAAAGCCAATATGTTTCACCTCCATAAAGTCTTCCTCAGTCACTCCAGCTCCCACTGACCTCTCACTTCTCAGACACCCTATGACCCAGAAAGTCTGAATAGTACAACTTAACATCGGATATACAGTATCCTTATCTTATTTCCTAACTTCATACGCATGAAGTATTTGGCCTTAATCAATTAATCAACCAACAAGCACTTAATTAGTACTTACTATGTGCCAGGCATCATACCAGGCATCAGGAGACAAAAATGAAATGAAACCATCCCTGCCCACATGTGAGGGACTGGTGGTGAGAGAAGGGAGGTTTGTCCTAGGCAATCACTGGGATTTTGAGTGGAGTATTAGAGCAGTAGATTGTCATGTTTTATTTTTTTCCCCCAATATCAATGGTAGTAGTGTTTGGATTATTGTTCACTGAGCAAGAAGTAAAAGTCAGGGGTGGATGGAGGGGTGCCGAGGGCATTCTAAACTCCATGGCATGGAAGATGGCAAGATGCCCACACTGATCTGGAGGTCTGAAACTGACTAGAAATAGAAGGTTAGGGTCAGGATCAATTCACCCTCTATCCCAACCTGCTCTGTCCCAGGACTAGGACCTAAACTGGGTAGCTTAAACTACTTTTTCTCCCTTTCCCCACCTCCAGAGTCACTGGAGGTCCAGGTCTGGAGGCTAGGAGACAAAGGAGACAAAGACAAAGGCAGCAGCAGTCCTGTGGAATTCTCACACTGGCATATCCAAAGCAAAGCCTAGCAGTGCCTTCTCCTCCCATATCCCTCACAGCACTAGCTACACTGATGATAGGTAGAATCTCTAATGGGTTTGGCATGTTTTAGATTTTATGAAAACCAAAGAATCAGAGCACTGGCTGATAAACCTTTGAAAAAAAGAAAAGAAGCCTAAAATAAGATGACATTTGTGAAAGCAGTATCTTTCTGGACTTTACTGCAGCCCATGAACTTGCAATGGTTCTTATAGCATAGCTTCTTGTTAACCCTTTTTTTTCCCTGGAAACTAAGACTCTGCAATGGGTACATAAAAGCAGCCATTTTAAATGTGACAGTTCATTTTCAACTGACCTACCTGTTTTGTAATTCCCTTGAGGTATGTGGTATAATTAAAAGAACGCTGGATTTGAATCAAAAGATTGGATTCCAGACAAGGATCCAGCGCAAGCTCTCTGATCTTGGCTGAGCCACTTGACCTCTATGAAACTGTTTCCTCATTTGTTAAATGGGAGCAATGGCACCTGAACCATCTCTGCCATTGGGTTATTGTGGAGAAACTACTTTTTATTTTGTGGCATAGTATTATTAACCCTCCGTGATTTGGGAAGTGCCTTCACCAACAATTTTAAAAAGTATGTTCAAAAAAGCATGTCTGAAAAATTATTCACTCACTCATTTCAGACATTTATTAGGCACAGAAAGTTCTGACATTCCAACAACAACCTCATAAAGGATCTGGTTTAATTCAAAAGAAGAACTGGACAGCCTTCTTGGCAAGTCTCCTTAAACTCCTCCGCCAGCATTTATGTCTCCCAGTACAAAACTTGCAACCACTTTTGCATACTCAGAAATTGTGTCTATTTTATCCCTTCAATTAATTCATCATGGTCTCAGAAAAGCCTGTGAAGAGTGCCAATAGAAATAAGCTACTAAAAAAAATCAAATTCCACCTACTCACTGTCCCCTGATCTAAACAAACCAGCTTCTACCTTCCCTCATTACCCTTCTTCTCAAACCCTAACCCATGTTGCCCCATCTATAGAAACCTGACCCTACTCTCAAAGCATGTCTTTTCTCTTGTCTTATGTATATTTCACATTATGTTTTTCATTATCATTATTTGAATCCATATTTTATCCCCACAACTAGAATGTAAATTTCTAGGGGCAGCGGCAGGTAATGTTGCATTTTACCTATCTTGTAACTCTCATCAGAGAATCTTGTTCTTAAAGTAGGAAGGGACCTCAAAAGTTAACTGAAGCATGACTCCCTGATAAATGTTCATCCATCCTCCATTTAAATACCTCTAGTGATGGAGAACATACTAGCTAAAAGCATGGCATAGTGCAGCCAGAAGTGGACTTGGAGTCAGGAGGATGTGGGCTTAAATTCCACCTCAAACACTTCCTAGCTGTATGGCTCTTTTCTCAGCCTCAGTTTCCACATCTATAAAATAAGAATGATAATACTGGCACCTAACTCACAAGGTTATTATGAGAACCAGATGAGATAATAAATGTGAAGCTCTTTTTGAACCTTAAAGTACTATTTAAACATTAGCTATTATTGCCAGTCAGTCAACAAACATTTGTTAAGGGCATACTACTATGTGTCAGGCTCAGGGTTAAACATTGAGGATACATAGAAAGGCAAAAGAAAGTCCCTGTTCTCAAGGAGCTCCCAGTCCAATAGAGGAGACAACATACAAACAAGCTATACACAGGATAAATTGGACATAATTAACAGAGGGAAAGCCCTAGAATTAAAGGGGATTAGGAAAGGCTTCTTAAAGAAAGTGGAATTTTAGCTGTGACTTATAGCCAGCAGGGAAGTAAAGAGGAGGAGATGAAGGACAGTATTCTAGGCATGGATGACAGCTAGTGAAAATGTCCAGTCAGGAGATGGAGTCTGGTTCAAGGAACAAAAAGGAGGCCAGTGTCATTGGGGAGAGGGTAAGGAGGAATTTTAAGGAATAAGAAGACTGGAAAGGTAAAGGGGGATTGTTTTTGTTATTGTTATCAAAATTGATGATACCACTTTCAAATACCTTTAATTGTTAGGAAATGCTTATGAATTTTTAGCCACAAGGTCTTAGTCCGTTGTCTCTTTACAGAACGAAGGGTATCTTGGGTTCTCAAAGGCAACATCAGGGAAGCACAAAAATGAAATTTGTATTCTGGCTGGCTAGAAATGACTGGTTACCAATGAGAGAATTATTTCTGCATCATCTATGTACAGTCATACCATCTGCTTGTTAGAACAAAGATTAAAATTAGTACCAAACTAGAAGAAAGAATAAATATAAGAAGAAGAGATGGCATAAAATGGAGGCAACTCCTACATGACCAATTTAAATGAGCCACTGATTCAGAAAAAAAGGGGAATGGATAAGAGAATAGATATCAACATGGACTACCACTATTTCCTAGGGAAGATATAAATTTATATAGATTTATTCATTTACATATATATATATAAATCAATTGTCACTACCAAGACAATTAAGGCTAGAGTTAAGATGAGAGCCCAGAAACTCCCTTCATTTCCTAGCCAACTAGAGAGATGTCAGCAAAGGATAATACTGATTTAGAACATAAACTCATTGGTAGTGTGTTAATGAGGAGAATGGCAGAAGATTATGAAGAGTGTTGTCCCATTAAACAATGAAAAGCAGTGAATAGAAAAGCAAATATGTAAGAAGATTTGTGAGAAATAAAATCTTCCTGAGGATGTTTAAAGGTGAAACTAGGATGACAGGCAAAAAATGGAAAAGATCTGAACCTATTTCTATTACAAACTATTTCACTTGAAGAACTACAGCAGAGCCATGGCATTTCATTTGTCATGTCAGAATAATTAACTACATGAAGAAGCAAAAAATACCATTAGAGAAAGTATACATTAGGGCGTAGCTGTATTAAAAAGAGAAGATACACTTTGTAGGAGATACAATTTTAAGGGCATTGAGAGATTAATTTTTTAAAGACTTTAAGAGAAGAAGATGCCAAAAGTTATGAACAATCACAGATATTGTGGTGGAATTAAATTTGAAGCTAATCCTGTGTTTTCCCACAATATAATTATTTATAAATTACACATATATTTATAGAATAAACTCACATTGCAAGTGACTTTTGTAACCTACAATTTCACATTGTTAAGCTTTCCAGGTCACATGTTCAACAAGATGAAGGACAAGATATCTCCTCTGATCCTTATGACCTCTCAAAGCTCTTCAACATGGGAGATAAAGCAATTCCACCTGTCTCCACAGGCTAGGATGTTAAGAATCTAAGGATTCTGTGGATTTCCAAAGGCTCACAGGATCACAGCAAGATATCCCTGAATGGTTTAAAAGAGAAATAAAAATGTAAAAGCAGAATCTGTGGCCTGGACAGTAGAAATAATTGGTAGAATATAAGAGCTTGAATCAATGGTGTCAAGTCTCATCAAAGAAACAAAAGAGAGGATATCTGACTAGGAATAAAAATACACAGAAATGAAGGACAATCTGGAAGAAGAGCAGCAAAAAGAAATAACATTTTTTAAAAGCATGATCTCATTACAGGAAAAGACATTGATCTTGATGATGGATATGTAGGGAAGGCAGGGGTGAGGAACCTGCAGCCTTGAGGCCTTGTGGCCTTCTAGGTCCTTGGGTGAAGCCTTTTGACTGAGTCCAAGTTTTACAGACAAATCTCTATTAAGGGGATTTGTTCTGTAAAGTTTGGATTCAATACAAGGGCTTCACTTGAGGACCTAGAGGGCCACATGGGGCCTCGAGGCCTCAGGTTCCCCACCCTTGACCTAATGGTTATAGATATCCCAGAATAACATGAGAAGTTAAAAAACCTGGACACCATAATGAAAGAAATAATGTGAAAATTCTCCTGGATGTCTGATCATAGAAAACAAGGGCTCAATAGAAAAAATCTGTAGATTGGCTCCAGAAAAAAAAAGTCTATGCAACAAACTGCAAGACACTCAGTGGTTAAATTAAACAATGATAAACAACGAATTCTGTAAGTGACCAGGACAAAGACCTTTGAATATAAAAGAAAAGGAAATTTGAATAACTCAAGACTATTTTGCACCTCCCAGAAACCCCAGGAGGGAATGGAATAATATGTTCTGAGGTTAAATTACCTCAAGATGCAGCATAAGGTAACCTATCCTGCAAATCTAAGCCTAACAATAAATGAAAAAAAAGATGAATGTTCAATAAAAGGCATTCAAAACATCACTAGAAAGAAAATCAGATCTGAAAAAATTATTTGCTTCTTAAACACCTCAGACAACAGAAATATAAGAGGAAGTACAATACAGAGCACAAATGCCACAACTGAGGATTAACAACAAAGTAATGACAGAGAAACTATTAAGAGATTCCTTTCTACATGTACACAGGAGATAGATTGTGTTCTTCCTGTATTTTCAAAGAAGACCATGACATCAGGGAAATGATGACATGACTTGCAGGTGACTTTGATTTGAGTGAGGGAGGGCTGTGTAAGGTCACTTGCCTCATTCTCCTCTAGAGCCATCTGGGCCAGTGGCCCGATATTCACCAGGATGACTGGAGATGGCCCGGGATGCAATGAGAGACCTTGGCCCTTTTAGGCTAAGGCCTTTTCAGTTTCTCACTTTGAGTGAGGTAAAGTCCATTCAGTGAATAGCCATCTTTAAGAAGTGAGTCAAGGGGTGGCCCCTTTAACTAGAAAAGAGAAAAAAAATCAAACTGGGAGGGGAAGACCCTAAGGGTTGCCAGTCAAAAGAGAAACAGTTACCACTGACATTCTCTCTGAGCCAGGAGGGCCCAAAATACAGCCATTAAGTGGAGCTGGGGCAGGGACCTATTGTAGTCCAATCTATGAGACTCAGAGTGAAATGGGAGAGAGGGAGGGAAGGAGCGAGGGAGAGAGAGAAAGAGAGAGAGAAAGAGAGAGAGAGACAGAGAGACAGAGAGACAGAGAGAGAGAGGCAGGAATGAAGGCAGGAAGGCAAGAATCTAGCCAGTAAACTCCAAGTTAACTGGGAAGCTTTCTGGTCATCAAAATTTACCACATAGAAGACAATTGTAAGAGTGAAAGTAAAGAAACCTGAAACATCATGGACTAAAACCACCTACAGGGTGGGTATAGAGAGGCTTGAAAAATGATTCACCATGGAGGGAATCAATGTTTCCTTATGGGACTAAATTACAGAATGGAAGGGTGCATAAAAAGGGGAGGAGAGGAAAAAGAAAGAATGGAATATATGATGTACCCTAATCAAATCAAAGGCTAACAATTAAGGGAAAATAATTCCTGTAGTTTTTCAGGAAGAAGGTAGCCTACAGGAGAAAAGGCAAGGAAGCAAAGAGAGGGATTGAAAAAGTGGTGGGAGAGGGTACCACTGAGGAATGCTTCTACTGGAGAAGAATATTAAGGGAGGAGGGGAACTTAGAATGGATATTATCTGCAGGGATTTTGTGCTTATATCTCAAGAGAAGAGGAATGAGACAAAGCTCCTGAGGTCAACCAACACCCAGAAGAGGGAGAAAGCATGGACTCAGAGATGAACTGTACAATCAGGGACACAGGAAGATTTCTATCATAGATCAATAGCTTCTCTATCACCTGCAGAATTGGTATTTCTAAGAATGAGGAGTAACCAAGTAGGGGAGAAGGGAAAGCAAGATCTACATGGCAATAAGAGAAAACTATTTGGAAGAGGGAACTCAAAATAGGTGCCTCAAAACTTAGGGATACAGAAAATAAACAATTAAATAAAGACCGTGAATCAAACAATAAAAGTCTAGGATAGAGAAGATAAATAATGAAGAAAATGAGAGAAATAATTTTTTTTAGAGAAAAAGACATAGAAAATGAAATTTTAAAAACTAGCAAACAAAAGAAGCTGAGGGAAGGAAAAGAAGGAAGATTCTATTTGACTATTTAAATGAAAGTGAGAAAAAGGAGGAGAATGAAATAACTAGATAAAAGCAAGAGAGAAAACAGAATTAAGAAACAAAACTCTGAAACTAGGCAAAGGGTGAGGGGTGAGGTGGGGCTTGAGGGTGAGGGGAATAGGAGAGCCTTAAAATAGATTAAGCTAAAATAACTGAAGACATGGTACTGTGTTTACAGAGGAAGAGGGGGAAATTCTTAATTTGGCCAAAAAAAAAAATCCCACCTAATATCAGAGAAAATGTAGTTAAATGTATTTAAATTAATCCTAATTCTCATAATTTTAAGTGTGAATAGATTAAAAAATCCAATAAAACACAGAAAGAAGAAGAGATTGGATAAGACAACAAAATTGAACAATTTTTTGCTTCCAAAAAACACATTTAAAAATGACTTACACAGAATAAAAAGGAGAGGCTGTAAAAAATCTACTCTGCCTCTAGCGAACCTCCAAAAGCAAGAGTTGCAATCGTGCTTTCAGACACAGTGAAAACAAAGCTTCAAATAATAAAAGGGGATTAAACAAGGAAACTACATTTTGCTGAAAGGAACCATAGATAACAAAGTAATACCAATATTAAACTTAAATGCTCCAAATGCCTTAGCATCTAAATACGTAAAGGAAATATTAACTGAGCTGCAAAAACACATGGACAGTAACACAATAGTAACAGGAGATCTCTCTCTCTCTCTCTTTCTTTCTCTCTGTCTCTCTGTTTTGGATAATTCGAACAGAAAGATAACAAAAAGGGAAATATAGAACTGAACAAATTGTTGGAGAAACTAGAACTATAAGGCATAGAAACACCTATAAAACTTTTGTAAATATTGACCTCATGTTAGGAACAGAGGTATTGCAAACAAATGTAAAAGGAAGAAACAGTAAATATATCCTTTATAGACCATAACCCAATGTAAACAGTAACCAGTTCAGGGAGCTCAATTAAAAGGCAGAGACCTAAATGCATACTTAACAATGAAATACTAGACTGTGAGTATGTCAAAGAAAGCATCATAGAAATATTAAAATTATGTAAAAGAAAATTACAGTGACGATAATATGCCAAAATTTCTGAGGTGCAGCTTAAGTAGTCCTTAGGGGAAAAATCATATTCCTATAAATATACATTGACAAAATTTAAAAAGAGAAGATTAACTGAATATGCATTATAAAACATTAGAAAGTCAACAAATAAGCAAGCCTAAAATAAATACAAAATAGGAGAGATTAGAAATTAGAGAAGAAATAAGCTGGTAACCAAAAAACAACTATAGAAGTGGTAAATAAAAATTGATTCTTTAAAGTTCTTTGAAAAGACTAACAAAATTGATAGACATTTAGCCAATCCAATTAAAAAAAAAAGGAAAATCAAGTCAACAAAATAGCAAATAAGCAGGGTGAAATCACAACAAAAGGAGAAAAAAACATAGAATATAGTCAGAATTTATTAAATACAATTACGTGCTAACAAAACAGAAAGTACAAAAGAAATACCTTTAAATATATGAGCTACTCAGACTAATAGAAGATCAAATCAATCCTTGTTAGATTCAAACCATTTTTTCAGTTATCTAGGTCTTTTGGAATCCATTTGTGCCATCCTACATATTGTCTATCCAATCTGATATCATACTATCTTTTTTTTTAATCTATGTCCTCACCGAAAAAAAAAATGGAATGAAATAGGGCCAATGATAAAGCACTATGCACTTCTACGCTAAAGGACCAGCCCCACTCAGGTTAACTTTGATCCATTAATCAGTCCTTCTTGGATATATACAACCAATTTATGGTCTGGTTAACTGGATGATCATCAATCCAACTTGTCCACAAGGAAAAATATTCTCTTATGCCTTTGTGAAATACAAAAATGCTACATCTATACCATTTCCTTAATTTAATCTAATTTTAAAATGTCAGAGTGAAAAAATAAGCTTAGACTGGCATGATTTAAATGTTCTAATGAACCCATGCTGGCTTGTAGTAACCAGCCCTTTCTCAGAGATCAGCAATCATTTTTTAATATTGGGAGAACAGTTTCTTGTTGCTGGTAGGGATGCAAAACAAAAATTGACTATCATTCCTGTCCAGTCCTGTTATGTGAGGTTATTTGCTAGGTAGGCTAGCATAGGGACCAAAATATGACACTACCTGAAAAAAAAGTTTCTAATCCCAACCAAAAAAAAAAAAAAAAAGCTGAATTCGAAGAACAAGATCCTGAGGCAGAAACAAAGGAATTTGAAAAATAGACTTCATCTAAGTCTGAGGAATTTCTTTGCTTTTTCCTGGTTACACACACACACACACACACACACACACACACACACACACACACACACACACACACACACGCTCCAATAAGCCCTGAGACTATGGTTAAGAGAGATGGAATTACTCTTTGTTGGGGAGAGGGTCTAGATGTATAGCACCCACAATTCAGTAGCAGCACAGGAGATGGCAGCAGAGAGCAGAAGGTCTGAGAAACCAGCAGGAGGTAAACACCAGCAGAGGCCAGTGAGGCAGAAAGTAGAAATGCAGCAGAAAGGGGCCTACTGTGCACATGACAGCCTTGCAGCACTCATCACCTTGATGACATCCTCAAAACAGCAGACTAGATCACTTGCTCTGTTGGGTAGTAGTAAGCAGCAGCACCAAAAGCAAAGGAGGTTTCTATCTTGGACATAGTCTTGAACACTTAGAAGCATGAGATGACCTGGGTACACATCTACCAGTGTCCCTTGGCCACATATGTTTTCTTTTTCACTGGTGGCATGGAAATCTGGGGTAGAATATGTATGCCCCTTCTGCCGTAAGTGTATTGGGAAGAGGGATTGTTCCTTCAAACCCCAAGACATTTTGCAAGGTTTCAGCAATCAAAATTTATATTGCCACAGGTAAGGGTATTATTCCCTATGTGGACAGAGGAGGAGAGAAGGAAAGAAGGAAGGAAGGAAGGAAGGAAGGAAGGAAGGAAGGAAGGAAGGAAGGAAGGAAGGAAGGAAGGAAGGAAGGAAGGAAGGAAGGAAGGAAGGAGGGAAGGAGCTGCATTGCCCAAATGGAACTAGCCAGTTGGGTCCCCAGTGTGGCAGTTACTACTACTTAATTGTTATTTGTCCTTTGTTCTTGAAGAGGACCATGACACCAGGAAGGTGATATCATGACTTGCAAGTGAATTGGATTTAAGTGTGGCAGGGCTGCGCAAAGTCACCAGCCTCACTGTCTCCTCCAGAGCCATCCAAGTCCAGTAGTAGAAGATGGATCAGGATGACTACAGATGGCCCTAGTTGCAGTGCGAGGCCTTGGCCTCTTTAAGTTCAGGTCTTTCCCAGATCCTGGCTTGTCATTATGCTGTTTAATTATATATAGTTTGCTCTGAACTTATGTGTCTTCTTATTGTTCTGGAAAAAGACCAGTAGGGACTCAAGAACCATGGCTTTGAAGGGATGTTGACCCAGAGGGGCCATGACTAAGAAAGATCTGGCTACTTAAATCAATCTAGCTACCTAGCTAAAGTCTGTAGACTGCATATTCTTCTCTTTTTTTGAAAATTAGGATGACGTTGGACTGACTGATTAACTGACCGATGGAGTATTAATCTTGTGTGTTCTTTCTTCTCCAGATTGAAAGCAATTCTCTTTGACAGAAAGCATAAGTGAAGTAGGAGTAAAGTAATAGTAAATGCTTGTTGATTAATAACGATAAACGCATTTACACAGAGGTTTAAGGTTACGAAGTAATTTCATGTTCTACTTGGCATTCTGTTATCATTGTCCCATGGCAGTCTATCTCTGTAACACCCTAACGTATGGTACCATGTATATCCTGGGTACTCAATAAATGCTTATTGGATTGAATTTTTTTAAAAAAATTGTCATGAATGAACGGTAGAGCATTTATTAATCACTTACTGTATTCAAGGAACTATGCGAAGCCATGGAGGTACAAATACATAAAAGTAAGACAAAGTCCTCAAGGATCCTACACTGTAATAGGGGACATTAAAACACATAGGGGAATTGGAAAGGAATTAGTGAAAAGGGTGGGAGTATACATGAGAAAGCATGGAATGGAAATGATGGTCGGCAAGTTATATGGAGGCTGGTTTGGGGCAAGATAAGACATCAGCTCAATTATCAAAGAAAGCCCAGAATGGTTCTGGGATAGGCTCTGAGATTCCAGTAAGACAGGAATCAGGAGAATGAGAACAATAACCAGAGCGCTCTTTCTTTTTCTGTTGTTGTTGAGTCATGTCCTACTCTCCATGACTGCATCTTGGGGTTTTCTTGGCAGAGATACCAGAGTGGTTTGCCATTTCCTTCTCCAGCACCTTGATGAAGAAACTGAGGCAAACAGGGTTAAGTGACTTGCCCAGGGTCACACAGCTAGTAAGTGTCTGAGACTGGATTTGAACTCGCAAAGATGAGTCTTCCTGACTTCAGGTCTGCCATTCTATCTGCTGTGCCACCTAGTTGCTCCATCTTTTTTTTCCTACTCATTTGTGTTTCACCTCAGGTGTTTCAATATCCCCAAATCACACAGAGGTTGGGATATGTGATCAGATTAACAAGGACCTGCCTCAAGAATTATGACTTCAGGGAAGGACTGAGAACCAGGGACAGATGAATGCTTTGGGCCTCAAACTGCTGTTTCCATGAAAATGCATTTTTCCTAAAGGAATACTCAAAGAGAAAATAAAGATCATGTTAATTACATGAGAAGATCTGATTAACATTATCTTCGAATCATTAGCTGTTCTTGATAAAATTAGAGCATGAAGTCAGGGAACTGAAGTACCGTGGTCTAACAAAAAGAAAGCCTTGGTGTCAACAAACTTGGGCTTTGGTTTCACCTTTGCTGCAGACTAGCCTTGCTGTGTCAAACAAGTCACTTAACCTTCCACAGGTCCCAGCTTGCTCATCTGCATAATTTCTTGTTGTTCGATCATTTCAGTCATTGTCTTTGTGATCCCATTTGGGGTTTTCTTGGCAAAATACTAGAGTGGTTTGCCATTTCCTTCTCTACCTTATCCTACAGATGAAGAAACTGAGGCTAATAAGTTTAAGTGAACTTGCTCAGGGTCATATAGCTAGGAAGTGTCTGAGGCTGGATTTGAAAGAAGGTCTTCGTGAGTCCAGGCCAGGTGCTCTATCCACTATGGCACCTAGCTGCCCCATCTGTACAATGCAAATATTAAAACTAGCCCTAATAGAATAGCATAGTAGCCAGTTGGTCAGAAAGTTTTTATTAAGCACTGAGGATACAATAAAATGCAAAAGACAAGCCCTGTTCTCAAGGAACTCACGGTGCAATGGGAGAGACAATGTGCAAATAGAGAGAGGATAAATTCAAAGTTATCACAGTGGAAGGTGAGCCAGACTCGTCCCTGATCCAGCCTCTGAAACTTTCTAGCTATGCAGTCATGAATGAGTCACTTCATCTCTCTGAAATCCTCAGTGTCCTCATCTGAAAAAGAGAAATATCATGATGTATGCTTTGCTTTGGTGAGGACAAATGCTCACAAGATGCCATTAACCTGTGTGAGGCAGGTAGAGCGGGGACTGATAGAGACATCATTTTCTCAGATTTTAGCAAAGTGTTTGATAAAGTGTTTTCTCCTTTGCTTGGGAAAAAGATGGAGGGATTTGGGCGAAACAACGTTATAACTAGATGGATTCAGGACTGATTAGTCATATCCAAAGGGGGATCATTAATGTTTCAATATCAACTTAGAAAGGCTGGAGTGCCCTAGGGATCCATACTCGATCCTGTGCTGCTGTTGCACATTTTTATCGATGATTAAGATCAAAGCATCGGAAGAAGGGAACAAACATTTATTAATCACCTACTATGTGCAAGGCCCTGTGCTAAATGCTTTACAATTATTATCTCTTTTGATCTTCATAACAACCCTGGGAGTATGATGATTAAAAAGGTGGAGACACATAATTTCCAGGCAATTTAATCATTTTATTAATAAGGCCAGCAGGTTATTAATAAAAGGATAGTCATTTGGCTGTCTTTTTTAGACCAAAGACCCCTAATAGTGGTGAGGTCACAGTTTACATGCCCTTCCAAGAGGAGGCATTCTTGAAGGGTGGCAATCAACTTGGGTTGGTTAACACAAAGACAGGTGTGAGGTATATTAAAATTAAGGTCTTGGGTAACTTAGGTCACTCAAATCTTGATCACAGAGACATCAATTTTTGTATCACCTGGCTTGATAATAGGTAGAATCAACCTTTTCTCATACCTGTGTGATGCCAATCAGTGATTAAAGATCTTTCTCATCTGTTCAATAGGCCTCAGGCAGGGCTAGTTAAGGGAGGCTTGATTAGAGATTTGTTTGTAGGCAGGCCTACACCCTTTATTTACTAGGTGTTAAGCCCCAGGCCTACACTCTTTACTTACTACTAAGCCCCAGACCTACACTCTTTCACTGATTGGGCATGAAGCCCTCAGGCCCTAAAAAGAGTGTGTGTGTATATATATATATGTATATATATATATATATGTATATGTATATATATACATACACACACATATATACATATATACACATATATACACACATATATACATATATTCACATATACATATATTATATAATATATATATATATTTTATACACACACACACACATATATATACACACCCAGAAGGTAGCCATTGTGAAATCAGAATTCAGCCCAAGGAGAAGGAGTAAGAACTCTGAGCTGACTGAGCTACAGAGAGAGTGCAGAGCAGAATGTGGAAACCAGGGATCTTCGGAGACCAGAGAACTGAGCGGAGAGAGAATACAGGCAAGCAGACAGTTGGGATTCCTGAGTGTTTACAGGAAGGCCTCAGCAGGGGGGAAGGTTACAGGATGACTTGGTTCCTTGCTGTAATACTGTGTTATAATTTCCTTGCTGTTACATTGAGGTAGACTTACTGGTTTTGGAATACAATTACTGCTATGTTGGGTTGGAGTTATTGGTCTTGGGGTTTGATGCTCTGGTATCTAAATAAATGTTATACTTCTGCCTTCTACCTAGAGAATCTCTTTATGTTTTGCAATTCTGAATTATACAGGCATGTTCATGGTCATCACTGAGGTCATGAATCTTGCCTTACTGGTACAGCCTGTCTGCACAAACACAATGAGCAGGAATACACCTATTAGCCAAAGTTTAAGATTTCTGTTACTGTCTGATTAGATCTTGGTCTGGGTAAATTTCTAAGAGAGATTTCCCACACTGGTTGGTTTCTGGGGGAGCAAGTAGAAAAAAGGGGGAAATCCTGGTCCTAATATAATAGTTATTAAATATAAGAGAAAAATATTCATTTCTCATAGGAGATAGGCTCTATCATCCCCCCCATTTTACAGATGAGAAAAATGAGGGAGACAGAGGTTAAGTGACTTGCTTAGGGTGGCACAGTTAAGGCTTTGGATCTGGACTTTAGCTTACTTCTTTCTGACTTCAAGTCCAATGCTCTGTTCACTGTACCACCCAGCTGTACCACCTAACGCATAGAAGACCTACTCAACAAATTTTCAGGTGACACAAAAGTGGGAGGGATAGCTGACACAGGATGACAGAGTCAGGACCCAAAAAAGATTTCAGCAGATGAGAAATAAGGTTGAGTCTCCTAAGATGAAATTTAATAGGAATCTTGAAGAGTAAAGTCTTACAGTTGCATTCAGAAAAGCAACCTTACAAATTAAAGATGGAGAAGTAACAACTAGATAGCAGTTTGCCTGAAGAGGTCTATCAGTTTTAGCAAACTGCAAGCTCATTGAATTAACAGAGTGACATAACTACCAAGAAATCTAATGCAATTTTTGGTTGCACTGATTGAAGAATGATAGATAGTATTAGGCAAATGATGCTCCCACTGTCCTCCACTCTGGTCAGACCACCTATGAAACTGCATGAAAACATGCAGAGGAGTGTGATCAGATTGGCGATGAGGCAAGAGGGCATGCCGTGTGAGGAAATGTCAAAGAAAACAGGAAGGTTTAGAATGGACTTGGATGTATTTGAAAGACTGTCATGTGACCTTAGTCAGACTCCCTTTCATTCTAACCCAAACCCACAATAAATTCTTCTCAATCAGACTACCGACCTTAGATATAGCCCTGCTATGGACAAAGCTTTTCTTTCTCCATGAAGCATCAGGTGTATTCTGAAGAACTAAGAGTAGTGGGTAGGAGTTCTAAAGAGGCAAATTTGCAACTTGTTTGGAAGGAATCCTGCCTCTGATAATCACTACCCATGTGACTCTGGGTAAATCATATTACCTTCCTGTGCTTGGATTTCCTCATCTGTAAAATGGGACCAATAATACTTCCCTTACCTACTTTGCAGGGCAATTGTGAAGAAAGTATTTGTAAGCAATAAAATACGGTGTAAATGTAAGCTACTTTTGGAGGCAACATGGTATATGGGAAGGAATGCTGGCCTCAGAAGCAGAAGCTGTGGGTTTAAATCCTGCTTCTGATGCTTACTACCTTTATGACCTTGGGGAAATCATTTAATGTCTCTGAGTTTACATTTCCTCATCTGCAAAATTAAGAGAGTGGACTACATGGCCTCTGAGCCCCCTTCCAGAGCCAAATCTTAAATTTCAGTGTGAGCATTTGCATCTCAGAAATTGGCAAATGCTTTGATTTATTGTTCCATTGATTGTCTAAACTTTAAAAACACATAGATAAAATGTCAATAATAAATTTTAAAATCAAAAGTGCATTACGTATTTTTTTTCAGAGAACTTTTAAACATTTACCAGCGTGAAGTAAGCAGAACCAGTAGAACAATTTATATAACAACGATATTATAAAGATAATCAACTCCAGAAGACTTAGAAATTCTGATCAACAAACACTATGACCAACATCATTACAAAGGGCTCCTGATGAAACATGCTCTCCACCTCCAGATGGAGAGATAATAGATTCAGAGTGTAAGCTGAAGCATATTTTCTTTTCTTTCTTTTTTTTTAGACATTGCTAATGCAGAAATTTGTTTTGCATGATTACACATATTTGTAATGGTTTTGTTTTTCTTACCTTCTCAATGGATGAGAGGTGGAAAGGAGGAGGAAGAGAGAAAATTTAGAACTGAAAATAAAATAAAATTGAATTTTAAAAAGTTTACCAGTACGCACCTATTTTCAGGTCTAAATCTATGATCCTATGATCCCCTATGCAGAAAAGACATTGTAATAATATTTCAAAGTGAAAAGGGCTGCTTCAGGAGGAAGTAGCTACCCCTTTAATGGAGGTCTTTGATCAAAGTCTGGATGATCTCTTGTCACATACAGTATAGAGGAAATTCCCAATCAGCTATGGGTTGGCCTAGGGTTGGGGATATCAAGGTCTCTTTTCTATAATTCTATAATATAAATGTCAGGTTAAATGAGATTACTTGAGAAATCACCTTGAAAGATTAAGTAGTGTTATCCCAACATAAGGGATTGCCAGTGTGTGAGCTATAGTTAAAACACTCATCCAGATTTTCCTCTCCATAGTGGGCAGTAGCTTCTTTATCCTTCCTCTCAGGGAATGATGACGCTATAGGGAAAAAGTGGTTGAACCCATCACCTTCATTCAACTTGACAAGGATACCCAACATGGTTTAACACACCGGTAGGAAGAAGCAGCCATATGGAATCTGAGTTTGAAAATGTCAGTATTTCAATGGACCTCTGAAACCATCTAGTCCAATCTCTTCATTTTACAGATGAGAAAACTGAGGCTGAGAGAAGCTAGATGACTTGCCCAAAGTCACACCCATAAATCAGAAGGCTGGACTCCTGACTGTCAGTCCAGTGCACATCAATTTCAGAAACTCTAGGAAGAGTCTTCATCTCCCCCCTACAATCCCTTCATTCCTTCCTTCCTTCCTTTCTTCCTTTCTTTCTTCCTTCTTTCCTTCCTTCCTTCTTTCTGCCTTTCTTTCCTTCCTTCCTTCTGCCTTTCTTTCCTTTCTTCCTTTTCTTTCTTTCTTTCTTTCTTCCTTTTCTTTCTTTCTTTCTTTCTTCTTTTTCTTTCTTTCTTTCTTTCTTTCTTTCTTTCTTTCTTTCTTTCTTCCTTTCTTTCTTTCTTCCTTTCTCCCTTCCTTTCTTCCTTTTTTCTTCTTTCTCTTTCTCTATCACACACACACAAACAGACATATTCTTGGACCTAGAGTCAGAGAAGTCGCATTCCAATCCTGCTTCGGACACTCACTACCTGTGCAACCTTGGGCAATTCATTTAATTTTCCTGGGCTTCAGGTTCTTCATATGTAGAAATGAAAGGGTTAGAGTGGATGGTTCCCGAAGTCTCTTCCAGCCCTAGATCGATGACCCTGTGAGGATCACTGCTGCCAGAAATTCCTTAACCAGAGACAAAGTCATTCATTCCACCATGAGAAACTAGATTGACTCTATGGATTCCCCTGGACATACAGTGACTTGTATTCACACTGAGGTGTAAATAACAGATATTGGGTCCTTTTTACAAAGCCTGTTTTGGTTAGGGGAGGGTGGGTCAGTAGAGGGGATACTTCAAAGGGCAATGGGCCCTCGGGATGCTCCAAACAAATTTCATCTCCTTCAGAGTTTTGTCTAAGTTTCGTGTGTTTCCCAAAAACCACAGAGCCAGAGCTCTATGGCGCCACAGAGGCCACAGGGATGAATCTTCTCATCTGAAAGATGCAATGGGAGCCCAAAGAGGTTAACTGACTTGTTTAAGGACACACAAGTAATAAATAAGAGAGTTGGAATTTGAACTCGGGTCCGCTGATGGTAGAGCCTTGGGTCTTCCTGCTGTGCCATATGCTCAGATCAAGTTTCTGCCAACCTTTCCTCAGGGCAGAATGAATCAGCACGAAGGTTCATCTAGGGAGATAAGCCTGTGGTCTAGGTATTGAAAAGGAGCACAGGAAGAAAGGAAGAGGCTGCTATTCTCTTTGTACTCTGCTTCCTTGAAGTGATGAGGCAAAGACAAAGACAGGGCAGGTAGAGGTAGCAGCTGTGATAATTAGCCAGCTGACAGATTGGACAGGCAGTGAGAATGCCAGGGGACAAGCCATCAGGCACCAGTCTCTACAACCACATTCCCACAAGTGAAAAGTGGCAAGTCACCTTGGAGCAGGAAAGAAATCAAAGGCTTTCTATTAGAAGAGCTTCATACAAAACTGTCTAAGGACAGGTACTAGTCTTCAAGTCACTACTATGTTATACTTCCTTAGAGTGAAAAACACCTCTATTTCTTTTAATCAGCCTTTCCATATGGAGAAGAGTAATGGTCAGTAGCATAAGGAAATGTGGGGCAGTGGTAAAGATGACACAGTTTGTCCCTCTTGGCATGAAATACTAGGGTAAGTGAGTTCTGTCTCCTTGGATGCTAATACAGGGATTGTTTGTTTTTACTAACTTATAAACAGGAGGCCATTACATTAGTCCAGATTAGACGTGGCGAGGCCCTGAACCAGTGTCTTGGCTATGTGAATATCAAGAAAGATAAGAGTAATTATATGGAGGTAGATTTCCAATGATTGACTGAATATGTGAGATGAAAAAGAGTGAAGGTTCAAAGATAACATCAAAGTTGCAAACCTGGGAAGCTGAAACAATGATGATATCCTCAAAAGAAATAGATAATTTTGGAAAAGGGGTAGATTTGGGGAGAAAAATAATTCAGTGAGATATTAGATGTAACCATCCATGCCAATTCATCATGTTGGATTCCCTCTGTCCCCAAAAAAATGGAACCTGAAATGAGATGGCCCTCTTACTGACCAGTCAATTTCCTAGAGCTCTTTCTCTGTCTCCTTCGCTGAATCTTCATCCAGGTCATGCCTGTGGGTGCTTTTTATTAGTAATGTGTGCTGCACATCTAATGTAAGCTTAAATTGCCACCGTGCCAACCATGGGTGCTGGACTCCTCTTTTCTTTTCCCTCTGTGCTATTTCACTTGGTGATCTCATTCCCTCCTATGGTTTCAATTATCATCTCTATACAAATTCTCTCAGATCTGCAAGTCCAGGCCTAACCTCTCTCCCAACCTCCAGTCTCACATCTCCAACTGAGGCTTTTGCTTACTGAGTCTCACAGTCTTTCTCCATCAACCAGAGTACAAAAGAATGTGGAGACAATTAAAATGTGCATGAACTAACAAACCCTGAATAAAAGAATTAAGGCAGGTGAGCACAACAAGCCAGGAATCCCAAATGCCTCAGATTATCTTCTGGGTGGCCAGTAGATCTTTGTATTTGAGTTGTCAGTTGGCTACTATCAGATCCTCGTGACAAGGAAAGATGTAGATAAGACAGACTGCATTTGCCCAATGAGGTTCTATCACACCACAAGGAATTTGGGGGGCACCAGCCAATTTTCTATAGTTCATGGAGAAAGTGGTAGGTGATATGAACTCCTTAGAGGGCTGGTCTGTCTCGATGACCTCATTTTGTTTGGAAAGATGTTGGAAAGACATGAGGAACGACAGTTGAAGGCCATATCTCCGCTAGAGGCTACTATCCAATTGGTTTTGCGAAGCATTCATAAAATATATGGGTCACATAGTCATTTAACATTTATCTGAAAAGATAGATACTCCCAGTTATTTGGCCATGCCTAAAGAATTATCATGAGCTAAAGACTTTGGGGGGACTGGATGGCTATTTTCAGAGATTTGTGAAAAACTGCTCCCATCATGGTCAAGACCTTTGATGATCTGCCTGCCAGGATTCATTCTAAGAAAGGAAGGTAGTCAACATGATAGAATTAAAACATCTAGAATAATACCTTACCCTCTCCAAGGCAATTCATAGCCAGAACATTTCAATTACACCCTGTATTAAATGTGCTGTAGACACTTAGGACGGAGCAAAAGATTCAGGGAAGCCAAAAAATGGCAATTCTTTTTATTTGTTTTGTTTTATTTGTGCCTTTGGGGCTTTTTTATACCCCCGTCATTTTCTGATTAGCCTCCCTTCCCCAATAAAGCTTTTTTAAACAAAGAAAACCGACTGAGCGAAACCAACCATATCTTTTAGTGTATGCCATAGTCCATATCCATAGTCCCTCATCTTTGTTTCATCATCTCTCCTGCTGGACCAAGAATGTTCATTGCATTTAATCTGTGGTTCAGACATCTGTTGCTGCTATTTGCATTTATTTTATTGTAATTGTGTATATTGTTCTCTTGGTTCTGCTTTCTTTATTCAGCTTCCATTTGTAAAACTCTTCCAATGTTTCTCTGGATTCCTCTTGTTGAGGTACCATAATAGTCATTTAGCTGCAGGCTCCACAACCCATTTAATCTCCCCGATTTATGGGCACCCAGTTTGTTTTGCTACCACAAAAACACTGCTGCAAAATTTTTGGTATAAATTGGGTCAATCTTTCTGTCTTTGATGTCTTTGGGGTATGTTCTCAGTAGTGGGATCTCTGGATCTAAAGATACAGCAGTCTTATTGACTTTTCTCACATCATCCTAGATTGTTTCCCGAACATTTGGAGCAATTCACAGGCCTGCCAACAGTGTGTTAATATGCTTGACTAGCCACAGACCTTGCAACATTGGCTATTTCCATCCTTTATCATCTCTGCTATTTTGATGAGCATGAGGCAAAATCTCAGAGTTATTTTAATTTGTGTTTCTTTTATTATTATAATCAACATTTCTCTTATTATATGACTTGTTTATTATTAGTAATGTGTGCAGCACATCTAATGTAAGCTTAAGTTGCCACCAGGAATGACAATACAGGATTTTTTCCTTAATATGTTGATGATTAGATGAGATCCTTGACCATCCTTTGATATGTGATTTGAAATGTTAGGAGATGGAAGAAACTGAGAGGCCTGTGTCTAATTTATCACCCAAATGGGAGAAGAGGTAATTAAGACTCTATCTGTATAGTCATGGCTTTTGTTTGGCAATTAATGGCATTTAATGGAAAAGAAGTGGCACTACCAAGAACTCCAGCCAGAAGTCCTGCTTCAAAATCTTTCTTTGGGAAACACAAGATCAATGGCAGACAACCCCATGCTAAGTAGTTTAGAGACCAGGTTGCCTACCCTTTACAAAATAACCCTGGAGAATTGCCATAGCCCTCCAAAAGCAATGCTTCATACAAAAGCAATGCACTATAACTTTATAACTTTTGTTCAGCCATGTCCAACTCTTCATGACCCCATCTAGGGTTTTCTTGGCAAAGATACTGGGGTAGTTTGCCATTTTCTTTTCCAGCTTATTTTACAGATGAGGAAACTGAGGCAAACAGGGTTAAGTGACTTGCCCATGGTCACACAGCTAGTAAGTATCTGAGGCCAGATTTGAACGCAGGAAGATGAAGTCTTCCTAACTCTAGTCCCAGCACTTTATCTAGTGCACTACCCAGCTGCCTGAAATAAGGGAACTAATAGAAGCAGACTCAGAGCATAACAATACAGACACATTGAGGAATTGGAGCCCATGAGAGACCAACCCATTATTGAAGGTAGGGCAACTAAGGCCAAAAATGATCGGCAAGCTCCGCCTCAACCTGTAGGGGGCCCTTGCTAAGGAAAAGGTGAATGGTTAAACTGAGAAGTAGCCTTCTTTCTTCCTGCTAATCTTTCATTGAAAGTTTAAGAGGTGTATAGATTCCACATGGGCAGCAGGAAGTCCTGATAGTCCTCAGTTTTTCACGGGCATTGAATTTAGATCAATAATCAGTCCACCTGAAGATGGCTCCTCTTCCCCAGAGGATGCGGGGACGGAATATTCAGAAGTGGAAGAAAGGTAGAGCAGAGGGGCCTAGACTTTCCAGTCTATCACCAGGCTGGAGTGATGGTTCATGCTCTGGGATAGTGAGTAAGGATGCCACCCACATTATATGTGTTGTTCAGTTGTTCAGTCATGTCTGACTCTTCGTGACCCGGTGGATCACAGCACACCAATACTATCCATCAGGTTTTATTAGCAAAGATACTGGAGTGGTTTGCCACTTTCTTTTACAGTGGATTAAAGCAAACATAGGTTAAGTGATTTGCCCAGGTGACATAGCCCAGGGTGACAAATCCATTTGAGGCCGGATTTGAACTCAGTTCTTCCTGACTCTAAGCTCTGAGCTCTAAGCACTGAGCCATTTAGCTGCCTCTTACTCACCATGTAGATACGTGTATTGACATGTAAAAAGCAGTATGCTGCACTGTGAGGAGAAGAATATCTAACTACTATAATGTATATAAGTTCTACTGTATAGTAATAAGTGACTCGACCATTATATAGTGGGCATTATGTACTAGATATACTATATATGCTGATCTTATATATGTATCTGGTATAATTTGTAAGGAATATACATTTTCTAATGCAGGGGAGAATGAAATGAGATCTTGCACTAGAGGACTGTACTAGGCTTTCCCTTCCATATGATATTTTAGGAATGATAGATATTCATTCAGGAATATATTGGCTTTCCTTAATCCATCCCCTAATCCAGAAAGTCAAGTCTAGTCAACAGGCATTTATTAAGCACTTACTATGTTCCAGGCACTGTGCTAAGCATGGGGGATACAGATACAAGCAAAAATAAAGACAGTATTTGCCCTCAAGGAGCTTACATTTTAACAGGGAAACACAACACATAAAATGGAGCTGAAGAGGAAGAGGGGGAGGAATCTTGTGTATAGGCATGATGGCAGAATCCAGAGAAGAATGAAAGATGGCCTTCCTCAAAATGGAGGTTCTAGGAGGAACTCACCAGTGGGAGAAGGGGTCCCCTGAGGAGGAAGGATGCTCCAGGCTGAGAAGGCCACAAATGCTGAGGGAACTTCCAGAGTAAGAAGTCAGTTGAGGCATGGTGGCTATCCAGAGAGTCAGCAGTGGAGCCAGGACAGGAATGAAGCATGGCTGGCCTGGGCCCTCCCCCAAAATGGGGGTTCCACAAGGATCTCATCACAAGTGCTGTAAGTCGTTGCAGAATGACTAAGAGAAGAGAGAAGGGCAATGAAGTTGGCAGAGAGGGATGCTTGGACTCCAAGACCCTACTGAGGGAAATCAGGATGGTCCTGAGTCATCCTGAAGGCTGGGTTCATTCCTAAAAAAGTAAAGGCAGCAGAAGTTTGCACAGAGAAGAAACCAGGAATCAGATACCAGGCTGAATGAAACACTGAGGTGGGAAGGATACTCAAGACCCTAGTTCAGACAAAGGAGCCCTAGTGGTGTTCCTACACCTCAAAGTGAAAGCATCAGCTATAGGCTGACTAGATGGAGATTCTGCCAGTGGAGAATGGTAAGAGAGGATAATGGGAATTTACAGAATGGCTCCAGTAGCTCAAAACTACAAATATAGACACTGGACCTGAGAAGTTCAGGCTGAATCATAAGGGGCTATTACACTGCTAGAGATCAGAGAAAGGATCTATGAGACCATGCATGAAGGGTTACACTGTGACGTCTATCCATGTTGTACTATATGTGGCTGAGCTGTGAGGCCTCTGGAAAAGAATTGTTCGCCAGGAGTATTCCTATCACTGTGGGTCCTAATATAGCTTCTTTCTTGGAAATAATGCTGTTCATTCTTTAAGCCTAATGGATCAGATGTTTACAAGGGGAGTTGGCTAAAAGAAAAAAAAAACAACCCTACTTGATTGTGTGAGACAGAAAATTCTCAGCTTATTTGTGTGGGGATAATGAGTCAGAGAAGTGTGAAGACTCCCCAAATGAAGTCAGGCCCTTCATTTCATGAAGAACTTTCTTATAATCTTCTTTAAATATTTCTCAAGAAATACTGGTTCTTTGAGAAAATACTTTTTTTTGTAGACTTTTCATTCTCAGATAATTTATAAAAGTCATAGGTTCTAGATGTTGCTATGGTAATTTAGCTAAAAACCTAAGTTAACCAATTAAGCATTATATGGAAATTAGTTTTAATGAATTATATTTATTTCCAGTTAAAGTCAATATTTGATGAGGGTAGGGGTTTAATGGTGGTGATTAAAATGAGCCAAATGGAAAATTATGTCGTTCTAAATTGGGGGGAAAAATAAAAAATCATTAGGGGCATTTTCTACTCTATGTGAAAAATGCCCTGCATAGTTGTGGCTTCCCCTCTTCAATCATTTGGAAATAAGGATCAAAGAAAATTAGAAGCAGGAAAACAGAAAGGAGATGGGAAATGGGAGGGAAGAGATGAAAGGGACAGGAAGAAGAAATATTTCTTTCTTTCTGCATGGATCACATCAGGAGCTTAAGCCTCATTATTTGCACTATGTGGCGGCTTATCAAAATCCTAATGATTAGTTTGGTTGGGTTTTTTTTCTTTCTTTCATAGGATTGAATAAATCCCTTTTAAGTATAAAAATACACAATCTCAAACAGCAAATTTTACATGGAGCATGCCCCAGTAGGCTGAGCACAAGAATGTAATCAAAGTTCAGGCTATGACTTTGGGGGCCATCTTGTCAAAATCTTTAGCCTTTTCATACCTCAAGTTCACTCATCTATAAAGCTATAACATAGCATAGAGGATGCAGAGATCTCAACTTGGAGCTGGTGCTGCCACCCCCGCTAACCACAGGTTCACCAAACTCAACCTAAAATTAGACATCGGTTCTACCACTAGTGCGAACAGGCTGAATCCCACCCCTGCATAGACACTATTAAAATATAATACCATTCCACTGGCAGCTAGAGAGTGCAGGGCCTAGAGTCAGGAAGACTCATTTTCTTGAGTTCAAATCTGGCCTCAGACACTTAACTAGTTTTGTGACCCTAGGCAAGTCACTTAACATCAGTTAATCATCTGGAGTAAATGAACTGGAGAAAGAAATGGAAAACCATTCCAGTAACTTTGCCAAGAAAACCCCAAATGGGGTCACAAAGGGTGGGACATGACTGAAACAACTCAACAACAACAAAATGTATCCTGTATATAACTTGTTTGTACATATTTGCTTGTTTTCTCCTCCATTAGATTGTAAGCTCCTTGGGGGCAAGGATTGTCTTTCCTCTCTTTTTTTATCCCCTGTTCTTAGCCCAGTGCTTGGCACATAGCAGGCACTTAATAAATGTTTATTGACTGACTACTACCAATGATTGGTAAAGATGAATTTAGAAGTGGTTAAGAAAGAGTTAATTCAGAAAAAATTTCAAGTCCTTCCTGTCTTGGCAACACTACTTCTGTACATTATTTATTTCTGTATATGATTATTTAATTTTTTCTCATTAAGACATCATGGTATGATGAATAAAGAGCTCTCTCAGAGTCAACTTTGAGACATACTGGTTTCCTGCTTCTGGGCAACTCACTTAACCTCTCAGTGCTCTAGGCCAGAGAAGTCAAATGCTGGACCCCTTGGCCTGAACCAGAGAAAAATGTATTTGGAAAATATTTAACAAAATAAATAAAAATATGAAAGAACATAGTTAATGTTAATATATTGTTTTCTAAGTCAATAGCAGTGGCAGGGATTCTTAAGTGTGGTTTAGTGGCTTTGTTTCTCTTTGAGTTTGATGCTGCTACCCCTAAGCAAGGCTCCAAGACTGTGTTATAGGAGAAATATCTCCTCTCCGAGCTCATGTGGTGGGTAAGCGCTACTAAATATATATTTACCACAACACAGAAATTAAAGAGATAAAAACCTAGGTTTTATTATTAGACTTAAGCATTGGTTCAAGAGTCAGAGAAAATCTGAACAATCATTAGGATTCTAACAAAGTTCCACATAGGCAAAATTACATCAGAGTGACAGAGAAATAATTATTTTATATATTGTAATCTTGGTCATTACTCTTAGGCCATAGAAGTTAAAGAGAAGATAGATCCATAATCCTATACTTCCTTCAATGTCATAAAAGTTGAACAAACTTATTTAAATAGAGTCATAATCTCATATATCCCCTAAGGAAACTGTAGGTAAACTAAGCCCATATACAGATCAAGCTACATTTAGAAGATTCACAAATAGACCGATTCAGAAGGATTTATATGTCACCAAGGAGTCAGGGACAATTGAGATGATTCTTATGGCTTCCTGGTCTAAGGAATGTTTAAGGCTCTTAAGTAAATTTTTACATCCCATTGGACAAGTTTTGGTCAGGGGAGGTTAATATTAACTAAAATTTGCAGGAGAAATGGTCCTGAGTCCTGGATAATAAAAGGAAATTTAAAATTCACATAGCAACTTTTAGTTGACGCGAAATGTCAACCTGTGTTGATTATGGGAGCTTCCTCATCTGAGTGTTCCCTGTACCAACTAAATCACTGGTCCAGTCCCTATCCTTATCCCTAATTCTCAAGGAAGAGTCCTTTTAACTCCAGCCATAACTCAAATGAATTAAACAAGACATACTTTGCAGACATTGGACCTAGAAAGTAAGAAGGTCATACAAATTCCCTTGGAAGTTTTTGGAAAATAATAACAATAATGATGATAATAATAGCACAATAGTACTTTAAAGTTTATAAAACACTTTTAATATATTATCTCATTTGATCTTCACAATAAGCCTACAAGGTAGATGCTATTATTACCCCTATTTTAAAGATGAGGAAACTGAGGCAAGGAGAATTTAAATGACTCATCTAGGTTCATAATGCTAGTAATTTTTGGTGACTCAGGTCTTCTTGAGTCTAAACATCGCACAACCCAGCTTGCCTCAGTTTACCTGATGAAAACCGGTGGAGGTAAGAAAGAGAAGCAAAGGAACCCTTTAGGAAAAGGGCAGCTTGACATTCAGAACCAGAAGCAATCTCCAATCTCCCAGAGGTATTTTCTACAAATGGGTCAAATTATGCCTCACGAAACCTAACAGTAAAAGTCTGCTAGAATATCAAGGTTAAGTGAATTCCGGCGCTATTCACTATTGCTCCAGGATCAAAGGTTCTCACTACATATTTGGAGCTTTAGAAACTGCATCATCTCTTCCAAGAAATATTGAATTTTTTAGAGATGCGAGTGAATCTTAATACTGTGATACCTAAAGAAAAATTTTCACTTACTTTGAAAATAGCAGTGCTATCACAGGAAACGACAGTCTTTTGGAGGGATTTAGGCTACTACTATCTAGAGAGTTAAATCTGTCTCCTTTCTGGTACAGAACGAATAAGTCGATGAAGGAGCATTTATTAAGAGCTGACTATATGCCAGCAAGGACACGTAAGTGGTGTAGGAATAGAACGCTGGGCTTGGAATCAGGAAGATTTGAGTTCAAATGTAGCCTCAGACACTTGCTAGATAAATGACCCTGGGCAATTCACTTAACCCCTATTTGCTTCAGTTCCTCATCTGTAAAATGGGGACACACTGGAGAAGGAAATGGCAAACTACTCTGGTATTTTCGGCAAGAAAACCCGATGAAAAATAGTCCATGGAGTCATGTAGAGTCGGATGTGACAACTGCACAACAATATGCCAGTCACCCTGCTAAGCGTCGGAGATACAAATACAAAAGCAGTACAGCCATAAGGAGTTTGCATTCGAAGAGGAGAAGATGATGCAGGTAGAGTAATGGTAGCCAGCAGAAGGAATCTTTGTTCCCGTAGTCACAGGGACTGTGAGTGGAACAACAGGGCCATTAGTTGAAATGGCCTTTTCTCAAAGATGTGTTGAACCATCTGACAGGTCTTATCTCCGGGATAATATGGTTTGGGTAAGAAGGTGTTTCAACAATTCGGCTAGCAACTGCTGTGGGGGTGAAAAACTGACACAAGCCCAACAGGAACGCTGCAAACCCAGGTTCTTTTGATCTGCTTTACTAAGGAAAGCAACGTTAAGGAGTTAACAATCTTACTTTAATCCAGCACACGAATATCATTCACTTATTTCAGAGGAAAAAGCCAGCACCCTGAACTTCAGAGCAAACACAAACAAATTACAAACATCAACAGACAGACCTTGTCTGATTCAAATCTCGATGCATAGTTACCAGAGTTTAACAAAGTCCAAACATCCGGGTTTACAAGCTGGAGGGCTCTTAACTACAGCTGCCCAGAGTCTCCATATCAGCACACCACCAAGACTGAGAGCCCCAAGTAAATAGCTCTGTCTTCTCTTTTTATACACTCTTTAGCTGTCATCAAACTTCATCTGAGTGACCAGAACTTAAGCTCTTACCATTGGCTCTGGTCTTGGCAACTCCCCTTAGGACCCTGGGGGCTTCATGTCCACATCGGTTTAGCTCCTAGTAGCTAGGGGTTTTGGGCCTACTTGGGAGTGAAGATATAATCAAACCTCCCTTCATGGGCCCCGCCTGGAGCCCCATCTTAGTTACCAATGCAGAAGGCTATTTCAATCTGCAACATTTGCTCAAAGTGTGCCTCTCCCAAATTACTAGCAGAGGTGGCATAATCCACAGCCAACACTTTATGGGGCTGACCAGTAGGCAGAACTCTTTGCTAGCAATGAAGTGTTTGTGAGTCTTTGACAAAGACAGTTCTAGGGATTCTGCTCTGTGGAGTCCCTGCCTGCTGCTAGATGGTGGTGAGTAGGGTCAATGAAAAGGCCTGAAGGAGGAAGAGCCTATGTGTGGCAGAAAAGAGCATTCTTTTCTATGATCTGAAAGCTTCAATAAATCCATAGGGCTTGGCAGGCATCATAAAAGAGAGGTTTGAAGCTGTGGTTCCAAGCTAAGGCAAGCATAGGGTGGGGAGGATGTCAGCCAGCAAATTAACAAACATTTATTAAACACTTACTATGTGTTAGACACTGTGTTAGCGTGAGAAACACAAAAACAAAAATGAACCAGCCCCTGCCCTCAGAGCTTACTTTATATCAAGGGAAACAACATATATACATACAAGTATACACAAAATAAATACATTCAGAATTACTAGGTAATGGGTGAGAGAGGTCCTAGTCATCAGGTGGAACAGGAAAGGGCTCACACAAGAAGAGGTGTCTGAACCGAGCCTTAAAAGAAACCTGAAATTCACAAAGGTGGAAGTGGAGAAAGAGAGCTCATTCCAAGATTGGGGAGAGCCTGTGCAAAGCAACAGAGATGAAGACAGAGTGCAGCAGAAGAAGGCTAGTCTGCCGGGAATGCAGGGAGAGGTCAGAGCAAAGGAACTTGGGAAATGTAACAAAGAGAAGCACAAAAAGTGGTAGGATGACATTTCATCTTAAACTGTGACATGACAATGAGCTGATTTGCATGGGTGGCAAATGTGATACCGGGGGACATCATTTGGAAGGTCTGACCAAGCTGTCTATGCTTATATGCTAATGAGAGTGGGACCATCTTGTGGCACTGTTGGGCTGTGGTCCAGACCTTTTCTTTCCTTTGCCTTCCGTTATTGCTCCTTCACTACTCCTTCACCTAGGCCTCCTCTTCCTTCTCCTACTCCTTCCCTTGTCTTCCTTCTCTTCCTCCCCCTTCTCCTTCTTCTCCTTCTCTTTTTCCTTCTCCTTCCTTTCTCCTCCTCCTCCTCCTCTTCCTTCTTCTTCTTCTGTAATGAGAAAGCCCACTTGCTATCTTTTGTACTGGGAAACAGCCCCAGCAGAAAGAAAGTGAACTAGGATGATCCTTTAAAGAGGCATGGGCATTTAGCTTTTTTGCCATTTCAAATATATTAGACCCAGTACAGGGATTAATCGCGTTAGAGGATACACCTGAGCATCTATAGCCTATGGCAAAGTTCTTCCTGAGTTTCTGACTTGGTAACTGTAGAGGAAGAGAGAAAGACTTTATGTCATTTTCACTTTGAAGCTGATTCTTTTAATCTATTTACTAGTAAAGGGTTTTTTTTAATATTAATTGCATGTTATGGTGCCAACTTTCAAATCCAAATCGTTGGATTAGTCTAGGTTAGGCCTGGCCCAGAATACACATAGATTGTCTAGCCAAGCCATTGTCCTTACATCCTTCCTAGCTCTATGCTTCTCCCTCAGCTGGCCAGGCTTGGTAATAGGTCCAGACAGTTTCTCGCTGAGCTAGATCACACAAAGCACATCTCATTCGCTCAAGAAACACCCCAGAGCAATTGGCACAACAATCAGTTCCATGGCGGTGGTCCATTAGTTGGGTGTTAATGATTTTGTTTTCACAGTGAAGTCAGAAATAAAAAAATGTAAAATGAAATTCATCCAAGGGCTGATCAGCTGTTCAAACAGACCGAGCCCGCTTCTCATCAAGCACTATGGGCACATTTACTCGCTCATAGTTTCACCCAACACAGAACTCAAAAAAAATTCTGTGCTTGAGTGAACCACGCTTCAGATAAAAATGTACATTCTGGCAAACGTAGCGCCTTGTGCAATCTAAGCACTTTATATCGTTGGATTCTTAGAACCAGCTTGGGAGGACTCCTTTACCTATTTTTTCAAACAGTTTATGTAGTACTGAAATTCATTGCTCTTCAAACTTTTGGTAGAATTCACTTATGAATTCATTTGATCCTGGGGTTATTTTTTTTCCTAGGGAGCTCATTTATGGCTTGTTTAATTTCCTTTTCTAAGATGGGGCTATTCAAATATTCTAGTTCTTGTTCTATTAATCGGGCAATTTAAAGTTTTGTAAATATTCATCCATTTCATTTATTTGGATCATCAGTTTTACTGGCATATAGTTGGGACAAAGTAGCACCTAAAATTGCTTTGATTTCATCTTAATTGTTCTCATTGCCAGGTTGGGAGCTAAGTAGTGCAGTAGTATTATCGTCCCCATTTTACAGATGAGGAAATTGAGACTCAGAGAGTTAAAGTGACTCGTTCATGTCCTCACAAGCTAGGAGTCAAAAAACCCTGGCCCTCCCAGTGCCAAATGTGACAAGCTTTCCACCACATGAGGACATACATGTTGAATGGGTGAATTAAAATCTGGGTCAAGGAAAGTTAACGAGCACTTCTCCTAGTATGCGTCAGTCACTGTGCTAGGTGCTAATTGATTTTTGTATGTTGTATTTTAAATGCACCAGTGAAGCTGGCTATTTAGAAGTATTTTATGGTATATCTTTGTGTGTGTGTGTGTGTGTGTGTGTGTGTGTGTGTGTGTGTGTGTGTGTGCACAGAATATTTAACATCCAATTTAACTTGCGTGCACATCTGAACTTTCAGCATCAGGTTTGCTTAAGGTAAGATCTACCTATAGATAGAGCCAGCTGTAGATAAAGAGATTTAGACTAAGTCACCCAAAAGAGGAACTCCACAGACGATCCAGCTAATGATACGTTCGGCTCTGGGTATGTCATTTTAGGGCACGCTTAAAAAGCATATCCAGAAGAAGGCAAGTGGGGTACTGAGACGACACGAAACCGTATCATGGGGAGCAGTGGAAAGATGTGGGGGTGTTCACCTCGGAGGATAGAAAAGATGGCAATTCAGCTGTCTGCCCCCAGAAGCCTCACGTCCAGTCACGTTCTCTTCCCTCTGGTATGGATTTCCTAAACTGGGGCCCATGAACTTTAAAAAAATATGTATGTTGGCAACTGCATTTCAATAGAATTGTTCTTTTTTGTGATCCTACCTATTTTATTTAATACACTTAAAAACATTATTCTAAGAATGAGTTCCTGGACTCCACCAGGTTGCAAGAGGGGTCCATTACATACAAGGATAAGAACTCTTGTTGTAGAAAATAGGGTTGGTAAAATCAGGAAGAAATCAAAGTTTATCTTTAACACTGTCTCTCCTCTTTTAAGAGGTTCCCTTCCCTTCTCACTGAGCTGTGGGAGGGCACACATAGTCCCACAGTAAGCCTGCATCAGTGACTCAGAACCCATCTTTGACCTACACAGGCCTTCTGCTGGAGCTCTGCAGCGCCTTACTTTCCAACTGACAGCTAGTGATTCTGGATCAGAGGTCAGCAAATTGAAGGACCTTTACATTTTAAAATAAAATTTTATTGTATAAAAATATAAAATAACAGAATATAAATTATATAATAAAATAATAAAAAATTTAAAATATAAAAAATTAAAATATAAAAACTATTCTTTTCTGATTCTTCTTTCATGACATGACTAATGTGGAAATATGTTTAATGTGATTCTACATGTAAAACCTATATCAGATTGCATGTTGTCTTGGGGAGGGAGGAGGAAGAAAGGGGGAAAAATTTAGAACTCAAAATCTTATAATAGTGAATGCTGAAAACCAAAAATAAATAAAAGAAGTTTTAAAAAATATACAAAAACCATTCTTAGCACAAGGGCTGACAAAGACAGGCTGCCGACTGGATTTGTCCCTTGACAGTTTTCTGATGCTCTGGTCTTAATCAATTATTCACGGCTGATAAGTCAACTGGAGATAACTATCTCTCTAAGGCACATTTTCAAAATAGCCTTCAGAATTCAACAATTTAACTCAAAGCAGTGATCTAATTGTGGAAACCTCAGGCCTCAGAGTGAGCTAGTAGAGATGATGTTTCGAATAGATAAGACCTAGGGGGGACCCCTTATTTCATGCAGCATATATGGCCTCCTACCCTGCTGTTAAAGATAGAAGTAGTTTAGCTGGCAAAAGCCAAGAAAAAATCAATATGACCTCATCAAACCTTCTCGACCAGAAGGAATACACTCATACAAGTAGGTGGGGATAGGTACAGAGGAGTGATAGATGACAAACCCAGGCCCGGTACAAGCCCCGTCATCAATTGAGTCAGTCACTTGCCTGATGGCTGTAGGAGGATGAGGGGAAGAGTGTGAAGCGCAAAGTGGGAAGTACTGTGGCACCATTAGTTAACTCCATGCTTATTGTGTAAACAGGTTCAGGAACATGGTAATAGGTCCAGTTGTAATGAAAACTTCTTGGAGAATGACAATAAGCATTCCTGATGGAGTCTTTACAGTGGCCAAATATGTTACAAATATGTAGCATAATCAATAGAAAACCGTCCTGAGAGCCAGGAAGATCTATGTTCAAGTCCGACTCTTGACACATGAAGGGAAGTCATTTAATATCTCTCAATGACCTCATACAATTCTTTAAGACCATAGGTTGCAAAACAGTTTTGGCATGTAGACAGCTCTTGATAAATGTTTGTTGACTGCCTGATCTACCCTGGTGAACAAAGATTCCTCACCAAAAATTTCCTACTCAGGAGTTCTTAACCTGTTGTCAATGAACTTTTAACAAAAATTTTGATGATTATATTTCAATATAATTGGTTTTCTTTGTAATCTTCTGTATTTTATTTGAGGCATTTATAACATTATTCAGAGAAGTAGTCCATAGGCTTCACCAGACCGTCAAAGGGAGTGGAAGACACACAAAAAGGTTAAGAACTCCTGTTCTACACTAATAAAGTTGTATATCTAGACCAAAAGAATGCTGTCTCTGTGATCATTAAAAACTTAAATTTGTATAGCACTTTATAATTTGCATTATCTCATTTGATCTTTGCAATAATACTTTGAAGTAGGCAAGATGGAACCTCATCATGGAATGTAGTTAATCCTGGGTTCATAAAAATCCCTAACTCTTAAAAGATGGGTAGGGACTTGTTGACATGGGCAATAAAAGAATTTGTTTTGCATTACTATGCATATTTGTTACAAGAGTTTTGTTCTTTTTGTTTTCATTTGGGAGTATATGTGGAAGGGAAGGAGAGAAAATAAATTTTGGTCAATTGAAAAGGAAGAAAGGAAGAAAGGGGCGAGAGAGGGTAGGAGGAAGGGAAAGAAGGAAGGAAGGAAGGAAGGAAGGAAGGAAGGAAGGAAGGAAGGAAGGAAGGAAGGAAGGAAGGAAGGAAGGAAGGAAGGAAGGAAGGAAGGAAGGAAGGAAGGAAGGAAGGAAGGAAGGAAGGAAGGAAAGAAGGAAAGAAAGAAGGAAGGAAGGAAAGAAAGAAGGAAGGAAGGAAAGAAGGAAGGAGGGAGGCAGGGAGAGGAGGAACTCTCAACTACTAGTGCCTTCCCTCTGAGATTACCTTCCATCTACTCTCTCTATATATATTTTCTATATATAGTTGTTTGCATATTGTTTCCCCATTTAGGATGTGAGCTATTCAAAGGGATCATGTATTATTCTTTCTTTTTATCCTCCATCTTTAGCACAGTGCTTGGCACATAGCAAGCACTTATTAAAAATTTATCGAATGACTGGTCTGATTGATGGAAAGCTCTGATACTGGGATCTAATTGGAGGAAATATAATCTTTTGTTGTCTGAAGAGCTAACTAGGGCAAGGTTGGTTTGTTCTATAGGGCATCTTCGGTTTGAGAGAGAAACTCCTCAGAGGCTCACCAGTGTTGAGTTTTACTGTCCTCCATGACACAAAAGAGAAGGGCTGAAAAGTTTGGCCAATGCCAGGATTAAGGGAACTATTTTTCACTGAAAGTGTATAATTCTGTCTCAGTGCCTAGCCAAGGGGAAAAGATCTCAGACAGCTCTGTAGATCCCAAATTTCATGTGTTATTTGTTAAAGGAGCTTAATACTGCTTTAGTAGCCCAAGATTATCAGAGAAGTAGCTTAATTCAGAAGGGCAGAGGAGTGCGTAAGAGGAATGGTTCTTCCTTGCAAGCAATGCACAATGCACAATGCACAATTGCAATTCCTAAGAAAACCACAAGTGGTCATAATTCTTCTCCACAACTTGACTAGTGTGTAAATTAATTCAATGCAAAGTTTTATGTGGAAGATATATCAGATTCCATGCCATCTTGGGGAGGGAGGGAAGAAAATCTGGAACTCAAAATTATGTAGAACCGAGTGTTGTAAACTAAAAATAAAAAAAAATTAAAATTAAAAAAAACCACAAGGCCTGTACTCCTAGCTTGTGAGGTGACCTAGGCACATGAGTTTCCCTAGTTATTTGCCTCAGTGATAGGTGTCTTTAAATTTGTGCTTACTCTTCACCATTGACATTGTGTGTAGTATGGGAAAGAGTGTACCAGATTTATGGGTAAACTGCTACATTAAGTAATAACTATTACAGTTTTGCCTTGTTAGTAAATGTTCCATGATTAAGAGTTAATGGTATTGTCTGATTTTTTTTAATGAGAAGTATGCCGTTGGGGGCTCAGGAGCTACAGTTATGAGTATAAATGTACATTTTCTCCCCACTAGAGTTATCTACTAGGATCCTGAAAGTGAGTTGTAACAACATGGCCATTCTCTCTGAGGAACACCTTGACCCGGCAGGATGTGTGCAGGTAAAGTGAGTGAATTATCCCTAGACTAGGAAGAGAGAGCTTGGAGAGAATTGGGGAGTCATAGCCACTCATGCTACATAAGCATTTACAAAATATGGACTGAAGAGAAGGCAGTTTGGGGAAGAGGGCACTAGCATTTGGAGGGAGGGGCAGGATCAGGAAAGACTTCATGTAAAAGGTGCCCCTTAAGTTTCAGAGGAAATCAGTAATTCCAAGAGGTAGAAGAAAGATAAAGAGCAAGTGAAATGTAATCCCTCAGACACAAATCTCATTCCACCTGCTAATTTGTACAGTTCTGACCCAGAGCATGGTGTGAACCCCGAATGTTTCTCAGATGTAGGCAGCCAAGAAAGACTCAGACTGAATGGGAGCCACAAAGGTTTTGTTCAGGAATCCTTCCCATTAAAATAGATTTTCTGTAGTGGTTCTTTCAGCACAGCAGTTCACATAAGGGAAATCTTTGCCTGGGAAGCTTATGTGTGAAGGGAAAAATTGTGCTTCCACAGCCTTTTAAAGTGTCACTTAATGCCTGACCTTCAGAAAAGGAGCAACAGAAGGTAACTGATGAAAGTAACTGAGAGTCCTAGGCCTTCTAATCAAAATGATTCTACCCTATAACATTCTATGAAGAAATTAATTTTCATTACATTTTCCCATGCATGGGGAACAATCAAACTCATTGTTAGTATTGGAGGAAGTGTCAGAGAAGAAGACAATGGACTGGAATGTCAGGAAAATTGGGTTTTTATCACAACTCTGTTGCTAAGTAGCTAGATGTGTGACCTTGGGCAAGTCACTTCCACATTTCTGGGCTGCTTCCTCATCCAAAAAAATGAGGAAAAAATTATTTGTTTCAGAAGAATTTAACTTGATACCCATCCCACTTCTTTCCTCCTTCCCTGCCCCTATCTCTGCCACCATTAATTCTTCCCATGTTTCCATGTAAGTCAGAAGTCTTGGTTTCTCTGTCTCAGTTACCAGTCTGGATTTCAACTGTCATTATAGATCACTGCTCTGTCTTGCCTGGCCTTGTTAAATAACAAGTATCCCAGAGCAATTCGGGATCAGTGAAATATACTGGAAGAACTCTGTGAATTGGGGAGCTATGAGAGGACAGGGGGAGAAGGCTGAGGGAGAGGATAAGGGAAGGACTCTTAGAGGGTCACATAGGCTTAGGAATAAGGGAACAAGGTAGCGGGTAGAAGTAGAAGAGTGAGGTGGGATAGGGTAGATAGGGAAAGAAAAATAGTGAGGAAAAATAGGAAAGAAGAAAATACACAATAAGTAATTATAGCTTAGAATGTGAATGGGATGAGTTTACCCATAAAATGGAAATGGATAGCAAATTAAAAATTTGAATTCAACAATATGTTGCTTTCAGGAAATACAATAAAAATGAGAGATACACACAAAGATAAAATAAAGAGCAGGAGAAGAACGTATTATGTAAAAAAAAAAAAAAAAACCAGGGGTAGTAATCATGATCTCAGACAAAGTTAAAGCTAAAATAGACTTAATCAAAAACAAAAAATGGGAAAACAACACTATCAGCAATGTTATTCAATATTGTTTTAGACCATTTAAAATAACTAGACAGTATAAAATACCTGAGAGCATATCTGCAAAAATAGACACAGGAACTGTATGAACATAAACATAAAACACTTTTTATACAAATAAAGTCAGATCTAAATAACTGAAGTAATATTTATTGTTCATGGGTAGGTAAAGCCAACACAATTTTTTAAAATGACTATTTTACCTAACTAATCCATTTATTCAATACCATGCCAATTAAATTACTAAAAAATTATCTTACTGAGTTAGAAAAAATAGTAAAGATCATTTGGAAGAAAAAAAAAGTCAGGAATTTCAAAGAAACTGGGGGGAAATCTATAAAGGAAGAAGATTCAATAGTATCAGACCTTAAACTATAAAGTGAAAGCATTGTTGAAGTATAAAATGGATAATTTCAATTATTTTAAGTTAAAATTTTCTTGTATAAATAAAACTAATGTAGCCAAGAATAGAAGAAATGCAGAAAATTGGGGGGAAAAACTTTTATAGACAATCTCTCAGATAGGATGTGGTTGTGTCAAAATATTGCTGTAGCATAAGAAATGATGACCTGGTTGATTTTGGAAAACATGGAAAGACTTGAACCTATGAAAGAAAATGCCATCCACATTCAGAGAAAGAGATCACAAGTGGAAATATGCATAGTATACTCTTACATATATGTGTATATGTATGTATGTATATATATATATACACACACACACATTTCAGGATATGCAATAAAAATGTGTGTATATGTATATGTGTGTGTTTATACATATTTATGCATGTGTATATATCCATATATATATTTCCATGTTTAATTGCAGCCTGGGGGTACAATAAAGTAAAAAGTGCACATCAGAGGACAAAAGAAAACCTATAAGGAAGCAAAGAAAAGCTGGGCAGCTTTAAAAACAATATGTAGTATTTATTATATAGGGTTTCTTAAAATGGAAATTGTTTTATATTGAATTATCTCTTATGTCCTGCTGTGTACATGACAATGTTTTTTTTTCCTTTTCTTTAAGTTTAAAATGAATTTTAAAATTTACCAAAAAGAAAAAGAAAGAACCGGGGAGCTAGAACTATACAGATGATAACCAGTAGAAAATAGGACCTGTTCTGCTGGCTCTCACAATGCAGCACTATGGGTGTAGGCAGGCCTTGCTCTCCTACGTGCAGGTTTCCTGGAACAGCTGCCAGAATTCAAGAATGTGAGCTGCTGCCATGTGGCTCACTGATCCAGAGTGCTTCAAAGGTGGGCAGGAGCTGAGCAACTGACCCAAAGGCTTGCTGGAGCTCTGCCTGAAGCACCAATACCTGACTTGCCTACTTCCAAAGGATGCTTTAAGTGAAAGTCTGAATGAATTGTCCTAGCTTACATAGATGATACATGGATGGTTTTGTCAAACTAGCTGACACGGGCTCTATAGGATTGTTGTGAGAATCAAGAGAGAACAATATTTGAAAGTAACCAAAAAGTGCTATGTAATTTCAGCTATTACCAATAGTAATAGCAATACTTAACAATTATTACATACAATGACAATAATCCAAGAGCGTTGTCCTTGGCTTATTGGGGGGGAATAAACCCAAGAGCAGGAATCATTCTATTATTTTCTTGGGAGGTCTGGGGGGAAGGACTGCACTCTAGTACCTAGTACAGTTCCTTCCTTTCCCATAGTTGGGTGTTTATTAAATAATTCTCGAATTGCATTTGACTTATTTGATTAAAGCATAACCCTGGGAATAGCTGTGGATTTGAATCTCTGACTCAACTCATCGACTCACATTAACCTTGGGCTTCTCTTCTCTCTCTCATAGTTTTCTTATTAGCAAAGCACAGATAATAACCCCGGGGCTTTGGGTGGAATACCTCATTGTTGATCAGGTGCTTTAGGAAAATAATTTCAAAAAACTCTGGTTTCACTGCAAGAAGGCCAAACAGGTTCCTTTGGCAGAGGCCCTTTCAATCTCCCAGACATTACAGAGCCAGGAGCTGGAGCATGCCTCCAATGCTGAATACCTTCATATATTATTTATGTTACTGCAGAGAGGGGAAGGCATCGAACAAAAGCATCCAACTTGCATTCTTAAAGTAGCCTTCTGGAAAAAAAAAAGCTGCACTGGATTTTTCCTCATTTCCTTTCTTTGTATTTGAAGAGATAGGGTTATTATTTGGCAAAAGAACAGCAGGAATATGAGGTCCAGACTCATTTAGACTGCTGTTAGTGCTTACTTTTTCACTTAGAATCATAAATCTCCAAGCTGGAAGGGATGTCCAAATTCATCTAATCCTACTCATTCCCACAGACGAGGAAAATGAAGACAAAAGAGGGGAAGTGGCCAAGATGGTGGCTGGAAAGCAGGGACTTGCTTAAGCTCGCCCCTAGATCCCTCCAAACACCTGTAAAAGTGGCTCTGAACAAATTCTAGATCTGCAGAACCCACAAAATAGTAGAGAGAAGCAGGGCTGCAGCCCAGGAAAGCCTGGATGGTCACTGGGAAGGGTCTATCACACAGAGCTGGGAGTGGAGCAGAGCAGATCCCAGCATGGGCCATGCCAGGACCAACCAGACTGGGGGCCAGGCAAAACAGGGTGTAGCACCCTGAATCAGTGAGCTGTGGCAGTTACCAGATTTGTCAACCCACAAACGCTAAAGACAACAGAGCAGGTTAGCGGAAAGACTACTGGAAAGGAGTGAAAAGAGTGCTCAGTGGGCCACAGCCCCGGGGGCGGGGGAAAGTAGTGCAGCTTTGGGACTGCTTCTAGAGCACCAGCTGTGGTTGCTTACGGCCCCAGGTCCACCCGGTGCTGGAATTAAGCAGCGGATCAGAGTGGGAGTGCAGAGCCTGCTTGGATCTGGGTCGTGATCTGGGTTAGCGGTTCTTGGGGAAGAAGGAGTGCTGGTGTGGCACAGTTTGCTGTGTAGAAGTAGCTCTGAAAACAGCAGCACTTGGCCCCTAAAGCTTGGGACAAAGTACTCTCCACTCTACAGTCATACACTGACAAAAAGCTCAAGGGTCAAGTAGTTGGCTGGGAACATGGCCAGGCAGCAAAAAAGGATGCAGATTCAGATTCAGACTCAGACTTTGGAATTTTGTTTTTTTGGTGACAAAGAAGAGCAAAACATACAGCCAGAAGAAGTCAACAAAGTCAAAGAGCCTACATCAAAAGCCTCCAAGAAAAATATGAATTGGTCTAAGGCCGTGGAATAGCTCAAAAAGGATTTGGAAAAGCAAGTAAGAGAAGTAGAGGAAAAATTAGGAAGAG
>CM053622.1:311784853-311808784 GCA_028646595.1 Phalanger gymnotis | reverse complement strand
AAGTCACCAATCCACACCCACACAGGTTTCACACCTGACAGGGCCCTGGGCCTGGGGCTTAGCACTTAACAGCTGAAAGTACTTCCACTCAAAAGAAACAAAAGCCATGCTAATGAGACAATTTTGCTTAACACACTCACTCAGACAATTCTATATAGTTCTAAAAATGAAGGCAGTGTGGTATGGGATGAAGAGAGCCTAGGATGGTGGAAGGGGCCATAGAATGGAAGTCAAGAGACAAGGCTTTTGTCCTGGTTCTTGTTCTAGGCCTGTGACCTTGGACAAGCCATTTCCCTTCTCCGATCTTGATTTCTCATAAATAAAATGAAAGGGTTGGAGTAGGTGATCACTAAGCTCTTTTCTACCCTTAAAAATTATTATGTTGATCTAGCTTAGTGTGGCACACTATTAAGAACTCTGAGGTCTAAGGACCTGGGTACAAATTCCAGTTTTTCCATCTATTTCTACCTATATTCCCTTGGGCAAGAGACTTATTACATAGCACAGCGGATAGAATGTTGGAGTTGGAGTCAGGAAGACTTGATTTCAAATCCTGCTTCAGTCACTCACTACAATTACTAGCTGTGTGATACTGAGAAAGTCTCTTAAATTCTCTGGGCCTCAGTTTCTTCATCTGTAAAGTGATGGGGTTGGATTCCAACACCTCTAAGGTTGAACTTACTGTTCTTCAGTTTCCTCGTTTATAAAATATGGGGATTAGACAAGATGATCCCTGGGATTCTTTCTAACTTCAACATTATATGATCTCATGATGTTATTTCTGTCCCTATTCCCTTATCTCTGCCAATTGACCTGCAAAGGGGTTCTCACCCCTCCAATTTTCACCAATCATTTCCACCCTTATCAGTATCTTTATTAGTGAAAATATAGCTCCTGCAGTGGAACACCCAGAGCTAGAGGGTAGAAAGGGGGTGACTTATATCTTTCAAAAATGCTCTTCTACCTGCAATCTCTTTCTTTCAGGTCTAGGAGTCTATGTTAATTTGGGCAGTTGGACCCTCAAGGATCATTTCCTTTTTTGTACCTTATCCAACTCTCAGCGTGTTATTTTTGAGTCTTCATTGATGCCTGAAATACCTGTAGATGTAATTAATGTTCCACTCACTTCTTTTTTTCCAGATCATTAAAGTTAGATACAGTTAAGCCAGACAATAATATTTCTGGAACTTTCTAGGATGTCACCAGCCAACTTGATTTATAGTCAGTTCTGCTACAAAGCTTTTTTTGAAAAACTCAGATTTGTTCCAATGCAATTGATATGTTAGGGAAGAATTTGAGCAAGCAAATTTCAGATTTGCATACAGTGATTTTGTGCCCAAGAAATGATGAGAGTGTAGAAAACTTCGCCCAGCTGAGCGGAGGTGCATGGGAGTGTGCAATACCTTGAACACCTGCCTGCTACCTTGGTTCACTGTGTATGTTACCCCACGAGGTTGTGTTTTGCGGTTCTTTCACATTTCTGAACTTTTCTATACTGAAAAAAACAAAACACTTGTTTAACATTCCAAGTTGAATAAGTCCTGGAGTTGCTGTCCACCAAGGCTGCCCTCTTCCAGTCCCATTAATGTTGCCAGCCTGGACCTCATGGGAACAGGTATAGGCTGAGCGGCAGCCTGAGACCCCAGATGTTGCCGTTGCTTATTGTAGTACTTATTATCATCTCATAACCATTCAACATGTATAAAACCGTGCTAATATTTTCAGTAAGATGTTCCTATCTTCTATCTTTTTTTGTTACTGAAGTTTTTGAGTATTATATCCCTAACCCCATTTCCCCCATAGGTCCTGTGCTTTTTATTGAGTGGTTTCACATAGCACAGTCATTTTTAGGAAAACATATGTTGAGTTACAGTAGAACTGACTGAAGTCTTTTTAAAATAATTTATTTTCTTTTTCATTTTTAAAATGTGGAAATGGAAGGGTTAATGACTTTACTAACCACCTTGATCTGTTTGACCTCCCTTACTATCCAGAGGAGGCTGGACTGACTTCGGAATCAGAATCAGTGAATCAGGAGGCAAAACTGAGCATCCCTCAAGTTTGACAGAACTGAGATCCTTTTCAGTGTTCACTTGCTGAGCCCATAACTCCCTCTGCTGTGCCAATGACCACAGCTGGTTCATACCAGCTCTAATAAATGGGAACCAGCACAAGCATGCTAGTTCCAGGACCTTGGGGAGCTTTTCTTTTAGCCTGACCCTCTTCCTTGTTCTGTGTAGGCATCTCATGATCTTTGTGAAACACACACACGCACACTGGGAAATGGAAACTGAACCCAAGGGACTATGGCAGTACTCAATAGGGCTATGACATGGGGGGGTGGGGAAATTCGAACCCCTGCTGTCAGTACCTGATTGGGCCATGACATGGCCATTCCCAGCCAGCTTTATAGTTTTTCTTTGTCTTTATGATCTGTGCAGCCTACTCCCAAAGGGAGCTCAGTTCTGACTGCAGCTCCCATGCACACATGTCCTCCACTTTGACAGAAAATAAAACATGCATACAAGCTAATTCTGTTTGTCTTTCTCAGACCAAACTCTGGAGGTCGACAGAAATGAGCTGGAGAAGGAAATGACAAACCACTTCAGTGTCTTTGCCAAGAAAATCCCAAAATGGGGTCACAAAAAGTCAGACATGACTGAAACAACTGATCGATAACCACAACAACAAACTCTGATAGGTGGTGATGAATGAAGTCAGTCAGTCAGTTAATGAATGAGCATTATTAAGTGCCCGTGATGTGCCAGGCACTGGAAAGAAAGATTCAAAGAATTGTCATTTAAGTTCAACTGAGGTCTTGCTGACTCCAAGTCTACAGCTTCAGCCATGCGGGCACCATTGCTGCAGGGTCCTTCTAACTCTGTAAGTGCTACAGTTCTATGTAGTATCTGATGGATCATTAATGGCTACAAAATCTCAATCAGTGCTCGCTTAATGCAAATAAGTAATTAGCCAATTTGTTTGTCCTTCCTCGCTCTGTGAATGCTTCTAATACTTCTAATTCATAGATCTTCCCAGGTCCGAGAGGCAGAAAACTTAAAGACACCTCGAGGAAGGTTCCTTGAAGTATGTGAAATGACCAAATTTATTTCCCTTGGACTAAGGAGGTTAATCATTTCTACGGCTCAAATCAGCCCAAACTTATACGCTGAACAGCTGCCTCTGCAGAAGCTCACACACACACACGCACACACGCACACGCACACGCACATGCTCACACGCACGCACGCACACACACACAGGCATACACACGCACGCAGACGCAACCAGTCTGTTGTTAATTGAAGTGTTGCCTTTAAAACCCCATCAGCTCTTTGGAGACTACAGTGTCTGCATCTCTGTTTATGAAGCATGAATAAGTGATGATTTGCTGTCTGAAAAAGGCGTTTGAAAAGAGTCCCTCTATACTAGCCGCCTCTGGCCCTCAGCATTGTCCCCTAGCTGCCAAAGCCTGATTCCCCTTCAGGGGGATCACAGAGCTTCGTCAACACCTGCAAAAGTTAAATGAAAACAAAAGCCACTTTAAAGGGGAAAAATGTTTTTGAAGCAAGGAACCTTAAAGAGATTCCTCTTTTATAATAGTTGCCTTCTTCCAGGGCAAGTTTCAGAAATAACCCTTATCCTCTCTTTTCCCTCCTATCAAAGAATGTTGGGCTTGGCTGTGAAGAGCCCAGCTGCGGGCCCAAACAGGTCTCTTAGCTGGTCACCCTTCATTTGGCCTGCTAATCCCAAACCCAAAGCCACCATGCCTGGAGCCTCATTTGGTCAGTTAGGTGGATATTACTCTACTTGGGGACCTTGCCAGAGGCCCTAGCTAGAAATCACTCCCTACACATATACTGCCGACGTGTGTTTACATTTATGTGCTCTCCCCCCAACCCCCAACTATTTCTGGGGCCTATTAGCACAGATTTCGTGCAGGTGGCTTGGGTGACCCCCATGTGGACCTCTTCTAGCAAGGACTCAAGATATAGGCCCAGAGCCAGCTGCAAAGTAAGTGCTCGGAATCCAGCCTGGGGCAGCCTGAGAGGCCACCCAAACACTGAGCTTGGTTGATAAAGCACAGGATGGGCAGAAATGCAAGAGTTGAACAAAGGCCAAAGCTCCCCTTTGTCAAGAATAATAATAAATGTGGAGCTTGTCATTGACAGTGGTTCTCAGTGTAAGGCAGCTGATTGAAATATAAAATCCTGCACTCCCTGAGGATAAATCATCGTATTCACCTTCTCTGAGAATATCACCTGGCAGTTGCCAGCAGGGTAGTTTACTTTTCCATTACTATTAGCTGTTTTCATATTACCAAAGCCCGTCTTTCCTTCCTTTAAAAATGTCAGCTCAGCTTTTCTCTCCCTTTCTTCTCTGTTCTTACTGCCGCTATCCCAGGGTAGGGTCTTATCACCTAATCCCTGTAGACGGTAAGTCATGGGCAGAGTACCATGCCAGATGGAGGAAGGGTGGGGTCACATAACAGACTGAGAAGATTGTGGAAAGGTTCATGGGAAGGTAGCCTTTAAAATGGACCTTAAAAGCTGGGTAGGATTATAACTGGGCAGCTAGGTGGCACAATGGATAGAATGCCAGGCCTGGAGTCAGAAGACTCATCTTTATGAGTTCAAATCTGTCCTCAGACACTTACTACCTGTATGACCCTGAGCATAGTCACTTATCCCCATTTGCCTCAGTTTCCTCATCAGTCAAATGAGCTGGAGAAGGAAATGTCAAACCACTCCAGTATCTTTGCCAAGAAAACCCCAAACGGGGTCATGAAAAGTCAGACATGACTAAAAAATGGATCAACACGAAGAATTATAACTGGTAGAGGTAGAGGTGGGGTGGGGAAAGGTATCACAGGCAAGACTTAACTGCTCTCCCTGACTCTGTCCATTCCCAGTTTATCCTATACGCTGCTCCCAGCCTTGATCACGTCTCAGCTTTAAAACCAACAGTGGTTCCCTGCTACCTAACACTCAGAGCTGCATCTCCAGCCACGGTCTCTTTCCCACATCACCAGCTGCAAGCATCTCGAACCAACACATGCAGAGTAAAACTCGTTATCTTTCCCTGTCAAACCCACTCCTCTTCCAGACTCCTCTATTTCTGTTGAGGGTGTGACCATCATTAAAAATCTTTGCTTTTGCCCTTGATTCCTTCTTCTTGTTAACCCCACATGGCTGAAAGGTTGCTAAATCTTCACATTTTTAACTCAGTAAAGACTCTTGCAGTGAATAGAGCACCAACAATACAATGAGGAGGACCTGAGTTCAAATCCAGCCTCAAACATTTACTAGCTGTGTGACCTTGGGCAAGTCACTTCACCCCAATCTCCTCTTTCCTCCCCCCACCCAAAAAAATAAAGGCTCTTTCAGCCATTCTCTTCTTTCTATCCACACAATAGCCACTCTAGTGGTGATCATCAGTAGATCTATTCCCATATATGCTTATCAAAGTGATTTTCCTAAAATGTAGGCCCAATTATGTCACTCTATTTTTCAACAAACCAGTGGCTCTATATTACTGCAAGTATTAAATATAAACTGCTGCAGTTAAAGCTTTTCATAACCTATTTCCCATCTACCTTTCCAGTCTTATTATAATATTATCCCCTTTCTGAATTTTATCTAAATTCTGAATAATTTGAATTCTGAATATCATCCCCACCTGAAGCCCAGTCATACTAGCCTTCTTATGTTCTTTGTACAAAGTACTCCATTTCCCATTTCTGTGCCTAGAATGCACTCTCTCCTCTGCTCAATCTCTTGGAAACCCTATTCTCCTTCAAAACTCAGTTAAAGCTTACCTTCTACATGAGATTTTCTGTGATCTGTCCAGCAGTCAGTGCCTTCTCCATTAAAATCATGTGTGTACATATGTATGTGTGCATGTATAAATAATATATTATACATTAACATGTATATGTACATTAATACATCAGATGTATACATAAGTGCCATCTCACTTAATTAAATATAAGATTCCAGAGGGCAGGAACTTCTGTTTTTGTATCCTCAGTCCCTCTTAGGCACTAGACACTTAACAAATGGTTGCCATTTTATTGATTGATGACCTTTCCAGTCAACTTCAAATGCCTCAGACAGGTTTTTAAGGTCCTCTACAACATGGCCCCACCCTACCTACCAAACCTTACTTCCCTACAATCCCCAGAAGGCAGCCTCTTCACTGTTCTGACATATGCGATGCTCACTCTTGTCTCCTGGCTTTGCCCTTTGTCCTCCACCCATCTTGCCCAGAATGCTCTCCATTCTTTCCCATATCTATCTAGATTCTACTCATTCTTCAAGACCAAGCTCAAATTTCACAACCCCCTGAACTCCTTCGCCAACTATTGCAGTTCACACAGACTGAACTCCTATTGAAATGGCAGTCATTACAATGTGGTTCCACACTTGTTATAATTGTTCCCTTCTTGATGCTACAGGTGAGAGGTGAGTGCCAGGTAGACACCAAAAGTGGATAAGCAGCCCTGAAAAGGACTCAGCAAGCTCTCACACCTGATGACCTTGTACAAGTCTGCCTCACTTAAATCCAATTCACGCACCAATTAAGACATCAGTCACCCTGTAGTGTCATTGGTCCTCTTTGAAAACAAAGGACAAGCAACAACAATTATTGTTCTCTTATTCAGCTTCAACTTCAACCAACAATTACTAAGGACCCCCTTGATGCAAAGTATGGTGCTGTAGTGGAAATGAGTAGTCAGAAACACACTGACAACAGCAATAACAACAAAAAAAACTAGAGAAGCAGCATAAAAGATATTAGCAGATTTGTGGCCAAAGTAGGAGGACAGCTGGTCATGTATGAACAATGAGGATTAAATGAAGGCCAGCCTAGAGGTGGCATGGTCCAGTACAAAAAGACTGAGGAGTTAGGTTCAAATCCCACCTCTGAGGCTTACTGCCTGTGTGATCTTGGCTAAGTCATTCGCCTTCCCTGGACCTTAGTTTCCAAATAAATATGTGAATGGATTAGGTCTGATGAGCTCTGAAGTCTCTTTTGGCTCTTTCTCTACAATCCTATAAACATAAACTCCATTGGAACCTTGTCTTTTGGGTTCAGATTCTATTCTTTCCTAGATTAATTCAGAAAGGGGGCTCAAAGCATTTGAGCCTCCTGAAACATTCCAGTAGATTCAACTCACATAGCTCTATGGTATGTTTGTGGGAGACTCCCCTGAAATAAGTTTTGGAGCACAGGAACCCCAATCAGAAATTAGTCAGGGAGGTACATGTGATGCCTACCCCTAAGCTGGAGGAAGTCTTCTGTCAGAGATAGGGCCTTGGGATAATTGGGTTAAAAAACAGATTTAAGCTCAATGGCATTAGTAAGTTATGTTCCCAAGGGGCTTGGCATGTGGTTGAGAAATCTCCTAGAGAGGAAATACCCATTCCAGTCAAAGTTCAGAGAAACAGACCCCATACTGAAGAAAATCCATAAAAGAATTTTTCCCTAGTCTGAGAAGTAAATATGTCCCTTCTTTCTTATATATACCATATATGTTCATCTATTCTTCCCACTAGTGGAAGGAATATGTATGTGTTATATATGTGCACTTATGTATGTGTATATATAGTATATGTGAATAATGTGTGTGTGTGTGTGTGAGAGAGAGAGAGAGAGAGAGAGAGAGAAAGAGACAGAGAGAGAGAGAGAGGGAGAGGGAGAGAGAGAGGGAGAGGGAGAGGGAGAGGGAGAAAGTATATGTTTCAGATATATGGAGGGAAATGTTTTACTGGTTTTTTCTTACTGTTATTTTATTAATTCTTTTTACAAATATAATAAAAATGCTTTGAGCTAATTATATTCTCTAACTAGAAAAGGTGAAAACAATGGTGGAGGTATATGAGCTATAGTTTTAAATGGCTATAGAATCACAGAGTACCTTAAACTCTAAGAAACCTTATATGTTTAAATGGCTATAGAATCACAGAGTACCTTAAACTCTAAGAAACCTTATATGTTAGACCAGCTTGGAATTGCCTGCAGGTGCTACATATAGAAAATACTATTCTAGGTGATACAAAGCTGAAAAACAAGCAAACAAAAAAATCTTTGCCCTCATGGAACTTACGAGAGAGCATTCTAAGGAGGAACACCTTCTGACACCATCTGCAGATATTACTTCACTCTAGAATGTTAATTAGGACTTTGAGACTAAATTAATCTCCAAGATTTTTCCATTGATGCTTCTCCTGTCCTATAGCTAGCAAATTCCTATCTCTGGATCTCCCAACCCTTATAATTCAGAACTGGTCAGGTTAGACAAAAACTCTGCTTCTACAGTATTGTATTTTATAGTTTCATCTGCACTTTCCTCTATCTCCTTTCAACTCTGTTCATAGTGATATTCTCAACCCCACCCCTCCAACTTTTCTCGGTCTTTTTTCAGGTAAAGGTTTACTACCACTGGAAGCCAGTGAACTCTTCTCACTGAGTTGCTTAGTAAATGCTTCTTGGATTTAATTATAGAATTCAAGGGAGGATTCTATAGGAGAGGTGTGAAATGCTAGACTTTTCTGATCTGGCTGGACCAGGGAATATTAGCCTGGTATGTGCTAGTAGAGGACTATGTAAATTAGACTGAATTGCACAGAACTACAAACATATGACTTGGAAAAAGGCTTAGCTCTGAAGTCCAAGGACCTAGGTTCAAATCCTACCCCTGAAGTGATCTTGGGCAAGTCACTTAACCTATGTAGGTCTCAGTTTCTTCATCTGTAAAATGAAGGAGTTAAACTACATGGCCATAAAATCTTTTCCACTTGAGATCTATGATTATATGATCTATGACCCTTTGCCTGCTACCTCTCCTTATACTATAAACCCTTTGGGCAGTGGGGGTGAGGAGGGGAGTGAGGAAGAGAATAAGCATTTATTAATCACCTTCTATGCACCAGGTGGGACAACTAGGTGACAGAGGGGATAGAGTACTGGGCCTGGAGTCAGGAAAACCTGAGTTCAAAACTGAGCCCAGACACTTACTAGCTCTGTGATCCCGGGCAAGTCGCTTAACTCTGTTTGCTTCAGTTTCCTCATTTGTAAAAGATGCTGGAGAAGGAAATAGCCAACTGCTCTATATCCCTGCCAAGAAAACCCTAAATGGGGTCATAAAGAGACATGACTGAGCAATACAACTAGTCTCACCATTCCTCTCTGCTCTTCACAGTCTTTCCTTCAGTTTAAAGCCTATAGAGTCAAGTTATCCAGTTCAATGCTATACCATTGTCTTCTCTTTGACAGTTTGTCCCTTAGTCTTTCCACAATTCACACCTTGCCAATCCTCAACCCTGGATAACTCCCAGCCACCTCCCAAGCTGCTAAATTATCCTTGATGTCACAAAATTGTACAATTTGAGTCCACAATAAAGTCATACTTCCTAATCTCAATTAGGCTCTTACAACTGGATGGTAATCTTCATTTATCCCCGATTGACTCCATCTTTTCTGTGTGTGTGTGTGTGTGTTTCTCTCTCTCTCTCTCTCATACATACACACACACACCCTTCTGCAGTGGCTTATAGACATTAGCTCCTACAGAATCTATAGTTATAATGTATAAGAGCAAAGTAAGGATGATTTTTTTTTCTAAATTCTGAAAGTACAGCTACTGCATCTATTGATGCTGCTACCCAGTAGCAATGTTAGGTATTTGGCATGCTCTCCTAATCCATTCTGAGTGGAATCACTTATTTGTGAGATGGAAAAAGATATTTAGATGTCATTCTACCTGCAAAGAGGAACAGTGTCTGTCTATTCAAAGTTCTGGCTTGATATCACTGTGACTATTCTTGCCACCTCCATAAAATCACTTCTCTAGAGTTCTTTAAGATAAGAAGGTTAGTTTTGTTCTTGTAACACTTTTGTGTATCTCAGGCTTCAGCACAGACTGTTTTCCTGTCCTCCTCTGATACATTTATTCCTTTTCACTCTTTGTTCTGAGCTTATGATTCCCTTTAGATGTTCATTTAAAGGTAGAGCTATATGGCTATGTGTAAATAAACATGAGGGGAGATTTGAGGAAGGGTATGGGAAAAATGCAAACCTTCATATACAACATGCACAGAGGAACACAATAATGTACTGATATATATGCACATTCACATCCACCCACACACACTGGAGGTGTTGCCATGGGATTTCTTCAACAATAAAAAGACTCCTATCTCAACACGATTGTTCTTACAGACATCTTTTTGCCCCTGTAAAGCCTGTTCAAATGTCAGACCCTAACATGAGGCACATAACTATTTGGTATTCCCTCTTTCCACAGAGGAACAACCCCACCAGTTAATCAGCTGGGCTTGGAAAAGGACTCAAAGGCATTGTTCATTCAGAGGATTTTGAGGATTCTATGATAGTCATTCACTTACTCCATAGACATCTCCCCCCAAAAGTGAATAGATTTCTTTAAAAGGAGAAGTCAGACGCTTGCCAAATATCCATTAGTTAAACTATCAGGCCCAACAAAATGAAAGAAAGAGGTAAGGAAACACTGGTCATGTACGATAGGAATGCTAATGGTGGAGGTATATCATGAGACTTCTCTGTCTGAGCGGCTCAGTACAAATTACATCCCATGTAACTCTCCCTAATTAGGTAGTAAAAATGTTCATCAAGAGATGCAGCTAGTGTTCATGCAATGTGACTTGCTCAGAAATCTTTTTTTTTTTCCTTTTTACAGCATTAACCCATTATAGTCAGATTGGAAAAGCCTGGGAATTTTCCTATAAATCACCCCAAAAGAGGCATACTTAAAACTCCTTAAATTCATTTCCTACCAGTGGCAGGGGGGTGGGGGTGGGGTGGGGGGTGGAGGGGGGGTAGGGGGGAGTGGTCAGGGGGAGGAAGAGAGGACTAGGACAAGGGGAAGCAGTTTGTTCAATAACCAACTATTTGTCAGCTCTTCGTTCAATTCACCCTGTCTCGTCTCACAAAGAACTGGGAAATTATCAAAAATAGCTCATTTTTCATATCTGAGCAAGGGGTAGAACACATACTGAGCAGACACCAGGGAGGATCAATAGCCCTAAGGTTCAGCACTGTTTTTTTTCCTACAGGACTGACCTAAGACAAAGTAAAGATTTGTATAAAGACCAGCACAATTCCTCATCGATGATGTTGCAATTGTCAGATGCTTGGTCTATACTAAGACTTTGCATTAAGATTTCAAGAGATTTAGGTAACTTTTTTGAAAACTTTTTTTTAACATATCTCCTTTGCAATATATTTTCTTTCTTTTTTTAGTTTTGAACTTAAATCTCAGAAAAAGAGAGCATTTCCACGCAAAACAAAAAACAAAAAGAGAATTCTATTCTTGGCTCTGAATCGTCATTTCACACTATTTGCTTTAAAATATACACATATACAAATATATATGCACATAAATATATATTATTATTTGTTACTTCCTTTTAAAATATATTTTTTCACTAGATATTTCCCAATTACTTTTTAAATTTTTTAACTTTTTTTAAATTTTAAGTTCCAAATTCTCTCCCTCCCTTCTGCCCCTCTCCCACCCCTTGAGAAGGAAAGCAATATATCAGTTATAAATCACATGCTTCACTTTCAAAACTGCCCTGATTGTCTGTGCTTCCTTCAAAATGCAATAATTATTTTTAATACCAAAAGATGATTGACAGAAAGCCACACAGGCTTAATTTTGGTTGAGAAAAAGTAGTTACAGTCCAGTGAAGTTTGTTTTAGGGATTATGGTAGAAGACATTTTTGTTGTTGTTGTCAAAAATATAATTTTTTTCTTTTAAAACAGGAAAGAACTCTAGGAGAGAAGTCAGGAAAACTGGGTTCTAGACCAAGCTGGGCCACCAAATATCTATTTTAGCATTAACTAGCTGTGTGTTCAGAAGAGAGTGACTAAGAAGATGAGCAGTTTAAAAACAGAGGAAAAAGATTAAAAGCAGAAGAAAAACTGAAGGAAATGATGACACTAGTCCAGAGAGAGAGAGACTGGCATTCAGTCAGACTTCAAGTTTTACAGTTGGACATAGTTCTCAGGTTACATGGTGTTTCAACAATCCGGCTAGCAGATTCTGTGGGGGTGTAACATCTACCCACAGCCAGCACCCAGAAAGCTGCCAGCAGCACATGTTCTTTTGATCTGCTTAACTAAGGAAAGCAAGGTGAAGGGGCTGACAAGCTTACTTTAATTCAGCATACAAATATCATCCACTTAGCTTAGGTGAAAAAGACCAGCACACTGAACTTCAGAACAAAATACAAATTACAAACATGGACAGACAGACCTTGTCTGAATCAAATCCCAATACATTGTTACCAGAGTTCAATGAAGTCTCAGCATCCGGGTTTACAAGCTGGAGGGCTCATTAGCTACAGCTGCCCAGAGTCTCCTCATCAACACTATCTCGAGAGCCCTGCACAAATGGGTCTGTCCTCCCTTCTTATAGGGCTTCGGATGTCATCAAACACCATCTGAATGACCAGCATTTAGGCTCTGGTGATTGGTTCTTGAGTTGGCCCCTCCCCTTAGGACCCTGGGAGGTTCACATCCACATAGATTAGGTTAACACCTAATAGGGCATGGCTCTGGAGTTAGCACTTCCCCTTAGACAGCCCCACCTTGGGCCCCACCCCAGTCACCAATCCACACCCACATAGATTCCACACCTAATAGGGGTTTGGGCTTAGCATCTAGTAAGGCTCAATGAAATACACTGAATTACTCAAAACAAAAGCCGAACTCTTCAAGGGTTAGAACTAAGTGCTAAGGAGCCCATTTTGCTTACCAACACACATGGTCATAGAACTTAGAAATATAAGGGACTTTTTTATTCTTTTTTTTTTGAGGGGGGAAGGCAGAGCAATTGGGGTTAAGTGACTTGTCCAAAATCGCACAGCTAGTAAATGTGTCAAGTGTCTGAGGTCACATTTGAACTCAGGTCCTCCCGACTCCAGGGCTGGCGCTTGACTCACTGCGCCACCTAGCTGCTCCCAAAGGGACCTTTTTAGAAAGAATACAATCCAATGACCTCATTTTACTCTTTTCTCTCCCTCATTATTCTGCCTATCACCATTTCCTTGGCATATATAATCGGAAAGGAATTCATTTGGGCCATGCCAGATGTAGCAGGGAGGAGGAAGAGACTAGGGCATTGGAAAGACGAGCCAGGATCATCTGGGGAGGTGAGACTGCTTTTGGAAGGAGAGAAGATAGAATAAAATGGTCACCATCATGGAGGCAATCCGCTTCCTTTCATGCAAGCCATGTTTGTGATAAAATTTTATTTATTTATTCATTCATTCATTTACTTATTTTTTCATTCATTCATTCATTCATTCATTCATTCATTCATTCATTTATTTAGTATTAAGAAACCATTCTTGGGAGTGCAGGGGCTAGGTTACCCATCTTTTCCTGTCCTGTGCCTTGCCATGTGTTTGTAAGCTGGGTTCAGTGTTTGGAGAGCTTTTCTCTAAGTGGAGTAATTAGGCCCCTTTTTTTCATATTTATTTTCAGCCTGGAGTCAGGAAAAGGAGTTCAAATCTAAACCCAGACATTTCTTAACTTTGTTAGGCTGAGTAGCTTCCTTTACCTTTGAGCCTCAGTTTCCTTATGATAAAATAGGGATATCTATAGCACCTCCATCCCAGAGTTATCGTGAGGATCAAATAAGATAACATTTGTAAAGCACTTTGAAGACAAAGCAATATATAAGTTTTTAAAGTGTTTTTAAGTTATTAACTATCTAGAGAGACAAGGAAAAGCTTCACGAAAATGAGATTTGACCTGGGACTTGCAGGAAGCCAGGAGGCAGAGCTGAGAGAGCAGGGCATGGCAGACATGGGGGGTGGGCATGCCCAAGGGTTCAAAGACTCTCAAGTAAGTCAGCCGCAGTAACTGGATATTAATGTTTAGAGGGGACGAAGGTATAAGACTCTGGAAGGCAGGAAAGGCCCAGGTTGTGAAGAACTTTAAATGCCAGATTGAGCACTTTGTATTTTCCCTGGAGTAACAGTCACTAGAGTTCACTGAGTAGGGGAGAGTGATATGGTCAGATAGACACATTTGAAAAATTACCTTGGCAGCTGAGCAGACTTTGGGATAGGAAGAGACTTGAAGCAGAGAGACTCTGTGCAGTCCAGACCAGAGGTGATGAGGACCTGAATTTGAATGGGAGCTGTATAAATGGAGAGAAGGGGATCTAGAAATTACAAGATTTGGCAATGGATTGGACATGCAGGGTAAGAAGAAGAGGAAAGTGTAGCGTGACACTGAGAATTGGAGCCTGGGTATCTGAGAGGTTGTGCCTTGAAGATATCAAGGAAGTACTGAAAAGTGAATGTTTGGATTGGCTTTTTTGGGGGTGGGGTGGGGATGATGAGTTCTATTTTGTATATGTTAAATTTGAGATGCCTACGACATACAGTTGAAGATGTCCAAGAGGCAATTGGAGATGCATGTCTGTGGCTCAGCAGAAATATAGATTTAAAAAAAATAAGGACAAAGCCTTGGGGGACACCCATAGTTAGCAGATCTGACCTAGATAAAGATCCAGAAAAAGAACCTGAGAAGGAAAAATCAGACAGGTAGGATGAGAACCAGGAGAAAGCAGTGACATGAAAACGTAAAGAGGAGAGAACATCCAGAAGAAGGTGATGCATGATATCTATTTTCAACTGTGTTAAAGATTATCATGTGAAAGAAGGATTGAGTTTATTTTTGTTTGGTTTTAAAGGGTAGAACTAAGACCAAATGATACAAATTGTGAGGAAACATTTCAACATAATATAAGGAAGAATTTCCCAATAATTATTCAAAAGTGGATGAGGTTATCTTAGACATAATCACTGTGTTGTGTTTTTCTCTTGCTTCTGCTTTTTTCCCTCCTCATCAGTTTCTACAAATCTCCCTGTGTTTCTCTGAATTCTTCATATTCATCATCTTACTGCATACTAATATTCCATTATGCTCATATACCATAGCTTTTTTCAGTCATTCTGTAATCAATAGATAGTTGTTCTGTTTCCAGTTCTTTGCTACCTCAAACAATGTTCGTTTGAGTACTTCATTATTTATTAGACTTTTATTTTAGTCTTTAAGTTTCATGGCATATTCAATGGCCTAGCATTAGGATTGTTGCGCAATTAAGCATGGTTTTCTTATAGTGTAAATCTCTAAACAGGCATCATTATTAAAGGGTATACATTAATAAAAATTCCTATACAGCTACCTTTTAAAGAAAAGCCAAGAATGGAAAAAGGGGTCAGAGGTACCTAGATCTCTGAGAGCCATAGAGAACTTGTTGTTACACGAGAGTGCCCTCTGGTGTTAGGTAGAGCAAATAACAACTAGTGATAGGTGGCAATATTCTGTTCCATACTCACTGAGTTTTAAATTCAGCCTTAAATACTGTTAATAGAGTCAAGGTCAATGAACTTCTCCCAACCTTAATCTTATCACAGACCTCAATTGGAATGATTCTTGGCAGGGAGGGTTTCATGGGGAAGGTAGCAATTGAGGTGGCCTTGAAGGATGAGCAGGGAATGGACAGATAGAGCTGGAGGGAGGTAAAGAGAAGAAAACTAGAGAGGAAGACATAAAATCTGTCAACAGCTTTTCTTCTTTGTTCAGAGTCTCCTTTGTTCAGAGTATCTTCTGACCTATCCAAAATAATCCTAAGAAAACCTTTAATTTACTCTATTTCCCCATATATGGCAAAACCTAAAGAAGTAGGACTGAGTAGTAAAAAGAAAATCTAAACTGAAGCACAAATCAACTACATTCTAATCCTCATTTTGCCATTATCTAATTACTCAATATCTCTCAGCCTAAATTTTTTCATCTGTTAAATGAAAATCTTGATCAAGATTATGTATTAGGTACATTTGAGTTCCAAAATTCTGTGACATTCTATTTTAAAAAGCTTGTATCTCTATCAGAACACACACAGGACCAACCACTTTAAGGTAGTTCCATCTTCTCCATGACCAGATTCTGGTCACTAGCTGCTTCATTTTTTCTATGAATGGATTAAACTCATCAGAGCTGCAAAATAGTCTTTGAACTCTGTGACTCAGCCAGAAGTTCCAACTCAATTTACTATCATTGATCTCTTCCTCTTACATTCTTTCTACCTTCTGATATTCACTGAAGAAAGCACATCTCTAAGTACCCTCTTGAAGGCCATTTGCTCCAGCTATCATATTTCCAGACACATAGGGCCAGGAGAGAAAGAGTTGGCATGTCTTTTGCTTCCTATTGCCCCCTTCAAGCCCTCTTCTCTTTGCCACTCATTCAGAAATCACATCTCCTCCTTTAAAATTCACTCTATCTTTTCCAAGTCCTTGTTGCTATCATTTACAAACCTTTGGTTTTCATATCCCTATTGTACAACCTATTGTACAACTCTCCATCCTTCTCAGTAGTTCAGCACCCAGCTTAGAGTCTCCTCTACCTCATCTCTCACCCCTTTCCTGTGAATACCATATGATTTCATCTCCTCACTTTTCTGATTTCTCATGATGTCTGTCCATTCTACTTCAGCCACTCACAGGACTATTCTTAGAACCATTCTTCCTATCCACTTCATACCCTGAACCCCGCTAAATTTTTCCCAGGTGCCAAATTTCTACTTGCAATTCTGCAGATCGGGAGGCTAAACTTATCTATTCTAGCTGGCTTTGCAGAACCCTTTTGGGGGTGTCTCTAAGGCTCATGTCTCTCTTGGAACAATATTCTCTGAGTTACAGGAGATTCATCTGACCTCTAAGCTAGTCATCAAAATGATAAAGCAGTGTAATTTTCCATTAAAAAAAATCTCTTGATAAATATCTCTACAACTGTTTCCTGAATCAGTTTCTGAGTATAGAACAGGGTAGCATACAGCTCAACTTGACTTCCTTGCCATGGTTAAAGATGATATCATATAGGATTATGGTCTTTAGAGCTACAAGGGACCTTAAAGATCATCTATTTAGTCACTTTCTAGAGAAGAAAAAGGAGAGACAGATTGCAGGTTCTCCACTTCTGGATTAGGGGAAGTGACTTGCCCAAGATCACATGGGTGGCGAGAGGCTGAGATGGGATTAGAATTCAAGTCCCCCAACTCTCAAACCCCAAGGTTCTTTATACTACCTGCATGTGGCCTCTTTACATTCTCGTTCTCCTATGTGGCACTTAACACATTCTAACTTGGTATTATAGATATTGTGTATTTGTGTAAATACATAGCTTTTCCGTGGAAGCTTCCCAAGAACTTGTTTCTGAATCTCTCTCTGGTCGTGGTACAGTACCTTCTCCCTTGTACGTAGATATACGAGGAAATGTGATTTTAATAGCATGTAGAAAACCTGATGTGGAAACTCCTGCACCAGTATAAATTGTAATCCATCAGTGACATACTAGATAGTCCCTGGAGCATTACCTGAGGCACAAAGAAATCAAGAGATTGCATCATATGCCAAATAAATTTCAGAAGCAGGATTTGAACCAAGATCCTCTTGACCTCAAGCCCAACACTCTCATCCATGATGACATACTGTCTCTTTTCTCCATAGTAAGAACTCAATATCTGTTGAATTGAATTGAATATTTAAAATTACTAATAATCAGAGAAATGCAAATTAAAAGAATCCAGTGCTATTTCCTTGCACCAATCAAGTTAGGACTGATCCAAGCTAGCAAAGATGGGAAAACATCATTGGAGGGTCAATGGGAAGATAAGTACACTAATTCATTGTTGGTGAACCTATGGATTGGTCCAACCATTTGGGAGATCATTTGGAATTATGCAAGAAGAGTTACTAAATTGTTCATATGCTGCTTGTTTATATCCCAAAGAAGTTAGCAACAGCAAAAACAGAATCATACACAAAAATGTTTACAGTAGCATTGTTTGTGACACCAAGAAGTTGTATATGTGTGTATGTGGGGGGTGTGTGTGAATATTACACTCAACAACCAGGGAATAGTTCAATAAATTATGATATATAAAAGTAATAAAATAATACTATGCCACAAGGAATAACAGATGTGGAGAATTCAGAGAATCATGGGAAGACTTGTATGAACTGATGCAGTGTAAAGTAAGCAGAGTCAAAAGAACAAGCAATACATATAATATCTAAAACAATGTAAGCAAAATCATGATTAAGAGACAACAAAACTTTGGTCAAATTAAGTGGTTAATGTTAGTATAATACTATCAAAGGTAAAAGAAACATCCTTTCTTTTAATGAATAAATTATTGGGGAGGGGGGAGGATATACTTTGTAGTGCGCAGGAGTAGGAGGTGAGGGTTTGGAAAATAAAAACAAAATGTATTGATGCTTTAAAAATAAAGTTGATAGAACAGCCAGTCAACAACCAACAAGCATTTATTAAGTACCTACTATGTTCCAGGCACAGTGCTAAGCACCAAGACCAAAATGAAACAAAATAGTCCCTGCCTTCAAGGAGCTCACAATCTAGTGGGGGAAATGACACATAGAATTATGTGTATTCAAGATATATACAATGTAAAAGGAAGGTGATCTCAGATGGAAGGCGCTAGCAGTGGGGGAGAACAGTGAGAGATACCAGGAAAGGCTTCTTGCAGAAGGTAGGATTTTAATCAAGGCCTGAAGGAAGCCAATGAGCAGAACCAGGAGGTGGAGATAAGGAGAGAAAGTGTTCTAGGCATATGGGATAGCCAGTGAAAATGCATGGAGTAGAAAAAAAAAAGATTTTCAAATGTCATTTAATTATAAAGCTTAGATTACGTGTATTTCTATCGCAAGTTAAGGTATTCAAAGAGTACGAGAGCATAAGACAACAAAACAGAGATAATAAATGCGCTGTCTGTGAATGGGTTATTCATCCGTCATTTATCCCCACCCAAGAGATGTGCACATTGACTTTAACCTAACTTTAACAGTGCTCTTCTTGTTTTTATCTTCCTTCTAAACCTCTTTTACTGTCTTTTAAATATAAATTTCATATAGATAAAGAGTTGGCCTTTGGGAAGTTGGAGTTGGGAAGACCTGGGTTCAGGTCCCACCTTAGATACATCCTGTGCCAGACCGTGTGACCCTGAGTAAGTTACTTAGCTTCTCTGTGACTTGAGCAAATATACTGCAAAGCATCTGCTGATGCGCCTCACTGGGAGTTCCCTATACCCAACGACATCACATTCTTTAAAAAAGACTGGCTTTAGTTACAAAGTCGTTGTCAATAAGCATATTGTTCTCTTAGTTTTTTTGCTTTCTTCACTGAATTACTTGATATATCTTCCCATATAACTTTGCATTGTATTAACCATCATCTGTTGTAGTACAATAATATTCTGTTTCATTCCTCAAGTATAGATTAAGCATCTACCACATGCTAGGTGCAGGACAGACTTTCCTATATTACAATTTATTTAGCCATTCTTCAGCTGTTGTTTTCTTTTAAATTTTTTTTAGTTATTACAAATGGTGCTGTTGGGAAAGTTTTTACACAGATGGGTCAAAAAAAATTTTTAAGTTAAAAGGATGGGATTGAAACTTAGAACTAAATAAAAATGTATTTATATTTATTTCATTAAATATTTCCCAGACACATTTAAAAAAACATTAACATTTCTTTTTTATAAATTTTGAGTTCCATATTCTCACCCTCCTTCCCACCCTTCCCCCACCCTTGAGAAGGCAAGCAATATAACATTGATTATACATCTCAAGTCACGCAAAACATATTTCCATATTAGCCATGTTACAAAAGAAAACATGCAATAAAAATAAGGAAAGTTTAAAAAGTATGCTTCAATCTGCAACTCCAAGTTCAACAGTTGTCTGGAGGTAAACAGCATTTTTCATCATGGGTCATTTGGAATTATTTCTGATCATTAGCTAAGTCTTTTATAATTGGTCATTGTTACAATTAAATAAAAATTTAAGCCTCTCATCACAGATGGAAGCATAGAATGATAGGATAATAGATTTAGAACTGATAGATTTAGAACCTTCAAGGTTATCTAGTACAGTCCCTTCATTTTACAGATGAAAAAATTGAGGCATAGAGCAGTTATGTGACTTGCCCAAGGCTACACAGTAAGTGGCCAAGGCTGGATTTGAACCAAGGCTCTATGACTTCAAATCCAAAGCTCCTTCCACACACCACAGTTGTGTCCTTATCCTTCAGGCGTGCAAATCAAGAAGTAAATCAAGTCCGATACGCATCAGTAGCTTGTGACTGGTTCTTCAGGTTTCTATTTCATCATCTCAGGAGACTGAAAAACAGTAAAAGAAGCCAAAATTGCCTCACTCATTTTTACTTCTAAGATAGGATTCTTCCTCAGGGAATAGACTGTACTAGATGACCTCTAAGGGCTCTTCCAGGTCTGGAAATGTGTGACTTTATGACAACAATAATATGATTTTACGACCATCACAATAAGTCTGATTTTAGGTGAAGAAGAGAGAACGAAGCACCTCAGAAATCACAGCCAGTTGAGTGAATCGAAGGAATTCAGCTAGAACAGCAGGACACCACTTTGGCTCCAGGAAGCACTAATTTACCAAGTGCTTCCAATTGTCCTTGATCTTTATGCTATGATAATTGATTGAAAACCCATGAAGTGTGTAGCACTGGAGTATTTACAGTGGTAGCTAGACAAGGTCCCTCTAGGAGTTAGTAGCCTGGTAGAGAAATTACTGGGACACAGTATGACACTAAAAACAATTACACTTCTCTTTATGAAATGAATGTTTTCATAGAAAGATGTTTGTAAAAGAAGTCAATTTCCTATTGGTTTTCCTTATAATTTTTCATATGTATGCCTCACTGTTTTCTTTATTTGTAGAAAACAGAAGACAATGTTGCCCCAGTCAAGACTAACTATAGGTTTTACCAAGTCCTTCAGTCCTAAAGCTTCTATTATGTAGGCTTAGAACTGGCAACCTTGGCCTCAGAGGTCTTAACATAGGAAACTTTGGGTTTTGACCCTCAGGTTTGAGATTTAATGACCTTGAGGTCAATGGGCTTGGCAGGTTTGGTGACCTTAAGAGTCAGTGGTTCTGACCCTTGGGGTCAGTGAGTTTAGGGAATTTGGGACCTGGATTTTTGGTGACAACTTTGGAGTCAGTGCATTTTGTAGTAATGCTGGGGGGCTCTATGTAACTTCCCCAAAGTCAGACAGGTAGTATGGTGGCAGCTTTACAGCACATTAGTTTGATGGTCTTATCTTTAGCCTGTTAGCCCAAGGACTTTAACTTTAGAATCTCACTGCTAAAGGCTTTGACGGCTTCTGCCTGGGCTAGAGGTTTTGACACTCTTAACCTTAATCATCTGCAACTCCTTCTGATTATACTTCTTATGCAAACAAAGGATCCTCAGAAAATTGAAATCAATCCTTTTCAGAGACTCATTTCTATAACCTAATTCTCTGGATGTTATCTGTGGGACTGGTTGTGGGTAGTCTGGACTTGGTCACATTTACACTTCCACCTGTGCCACTGGAAGCTCCATCAACAGGAAAACACCATTTTAACTGTCATTTTAAAATATCTATAAGAACTATTCCTATGCCCAGTAGGCTGGGACAGTGAGCCTTCTTCCTCTCCACTAATGCATATGAAACTGTTCGGTCCTGAAGGAGTCTTGCCTCTAATCATAGGGGTTAGGCTTTTTTTTCCCACACTCTGTGGCTCTTTACAGAACTACAACAGCACCCTGGGAGGAAATAATTAAAGCTTAGATTTTAGTTCATTCTGAAGTCTCCCAAAGGGAGAAGAGTAGAAAGGTACTCAGAGTACACTCTGGCTCAGGTATAGGACAGCTACTTATTTCTTCCTCACAAAAGAACTACTAAACACATACTCAAAAACACATTGACCAAGACTCAAATAAAAACTGATAAATGCTATTATATAACTGATAATTGATAAATGCTATTAAAACTGATAAATGCTATTATACTTTCCCAGGAATCTGATAGTTAAAATATCAAGAAATGAGAGATAGACATTATGAGACTTTGAAACTGGCATTTCACATTCCACCTTGTATCTGTACTGTACAAACAATTCCCCCCAGGTCCATGTCTTGTGACAAGTACAGCCAAGATCCATCTTCTCTGATATAAACTCTATCACCAATTAGCTCCAATCAGGAGACCTAGGATCTCCAGACCTATCGAACCCATAAGATTACCAACAATTCTAGACACTTCTATCACTATTTAATCACATAAACTCAGGAAAGAAATAAAATGAACATAGTAGCCAGGGACCGAAGACCTAGGTTCAGGATCAACTGAGCCCACACATGTTCTTTAGTGACTATGTGCTCCTGGTTCACTATTTCCTCAAGGTTGGAGAAAGAGCACCACCAGCCCTACTCCAACCCTTCCACAGAGAGGCCAAAAGACTTCTCCTCTGCTTGGCATACAGGAAGAGAAGAGGCAGAGAGTGGGTTATTACCTTGTAAAGATCTACTGGAGTCAGAGGCTTTTCCTAATCTATAGTCAATAAGGAGACAAGGATTGCTTCATTACCCTAAAGCACTTAAGTCCTTCATTACTGAGTGAGATGTTTCCTCAGAACTGGTTAGAATATAGGTACAGCATTCAATGGGGGCATACTCCAATCAACCCCCACTACACATGGAAACATGGAAAAAATATTAGACCCAAGAAGGAAAACTGAGGTGGGAAAGGCAGGGAGAAAGGGAAAAGCATGAGAAACCACCAGTCTTGGTTTCAGCAGTTGAAACCATTTCAGAAAATCTAGCATCTACTCCATGCCTGTGGTGCATGGCTCAGTCACACAGCCCATGTTTTGTAGCCCAGAGCTGAGGGCCTCATGGTAACCTTTACCTGTACAATCAATACACTTCTTTCAGTTCTCACCTAGCTGCCCCATCAGCCACCCTACCTGCCTCTCCTGAAAGCGTGCACGGGTTTGTGCTCACCTCCTCTCAGGGGGTTTCAGCTGTCCCTCCTGTTATGACATGAGGCTTGTTGATGAAAATCCAGCTGGGTAATCCAGGGTCAGGGCTAACTCCCTGAAGGTAAAGGAGATGAAAGCTACAAGATTTCCATCCTGAATAGTCAGTGACCATCTTCACCATCTATATCTCCTCAGCAACACCAAAAGGCACTACACAGAGACCATTGCTCCCCAATACTGACAATGTCAGGTTCCAAACACAACTATACACAGTCCCTTGTCAGTCTAGGGCTCAGTGCAGAGCCCTGGCCTGCTAGCCTCCATGCTACCTTCACTTTTGACTTTGTATCCCCACTAGCACAGCACCTGACACACAGCAGGTACTTCACAAATGCTTGTTGAGTGATAGATTGCCTTCTCGTACACAGAATCACCACTAGCTAGAGCACCAAGGCCCTAGCCACTGTCTCAGACACAGTCACACCAGGACTCCAAACTCCTGTACAAACTAACTCATTCTTGCTGCTACTTTCTCACTCACATTCCTGTTCACAATATAACATAAAGTTGGGAAGAGCAGTTGAACTCAAGCAAATACAGGGGAAAAAAAATCTGCTCTCAGGGTGAAACAGTTTAAAAGGCACTCAGAGACTGATTTTTGAAATATCTCAAAGAGGGGAAAATATGCAAAATAAAAGATCAAGGATAGTACTTTTTAACAACAACAAAAAGTCAAGCTATATAATCGATATATCATCAACTACTGGCTCATACGTAAATATGTTCTGGTAAAACAACCAGCTTGGGGGTGGGGTGGGGAAGAGGGGGAATGTAATCAAGGTACACTTTTAAATTTAAGACACACTTTTAAATGGCATTACTAACCTTTTTCCATCATTTTCTTAAATCTAGACAATCAACAAAACAATAAATAAAGACCTGATATGTGATGTTTGCCAATTTCCAGGGTATAAACATTGACACTTAAAATTTAACAATCAGCTC
>CM053622.1:311746590-311776448 GCA_028646595.1 Phalanger gymnotis | reverse complement strand
TTGAGAGGTCTAGTAACTGCTGCAGCTCACTGATTCAGGGTGCTAGGGCACGCTCTGCCTGGCTCCTGGTCTGGTTGGTCCACGCCGCCCACCCTGGGCTCTGCTCAGCTCAGCTCCGCCCCTTCTCTGCTCCCAGCTCCCTGCGGGATAGACCTTACCCAGAGACCATCCAGGCTGTCCTGGGCTGGAGCCTTGCTTCCCTCCGCCGCTTTGTGGGTTCTGCAGTTCTAGAATTGGTTCAGAGCCATTTTTTATAGGTTTTTGGAGGGACTTGGTGGGGAGCTCATGCTAGTCCCTGCTTTCCAGCCGCCATCTAGAGGGCATCATTCTAGATACGGGACAGGAAGCATATGACTTAGGTAGGGTAATGAATAGAATGTTGGACTTGAAGTCAGGAAGACCTGTTAGAATGCTATCCCAGACATTTACTAGTTGTGGGAACCTGGGCAAATCAGTTAACCATTGTCTGCCTCAGTTTCCTCATCTGTAAAATGGGAACAATGATAACACCTATCTTACAGGGTTGTTCTGAAAATGAGATATCTGTAAAATTCTTTGCAAGTCTTAAAGTCCTATATAAATGACAGCTATTATGTTTCTAGTGTACTGTGAGAAGACACACATGACTCCACTATAGTTACATTGCTCCCACCAACTAAAAGGTCACCCCTACCTTTGTGCATTAAAGGTCACAATACCTACCACTTCAGTGCTTACAAAGCAGTTGTTAAATTGGGTTAAATTATAGCCATGCAGAAGATTTTTGCCAGAGGGTAGGGGTGGGTGATGGCAAAAATACCATTCTAAGCCCTTATAAAAGTCAGACATTATTATATTCCTTCTGGATTTCCCAGAAAGAAATGAATGCAATCCAGATTTCTCAGTATTTAAGTTTTCTTTGGGTTGGTTTTCAAAGAAAACTCTTTTTCTTGGATAGGCAGAACAGCAGAATTTTATCTTCCTGCTCATATTTATTCCAGTCAGGATCTGGTCTCCCATAAAGTAACTATACACATCAAACATTTATATCTCTGCCTGGTTATTTAGAATACTGCAGTTTGCTAGGTGGATGAGGGCTAACTTGGGGACCTTCCCTGACAAGGTGGTCAGCAAAAGACAATGCTGATTGGCACCAGCCATTGTGACAACTTTGTGGGGCAGCAGGGCTTACATATTGCACCAATAAGTCACCTATGGTATAATAGAAAGAGCACTGGCTCTGTAATTAGAGTTCCTGGATTCAAATCCCACCCATGATGCTTACTATTTGTGAGAACTTGAGTAAGTCACTTAACTTCCTTGTACCTCAGTTTCCTTACATGTGAAGTTGGTTCATAGGTTCCCAAAGTGGGTGATACTGCCCCCAGGGGGCCACAGGAAAGATCCAGGGGGTTGGTAGTAACCTTTGGTGCAATTGGGGAGGAGACTGAATAAAAATGAGGGGGCAGTGGAAGCATAAGGAAATTGTTCATACATGTTTTATCTGTTGTGTAACAGAGTTAAAGTCATAATGATTACATTATTTTCCAAATAAACAAACAAAATGCAAGTTACAACTGATCAGTGGTCAAATCCGCCAACAGGTCTTAACAAGCAAGTGTTGGTAGACCAGCATGTTGAGAGTTATCAGGAAGTCTAGGATGCATTACCAGGAATATGAGCATGCAATGACTTGTTCACAAGACAATGCTATACAGTTAAATGACATAATATTTTATCATCAAAATTTCAGTGCAGGAAAAACTCCACAAATTTATAATAAATTATTACATTTAAGATCCATCATTTTAAAAAAAAAATAATATTTTTGAAATGATGCAAATTTAAAAAAAAAAGAAAAAGTTAGAGGGTTGAAGAAAGTAGATTTCTAGGGGGGAGTTGAGTAACTTTTTTTTAAAGGAGGCAGTAGGCCAAATAAGTTTGGGAACCTCTGGACTAGATAGTGTCTGACATCTCTTTTAGATCTAGATGCTTATCTAACGCTTCTTTGACCCCCACCTTGGGGATTGCTCTCGGGATATGTTATGGAGGGGTCATTCCCCTACTTGAGAACATGAGCAGCTGCCTTCTTACTGCTTCCCATTAGACATGATTATTCAGGAGTCCCCCCAGTGTTCTGACAAAAAGTTGTTTCATTGGCTACTGACACTGAACTCCATGGATATCAAATAAGTGATCCCCAGCCCCCAGATATCTCTTCTCTGATAACTTTCAAGTGAGGAAGTGTACTGTGACTACTGGCTAGGGAAGGGGCAGCAGAAAGCTGTATGTGCCCATCTGGATACCACCAATCTGTCAACGAATGGTGCCTCAGTTTCTTTAATCTCTTTTGTGTCTACTGTTAAGGTGAATGTGTTCAGAGTCAGAATAGGCCAAATTATGAGTTCTTGAGTTCTGAAAGGTCTGAAGAGCTTTTAGGGATCCTCTCAAACACCATAGTTGGTAGCAAAGACCACTGAAGCCAATAGCAACAATAGCTCAGTGTAATGGAGAGATTGTATACTGGTTGACTGATCTACTTGACCTAGCCCAGCAATGAATTACATCATCAGTCAACATGCCCATTTTGGAAGGAGCCAGTCCATCTGAGCAAGGGCATAAATAGTTCATCAAAATACCATGCTCCTAGGTTACTTGGTGGGGATTCTACAAAGGGAGGAATAGAATTTCAGGGCTAGTAAACACAAAGTACTCACCCGCCCCACATGTTCACTAAATGTGTGTCTCACTGTCTTTTTATTTAAGTTTGAGTCTATTCTCTCTAGAGACTGAGTATGTGCAGAGGGGAGAATGCACCTGCAGTCTCAGGGATATTTTTGTAACTTTTGTCCTTCCTATACTTTTCAGGTAAATATTCTTTCATAAAAACTAACTGAATTTTTTTAAAAGCATATGATTATATCAATAGGCATAGAAAAAGCTTTTGTCAAAATATAACAAAACAAACTATTCCTTTTTAAAATGCTAAAAATAAAGAAATTAATGAACCTTTCCTTACTATGATAAATATCTACAGCCTAGAACTATCACTATATGTAATAGAAATAAACTAGAGACCTTTCTAATAAGACTGAGAATAGAAAAGAGTTATAACAACACTCTCCAGTGCAGATTAAAATGTAATTAGGAAATATTTAACAAAATAAATAAAAATATAATAGAACATAGATAATGTTAACATGTGATTTTCTAAGACAAAGATCCTTATTGTGGGTAGTGGCCCTGTTTCTATTTGAATTTGACACCACTGCTCTAGACAATCAGCTAAAAACATAATTGAAACAACTGATAACTTCATCAAAATTGCAGAATATAAAAGAAAATTCACATAAGTCATCAGTATTTCGGTATATTGCCAACAAAATGAGCAAGAAGAGGTAGCCAAGAAATTCCATTTTTTAAAAATAACTATGAAATACATAAAATACTTGGGACTCTGCCTGCTAGGATATACACAGTGAACTACCATTAGAACCATAAAACACTATAGAAGTAAAGGCAGACCTAAATAATTGGAGAAATACTATTTGCTTATGGATAGTTCAAGCCAATATAATAAAATAAAAATGCTACCTAAATTAATTTACTTGTTCAATGCCATATGAATCAAAGTGCCAAAATATTACTTTGTAGAACTAGAAAAAATAAAAATGAAATTCATCTAGAGGAACAATAGGTCAAGAATCTCAAGGAAAATAATGGGGAAAAAATGGTAAGGAAGGGGACCTAGGAGTACTAGATCTCAAACTGTAATACAAAACTGTAATCACCAAAACAGTTTCACACTGGTTTAAAAAAAAGTTGGCCAGTAGAATAGATAAGGTATACAACATATAGAAGCAAATGTTTGATAAACTCAAAGAACACAGCTACTGGAAGGAAGTAAGAATACATTATTTGACCAAAAACTTCCAAGGAAACTGGAAAGCAGTCTGGCAGAAACTAGGTACTGACATGATCTCACACAGTATACCAAGATAACCTCCAAATACACACGTAATTTAGACATAAAAGGTGAAATCATAAGCAAATTAGAGGAGCATGGAAGAAATTATCTGTCACATCTATGGATGATGAATGGTTCATGACAAAAGAAGAGATAAAGAAGATTACAGAAGATAAAGTAGAGAATTTTGATTGCGTAAAATCAAAAAGATTTTGCGCAAATAAAACCAATGCAGATAAAATTAGAAGGGAAACAAGAACCTGGGGGTGGGCGGAATCTGCGGCAAGGTGTTTTGATAAGTCTCGTTCCTGAGATATATAAGAACTGATTCAGATTTATAAGGATACGAATCATATCCCTAATAGATAAGTAGTCAAAGAATACAAGCAGACAACTTTCTAAGAAAGAAAAATCCAAGCTATCAGTAGCTATATAATAATGTTCGAAATCACTCACAGTAAGAGATATACAAATTAAAGCAACTTTGAGGTACCACCTCATATTCCATTTGAAAAAAAGAGAAAATGACAAATCTTACAGGGCCTGTGGGGAAACAAGCACACTAATGCACTATTGTTTTAGCTGTTAATTGGTTCAGCCATAGAAAAGAACCAATTTGGATCCATGCTTCCCACTCCAAATATTAAACTGTTCATTTCCTTTGACCCAACAATAGCACCAACAGGTCTGTGCAACATAGGGATCAAAGAAAGAGGAAAAGAAGCCACAAGTACAGAAGTATTTATAGCAGCCTTTAAAAAAAACCTTGTTGTAGCAAAAGACTGGAAAGTAAGGGAATGCCTACCAGTTGAGAAATGGTTGAATAAATTACAGTATATGAACATAATAGACTACTATTATGCTGTAAAAGATGATGAAAGAGACAGTTTCTGAGTAACCCGGGAGGATTTTTGGTGAACCGATGCCAAATGAAATGAGCATAATCAGAACAAGTTACTCAATAACATCATAAATACAAACAACTTTGAAGGCCTTAATGACTGACCAAAAGAATGACTACCCACAATTGCAGAAAAAGGATGAAGTGTACTACCCACCCGCTCATAGAGAAGTGATGAACTCAGGGTATAGAATGAGACATATGTATATGTGTGTATGTATTTGGAGGAACAAAAGGTCAAGAATTTCAAAGGAAATAATGAAAAAAAAAATAAGAATGAAGAAAGCCTAGAATTACCAGATGTCAAATCTTGTTTTGTTACAAAGTAGAGCTGCTTAAAAACTAGAAAAGGATGTAAATGGAATTAGACTAGTTAAGCAAAACCTAGAAGCAAATTAAGACAGCTACCTAATGTTTGATAAACCCAAGAATACAAATTACAAAGGGAGAGACTTTTTACTTTTTTCTGCACCAGGTTTATTTATATATATGTGTGTATATATATGTGTGTGTGTATGCATATATACATATAAATATATTTTTATATAGAAATATATTCATATACACAATATGTGTGTGTGTATAATACATATAGGCATGGCCAATGTGGGGATTTATTTTGCATGATTATGTGCATTCTTAAAAAGGGTTTGGTATTTTTTTATGGGGGAGGGTAGAGTTCAAGGAAAAGAAAGCAGATTTTTATTAATTGAAAAAAAATGAAATTTTTTAAAAATCAAAATTAAAAGCTCAATTGATATGATCTGGTTAATAAATACTGATGGAATCTCATGAGTGATAGTGTTAAAAATGAAAAACCCAGCACTCTCAGGGTTGTCCCGATAGAACCCTAAGAGGAAAAGTTGTCAAGTACCCTTTGGGCCCCAGCTTGTACAGGAATTTGGAAAGTAGGCCTGAGGAGTTGCTACATTTACTAAAGGAGTTGCTATTTTTGATTATGCCACTCCTAAAAACAGCTCTTCCCATGGTGAACTTTAGAAGATATAGGAGTCCCTCCACATTTATCCATAGCAGAGTAGTCTCTTATCAGTAAGAAGAATCATTACTGTCAGAGAGAAGGAAATCCCACCTTGTCTCCTCTTGCTGAAACTTATGATCTCAGTACCTCCAATAACCAAAAGGAACAGGTTCATTTCTTTTCAGTCCACTGAGACCAACAATTGCTACAAATAACTTAAAAGAAGTAAGAGAGCAGAGAAGCCTAGACATTCTTACAACCATTCATTAATTTATTGAGTTGGGCTGTTGTGCAAGATACCTATGAACTAGTTTGTTGTGGTTATAAGCAATTAACAAAACTGCGCATGCTTTTATTTTCTATTCTACACTCCATTCTCTTTCCCCCTCTACAAAATCCAGCTCCTCTTTCTAAAAATAAACCTGGTGCAGAAAAAAGTAAAAAGTCTCTCCCTTTGTAATTTTTATTCTTGGGTTTATCAAACATTAGGTAGCTGTGTTAATTTGCTTCTAGGTTTTGCTTAACTAGTCTAATTCCATTCACATCCTTTTCTAGTTTTTAAGCAGTTCTACTTTGTAACAAAACAAGATTTGACATCTGGTAATTCTAGGCTTTCTTCATTCTTATTTTTTTTTTCATTATTTCCTTTGAAATTCTTGACCTTTTGTTCCTCCAAATTAATTTCATTATTATCTTATCTAGTTTTAGAAAGCCTGGGTAGTCTAAACAATGTGGCACTAAATGGGCAGATTAAATTAGATGATACTGTCAATTTTATTCTACCAGTGCAGCCCAAAGACATTTAACATTGATCCATGCATATGTTAAAACTGCATCTTGTTCTGGTTCCCTGACCAAAACAACTTTCTCCCCATCCTTTTCCCCAGTGCTGCCTACTTTCTTTCACCACTTCATCCCTGGCCCCACACTCTCTGCCTCTGTACCCCATTCGCCATTTGGTTCTGTACTTTCTGTGCCACTTGCCCCTATGCCCTCTGTGCCTTATCTGTCTGCCTTGGTAGGTTAACTCACAGGCAACTTTTTCATTTTCTTGTTATTTTGAATGAAATGTCTCTTTCTACCATTTCTTCCTTGTTTTTTGTTGGTAATATACAAAAATGTTGGTGATCGTGTGTGTGTGCCTTCTTTTTGCCAATGTTCCATTCTCTTATTTGTTTCTTTTTTCATATTATGTGTATATATACGTATATGCACAAATATATTAATTTCTTTTTTATTAAGATTTTTTATTTTTAGTTTACAACACTCAGTTCCACATGATTTTGATTTTCAGATTTTCTTCCCCCGCACTTTCCCCCTCCCTCCCCAAGATGGCATGGAATCCAATAAATCTATACAGACTACTAGTGAAGAAAAAGGTCATCTTTATTCCTCTCTTGACCTTATTCTAGTGTTTCTCCATTATAAATGATCTTAGTTTTAAGTTTTGGATATATGTTTTTGGTATTTAAGGAAGGCTTTTTATACCTATTCTTTTTAGAGTTTTAAACATAAATAAATACTGTATTTTGCAAAGACTTTTTCTCCATTTATTGAAATAATATTTATTTTTTTATTCTGATAATTATATTCCTTATTCTTTAACCATCCTTGCATCACTGACATAATTGTATTTTGGTCATGATGAATCACAACTGTAGTTTTGTTTTGGATATATTTAATAAATGTCCCATCAATATTCATTACTGACATTGATTATAGTTCTCTTGCTCTACTTTATCCCCCCTTTGTTTGAGTATCTAGGCCAAATTTGCCTAATAAAAGAAGTTTGACAGTGCTGTCTTTCTCTGTTATTGAGGAAAAAAGTGTGTAGTATATCCAGCATTAATTGCTTATTTAAAGTTTGGTAAAATTTACTAACAAATTCCTTTAGAACAGAGGGTCCCTGCCCCCTTTCCTTTGATAGTGAATTTATGGCAAGCTGTATTTTTCTTACTGAGAGGATTTTTCTGGATATCTATTTCCTGTTTTATTAATGTGGGCATTCTACATCTTTTAATTTGAAAGATCCAGATCTAATGCTTGTGCATAAGGGAATACAAGCATTATCACTCTCATTTTACAGAAGACAAAACTGAGGCTTGTAGAGGGGAAGCGATCTGTTTATTTTCATACTGTTAATAAGTAAATATTATTGTTGGGACTTAATCCTGGGTCTTCTGGTTGCAAGTACAGGACTTATTCTACTACATCTTGCTTCCACAAGAAATTTTAAGTTCTGTTTTTGAAGATTCAGTTTTACTCCTCCAAGAACATTTAGCTCAATTGTTTTCATGACATATTTTTTCTCTGGTTTTTATTATACGCCCTTAATTCCAGTGAGAAGCATATAATTATTTAAAGTGAAAATTATTTCCTATGAGGAAAGATCTTCAATCTTTTTTATAAATAATCTCTGCTTTTTACACTTTAAATTAGCATTACACATTTATGAAACAAATGGTAATGCTTCACAAATAAAACCATTATTTCTGCATTTGACAGGATGAAAGTTGGACACGGCATCATTATCCTCTGATCATTGCATTACGTTCATTTTTATTAGAAATAATGTGTTTACTAGTTGTTGAAATCTTCTTAGCCATACTTAATAAGCTAAATAAATTAGGAAATCCAAGACTGTTGCTGAAATTTTATGCAAAGACGATTGGTACAATCACTACTTTGTTCTTATCACTTAATTAGTAATTTAGATTTGTAATATTTATTGATGCCTAATATGATGGAAGTTTCTTCCTTGGCTAAGAATAACAACGAACACTTGTATATCGTTTCACAGTTACAAAGTGCTTTTGTATGCATTATATACTTTGAGTCTTGTAACAGCTCAGCCAAGAAAGCAGAATAACTATTATTTATCTGCATTTTCCAAATGGAAAAAAATTAGGTTCAGGGTGAAAGAGTTACTTACCCAAGGTCATACAGTTAGAAAGTGACAGAGCCAGGACTCCAGCCCATATCTTCTGCTGACAAGGCCAACATTTTTCCCACTGGATGATACTACTTCAATCTGTGTATTTGTTACTATAAAATATTAAATTGTTCATAGGGAATTTTACTTACAACTTAAGGATTACATAATTTATAGGTGATTTTATTTACAATTTAAGGATTATACAATTTAAAGAGCTTTGAGGTTGGGTTTGATAGCATAAACTTTTTATTACTGCATTTAAATAAAATTATAGAAACCACAGAAAGTTGGAGCTGACTCACACCACAATGGGATCGAGCAGAGAGCCCACTAGACTGGGGAATCATAAAGCTTGGTTTATAGTTCCATTTTCATCACCAAGGAGCTTTGCAAGACCTCGGACAAGAAAGGGACTCTGAATCTTAGAGATGAATTATATAAGGGAGATCTTGTAGTTCAGGCTTTACTTGAGTAGGAGTTCCCTCTACAATAGCATCCATGACCAGTGGTCATCTAGCATCTCTCTGAAGACTTTCAGTGAGAGGGAACTCACTGTGCCGCACCCTCTTCCAGAAGCTTGTTGCCTTTTCTGGACAGGTCTAACTGTAAGAAGCTTTTCCTGCTGTTAAATTGAGATCTGCCTGCCTACAATGGCCTCAAAGGTCTCTTCTAACTTGTGATCTTATGATCCAATAACCTTCTATCCATTCTGTCCTTTGGAGCCAAGTTAAAAAAAGTCTAGTTTATCTTCCATGTGATAGCCTATCAGCTATCTATCATATCCCTACTGAACCTTCCTTCTCCATTAAAAAAAAATTCCCAATTCCTTCAACCCATATTCATAGGCCATAGTTTTGAAACCCCTCCCAAACCCAGTTGCCCTCCTCTGGATGTGCTCCAGCTTGCAAATTATCTTTCATAAACACGTCGCCACAAACTGAACGCAATATTACAAATGCAATCTAACAAGGCACAGTTCAATGGAATTAGCACCTCACTCATTCTGGATGCTATGGTTCTACTTATTCAGCTTAAGAAAATAGCAACTTTTTTAGTTGCCACATCATACTGTTAATTCATGCTGAGAACGTAGCCCACTAAAATCATTAACAGTTTCATATAAATTGTTTAGCCTCATTTCCCCAGTCAGGTACTTCAGCAGTTGATTTTTTAAATCCCAAATATTGTTTCAAATTTCACTGTATTAGATTTATACTATATTACATTCTAGCCTGTCAAGATTTGGATACAAATTCTATCAACGAACATATTAGCTACCTCTCCTTGTTTCGTATCATTCTCAAATCTGATTAGCATATGCCATCTCTGACTTTATCCAAGTCATTGACAGTGAACAGAATTGGGGCAAGAGAAGGGTATCTTGGCACTCTACTGAAAATCTTTTATACAAGGTAATATCAAACATTACTACTGGCCTTTGAGTCCAATCTTTGACAGGTTCCAAATCCACCTAATTACACTGTCTAGACCACACAGCTCCATCTTGTTCGCCATGAGAGACATTGGCGAATGCCTTGCAGAAATTCAGGTGTATTATGGCAATCACATTATCTTGGTCTGCCAATCTAGTAACATTGCCAAATGAGGAACTGAAATTGGTTAGGAATGATTTGTTCTTGATGAACACTGTTTCTCTTTTCCAGTGCTCACATAAATCTTAATCAGTAAATAAAACTTTTATTAAGAGCAACTTGATACCTCACCACACAAAGGTGAGTAAAAGATAGTTCTGGCTCTTAAGTAGCTCAGAATTTAGTAGAGGAGACAATACGCAAAACAACTCAGTACAAACAGGCTTTGAATGCCAGAGGATTTTGTATTTGATTCTGAAGGTGATAGTCACTGAAGTTTATTGAGTGGGGAGGTGATAACTTCAGAGATCACTTTGCCAGGTGAGTGGAGGACATATTAAAGTGGGGAGAGATTTGTGGTAGACAGACTAATCAGCAGAATATTGCAGTAATCCAGGTATGATATCAGCAATGTCAAAGAAGAGAAGAAGATATATGTGAGAGATGTTATGAAGGTAAAAGGGACAGGCCTTGATAACAGATAACAGATTAAATATAGGGAATAAGAAATAGTGAGGAATTGAGGTTGTAAACCTGGGGGACTGGGAAGATAGTGATGTCCTTGGAAATAATAAAGATGTTTCTAATGGGAAAAGATTTTGAGGGAAAGATTATGAATTAAGTTTTGCACATGTCAAATTTAAGATGTCTATAGGACATCTAGTTCAAGATATCTGAAAGGTGGTTGGAAATGAGATTGGAAGTCAGCAGAGAGATTGGGGCAGGATAGGTAGATTTAGGAATCATCATCATAATAATTTAATAAGCATCATAATTATTATAAAGATTATAATTAAATCTATGGTAGCTGATGAGATGACCAAGCAAAATAGAAATAGAAGAGGGCCCAGAACAGAGTCCTAGGGGACACATCGCTGGTTATCAGGAAAGATCCAGCAAAGAAGACTGAGCAAGAATGGTGAGATAAGTAGCAAGAGAACCAGGAGAGAGTAGTGATCAAATGAGATAATATTCACAAAGCACCTAGTAGGCACTTAATACATGCTTATCCCTTTCCCTTAGTGTCATGAGAACCTAGAGACAAGAGAATAATAAGGAAAAAGGGATGATCAACAGTGTCAGTGGCTGCAGAGAGGTCAAGAGGGATGAGGATTGAGGAAAGACCATTAAATTTGGCAATTATGAGATCATTAGTCACTTTGTAAAGAGTAGTTTGGTAGAATGTTGAAGTCAGAAGACAAACTGTAGAGAGTAAGGGCAAAGGAAGTAGAGGCACCTATTACAGATGACATTCTCTAGGAGTTTAGCCACAAAAGAGAGGAAAGATAGGAATGGATTAAGTAAGGGGAACTGTGTTCTAGAATTTTGCCAGTAAATGAAATCAAATTCAGCAACCTATAATTTGAAGAATCCACATTCTTATACATTTTGAATTTTGGAATATTTATTTGTCTCGAGTCCTATAGTGTTGGTCATTTTACCTCTCTGGACTTTAGTTTACTCATTTGTAAAGTAAGAAAATTGCCCAGGCAGATCTCTAAAGGCTCTTCCAACTCTGACATTCTATAATCTAGTTCAACCTCCTCATTTGACAGATAATGATATTAAGTCCCCAAATGAAAAGGAAGTTTCCCAAGGTTCTAGTGTGAGTTAGTAGCAGAGGAAGGATTAGAACACAAGTCTGTAGATTTCTACCTTCCCCCACTGTCACAAATGAGACATTTTGGTCAAGAGAAAAAAAATGGAGGCTCGTTTCCAAGGAATAATCTGATTACCTCATCCAAACTAAACAATTAATAAAAAGAACTGTGTTTTCAATAGTGCATAAGTAGCAATCGCTAAGCCAACAAATCTCTCTAACCAGAACAGCTTGTGTTTATGAAGCAGAGTGCACTTGACTCCTACTTGGCCCAGTGGAGGGAAGGGAAATTTAATTATTGAGGTTTCTGAGCTGCTGCACTGATTCCAAATTTAAAATATTAATTTGTAATTGCACTACTGCTGTTCAACAGAAGGCAAAACAAAACTCCATTCACAATAATGATTCAGACCAGGACAGACATGAAAAACCTGTCTACATTGATCCCTTTCAGAATTTGTTTCCATCTTAATTTATTTGAACATGATCTATTGTAAAATTCAGGCTTTTTTGCACACCAACTTATGAATATAATGAAGATTATTTCGCTAAAGATTTTAATGATAAAACAAGTTACTTGGGTGAAATTCAAGCTAATAATAATCAAAACATTTTGTGATGGGTATTATGCTAGCCACTGGAACTTCAAAGACAAAAAAATCCCTGTCCTCAAGGAGATTTCATTCTACTGGGGAAGGAACAATTATTGGTTGTGAAAGGTCAATCACTAGCCCAATTCGAGGAGTAGAAAACTCCAAATCATTGCATCTAAACCATTGCATCATGCCCACAAAATACACCATTTAGGCTTGGCTATCCATTTCACTGGAAATTTTTTTTTTAAGTTGAGGAGGATGAAAGATTGGTGATGAATTTTTTTTTTAATGAATGAGTAGAATGACCAAGGATTAAACATTTAAAAAGTGATAACTATCCCTGAAACATAATTCCCGTGACTCAGTCCACCATACTTCTAAATTCTTTACCTTCTAAGTGTCTTCCTTAAAATATAAATAGTTTAATTGTGCATTTAATGTATGCTGTAGTGGAAGCAATATCCTAACCCTCCACTTCCATGAAAATTAGGTTAGTCTTTCCTTAAAAGGCATTTAAATGATCCTTGAGACTTAATTGGCCCAGGGAACTAACACTTGAGCTGTTGACATCACTTGTTGGTTGTCTGGTACAAAATGGCTACAGGAAAAGCTCCAGAAGTTTTCCAGTCCTTGGATGTTGGATCATGATGGTAACTCAGCTGAATCAACTTGGGGTATCCTCAGTACATATCGTTATTGAATATCCTTCTCCTGCTAGAACTATTTTCCTTTTATTAATTGTTGAATCAACATACAAGTGCCCATTTTGTTCTATGTGGGACCTCTCCTGAGTCCAGTCGAGAACATGCCCTTAATATGACTAGGCAACATGGTATAGTGGAAAGCACCCTTTACATGGATTGAAAAGACTTACTTTCATGTCCCGACTCCACCACTTATTAGATGGTACAATCTGAGTTTCCTAATCTGTAAAATGGGCTAATAGTGCTTTCATTACTTTCAATTCCATATAGAATTGTTCATAGAATCTCCAAATGAGTTAATGTATGAAGAATGTTTGATAGACTAGAAACAACGTAAAAGGACTATCATTATCTTAAATTATAAGTTCCCAGGCACCCTAGTGCCAGATTTCACAGAGCATATACTGGAGAGATGATAATGTGGAAAGATTACCATAGAACTGTCAAAAAACTCTTGTCCTGTTACTCTAGTCTCTATGCATTTGAGAAGGAAAAAAAAACCATTCCATGCATGGAATATAGTCCCCTACTCCAACCCCCAAATTCATCATCTCTGCCTATTAATATCACTTTCCTTTGATGATCAGCTCAGGTGATACCTCTTCCATGAAACAATATTCTTTTTTCTGTCATTCTGTGGATATGGAAATTACCGTGTTCAATGATGTCTTTCAAGTCCTCAAAAAGAACAACAAAAATTAAATTTAAAAAAAGATGTGCAGAAGAGTGAAGGAGAGGTAGTATCCAGAGTGCTGATGCTCAGAATAATCTGATGCTATCGAGAGAAGCTAAAGACAACAAAAAGTGGGTGGTTTTGTTTGCTTGATTCTTGGCTAAGTTGGACAAAAGAAGATGATTAAGAGGATGCTCGAATGGATGGTATGATAATACTGATGGCAGAGAGCAGGCATGGCTCAGTATTTACTTTGCTTCTGTCTTCTTTGCCAAAGACAAAAAAGTCTGGACTAGGATGGATAAAATATAATAATAATATTGAATAATAATGCCAATAGGAAGACAAAAGAAAGAAAAAAAGCAAGAAAAACAGAAAATTTAAGATGTATGATACCACAAACAATTGACCTGGAAAATAAGTCAAGGAGAATAATTAAAGAATCACTGGACTCCCTGAAAACCAAGGTTAAAAAAAAAAAAAGAAAAAGCCTATACCCTCCATACACCAGATTTCAAGAAATCCTACATCTAAACTGCCCAGAATTATTAGATAACCAGAGGGCAAAGTAAAAATAGAAAAAATCCACTGATGGCCTCCTAGATGAAACCACAAATGAAAGAGAGTCACCAGCAAAGCCAAGGCTAGCACAGTCAAACAAGCCAGTGGGCAGCCTCTTAGCACGAATAGATGGACCAGAAACACATGTTGCCTGCAGGGTTCTGTGTCTGGAGCAGCAAAAACTCCCCTTCTGAAAAAGGGCCAGGTAAGTCAGAAAGCTCCAGGGTGGGATTTGGAAGCCATATAGAAACTCAAAGGAAAAAATAGATTTTCCGCAAGGACGACATGAATACCTAGAAAAATGAAACAAGAGGTTAAAAAAGAAAGAAAAGCCCTGTAGGAAAAAAAGTAGAGAAAGGAGAATGGTTTAGAAGAGAAAGTGGTAAAACTCACATAAGTAAGAGACCCCCTGAAAACTAGAGAATTAATGGCTGCATGAGAGCAAAATCAAAAGACTGAAAATTGTTTGCTAAAATAGCATAAGAAAGAATATTGCCAAATTTCTTCTGTGATACAGACATAGTCTATATAGAAACCAGGGATAATGAAAGCAAAAACAAAACAAAAACTATAGACCGATATCCCTAATAAACATAAATATAAAATTTTTGCAGAGGCTAAAACAACATAAGACTATAACATTATAACCAGATTAGATGAACTTTCAGATGAAATTATCATATTTTTAGATTTACCTGTTTTACTTTGGTATGAAGGACTTATGAAGTGGGAGCAATCTGTAAATATTTGAAATATAAAAATAAAATATATCAATAAAATAGTGTTAAACATAGAAGAAAACATAAGATAATAATAACAGAAGACCTAGAAAACAGGTCAAAGAGAGACAATTTAAGAATCATTGAACCGCTTGAAAACCATGACCTTTTTTTAAAGCCTGGGCATTATATTTTAAGAAATCCCAAATGAAAACTGCTCAGCTCTATTAGAACCAAAAGACAAATCAAGATAGAAAGAATCCACTGATCACCTAATGGAAGAAACTCCAGAAGGAAAAGTCTCAGGAATGTTACAACTAAAATCCAGAGTTCCCAAATCAAATGGAAAATACTGCAAGAACCTAGAAACAATCTGACAGCTTCTACTATAAACACAAAGGGATCTTGGAATACAATATTCCAAAAGGTCAAAGATAGGCTTACAGCCACGAATGACTTATCCTGCAAAAAATGAGTATAATAGTGTAAAGGAAAAAACGTACTTTTATTAGGACGGCACTTTCAAACATTTCCTATAAGAAGACCAAAGCTAAATAGGAACTTGGAAATGCAAACACTTAAGTCCAGAGAAAACCAAGAATGTAAATTTATTTTAGCAATGAAGGAGCTGTTTGGTGTCATAGTGCTAACTGTCTAACAGAGGAAAAGAAACAAGTATCCCTTTATAAGCTTAATGTCTTAAGAGCTTAGTAAGGGAGTTAAATGTAAAACAAAAATGAAAAGCAGAAGTTCTGAGAGTGATGGTTATTGTTATGAGGATTGGAAGAGGATAAAAAGAACGCATTACTGTAAACAGGAGAAAGAAAGAACTTGCTGCTTCTGATAATTAGAGAGCATGAAAGGAAATACAAGCACAGAGGAAGGTGAGGGACTAGGCATCAAATGGAAATGGGGGGGGGGGAACAAGAATTTATTTAGCATTTACTACGTGCCAGGCACTGTGCTAAGTCCTTCACAAATATTTTCTCATCTAATCTTCACAACAAACCTAGGAGGTAGGTACTATTTTACCCCCACTTTTAAGTGACTTGCCCAAAGGTATACAACAGCTAGTAGGTGTCTGAGGTTATATTTAAACTCGGGTTTTCTTGACTCCAGGCCCAGCACTCTATCCTCTGTGCCTTTGAACACACACACACACACAGAGTTTGGTGTGGAAATACATCAAACTCAATAGGGAAACAGATGGAAGGGGGGTATAGTTTAAGAAGGAGAATGATATGGGGCAGCTAGGTGGCGCAGTGAGTAGAGCGCTGACCCTGAAGTCAGGAGGACCTGAGTTCAAATCCAGCCTCAGACACTTGACACATGTACTAGCTATGTGACCTTGGGCAAGTCACTTAACCCCAATTGCCATGCCCCTCCCCCCCCCCAAAAAAGGAGAATGACATTGAGGAAGGAATACATACAGCCACAAGCAAAACAAATTTGCTGATCCTGAAAGAGGAAGCATGGGGGACAGAGAAAAGAAAAGAACTAGAAACAAGAAAGGGTGCCTTAGGTCACCTGGTAGACAATCGGGGAATAACTGAACAAATTGTGATATATAAACATGATGGAATATTTTTGCCCCATAAAAACGTCAAAAGAGATTTCAGAGAATCCCAAGTAGTATGACTTGCCATAGAGAACCACGAAGACATTTTACACAAGGACAACAACAATGTAAAGAAAAACAACTTTGAGAGTCTCAAGAGCTTTGATCAAAGCAATATTGGCTTGTTGTCCTTTGTTCTCCAAGAGGACCAAAATGATACCACTCTGTTGGAGTCAAGTCACAGTGTGTCCAACTGTGGCTGATCAGACAAATACAAACTTGGAATGCTCCACTGCAGATTGGGCACAAATAGTCCATGTAAACTGATAAAAGCTATGACCAGTGATTGCTCCTGAGGACTTATGTGAAACCTTTTACCCACCTCTTAACAGAGAAATGATGGACACAAGATACAAACATACACAATTTTGGTCAAGGCCACTATGTGTATTCATTTTGCTTTGACTAGACAAATTTGTTATTAAGGATTTTTTTTGGTCTATTATTATTTTAATTGGGGGTAGGGGGAATGGATAGCAATAGTCATGTTAAAAAAAAAAGAGGCCATTGAAATATTTTTTTAAATGCACAGAAGACAACAGAAGGAAGTTCAAGAGAAAACACAGATAAGCAGGAAGGACATTTGAAAAGTAGCATAGAATTTACTATATACATTTTTTAAAAAGCAACTGGTATGAAATGGAGATTCATGGTTTCATGCAGAAGCTTCTTTGTGTGCTCTGCTATGTGTATGGAAATGATCTTTTCTGGGTATTTAAACTCAGAATAGTTTTTAAATCTTCACTTGTCTGAGCCCCCTCAAACTATCACCCTATATCTTCCTTTCATGAACTCCTACAAAAGGTCATCATGCACCTCCCTTTCACTTCTCAATCCTTGTGATATATTGGCTTCCAACCCTACCACAAGACTGAAATTCCTCTCTTCAAGGTCACCAACAATCTTTTACTTGATAAACATGCGACCTTTTCTTAGTCTTCAACCTTCTCCATTTCTCTGTATAATTTGACATTGCAGACCACTCACACTTTCTGTATACTCTCTCTTCCCTCTGCTCTTTCCTGGTTCCCTTTCTACCTGTCCAACCACTCCTCAGTCTCCTTTGCTGGATCATTTTCTAGGTCTCGCCCTTTAATTATGGCTAATTCCTAGGCTCTATTCTGATCCCTCTTTTTCTTGACTCTGTACACTTTTTCGGCAATCTCATCAGCCTGCATGGATTTGATTATCATCTTTGTGCAGAGGATTCTCAGATCTACATATCTAGCTCTAATCTATCTCTAGAACTTCATTCCAATTTGATTAGCTGACTGGCTGTTCCATAGTCATCTTAAATTCAGAATATCCCAAATGGAATGGATAATCTCCCTCTGTTCCCATTTCCCAATGTCTCTTCAACTAGCCCCAACTTCACACTTCTCCATTTCTATTGAGGGTACCAAAGTCCTTTGTTATTCAGTTTTATAACTTATCCTCAGTTCTTCTCCCAGATCCAATCGGTTGCCAAGTCTTCTCAATTTTATCTCCCAACCTGCCCTTTATTCTCTGAACACAGTTGCTATTCTGAGTTGAGCCCTCATCACTTTTCTTTTGGACTATTAAAATATTTTAGACTTCTACTTGTCCTATTTCCAAACTCTTCTCTCTCCAATCTACCACTCATACAGCTACCACAACACTTTCCCTCCTCAGGAATCAGTGGTGGCTCCATGTTGCCTCTAAGACAAGACACAAATTTCTTAGCTTGATATTGAAAGCCCAACACACTGTGGTGTTAATGTGATCAAAGATCTTCCCCTGCCCATTCAATAGGCCTCAGGTGGAGCAAGTTAAGGGAAGCTTGATTAGGAGAGGCTTGCTTGTAGGCAGGCCCACTCCTTTTTGCTACTAGGTACTAAGTCACAGGCCAACACAGAGTATATATCCCTATGGGTAGCCATTAAGCTCAGACTAGGGAGCTGAAGAGATGAGAGAGCTGTGAGAAGATGGAGAGACAGAGAGAGAACTGGAAGGGCTCTGAGAACTGCAAGGACTTTCAGAACTGCGGGAGGAGAGGGTACAGGCAAGCAGGCAGTTAGGATTCCTGAGTGTTCACGGGAAGGCCCTAGCAGAAGGAAAAGTTACAGGATGGCTTGGCCCTCTGTTGTAATACTGTGTTTTAATCTCCTTGCTGTTACATTGAAGCGGACTTACTGGTTTTGGGATGTGATCCTCTGGTGTCTGAATGCATGTTTTACTTCTGCCTTCTATATAGAGTCTTTTATACTTTGTGATTGCGAACTACACAGGCATATTCATGGTCACCATTGATATTATGAATCTTGCCTTACTGATACAGGTATCTTTCTAGAATTATTCCATATTACTCCGCTTCATGGCTTCTTTATTCTAACCAGGAGTGGGGAGCCTGTGGCCTCAAGGCTACAGGGGACCTTCCAGGTCCTCAAGTGAGGCCTTTTGACTAAGTCCCAATTTTACAGAACAAATCCTTTTATTAAGGGGATTTGTTCTGTGAAGTTTGGATTCAGTTAAAGGGCTGCATTTGAGGACCTAGAGGCTTAGAGGCCACAGGGTCCCCACCCCTGGTCTAACCGAATTAGCCCAATTAACCTCTGCGTCTTTGCACAAGCTATCCCTTATGCACTGCCTATACAGGCGTGAGACTGTAATGTATTCCCTTTTCAACTCTGCCTCCTAAAAACCTTCTATTTTTCTAAGGTTCGCCTCACATGCCACTTTGTACAGTAAGTCTTTCCTGATTCCTATTATTAGCACATTCTATACAAATTATCATGTATGGTCTTATCCAGGGGAGGAGAATCTATGGCCTCAAGGCCCCACATGGCCCTCTACTTCCTCAAGTGCAGCCCTTTGACTGAATCCAAACCTCACAGAACAAATCCCCTTAATAAAACAATTTGTTAGTCAAAAGGCCACACCCAAGGACCTAGAAGTACGCATGCAGACTCAAAGGGGCAGGTTCTCCACCCCTGATCTTACCTAAATGTTATATTTCCCCAGTAGAATGTAAGGTTCTAGATGGCTGGGGTTATTTTTTGTTTTGTCTTTCTGGTGGCTTTCATGAAGTTGGTGCCTAAATCCATGAGTGAATGAACTGTTCCAAGTCACTCAACTAGACTTTCTCTCTATTGCCTAAGTTACCAGATGCTAAGAACAGTCTTAATTGATACCAGTTGCCTGAAATCCATGAAGTGACTTAAACAGAACAGTCTAACAGAGTAAAGAAGGAAAGAAATACAAACTATTTTTAATGTCCACATTAAAAACTTTTAGCAAGTTAAAACTGTATTTAAAATATAGTCTGTACTTGGCTTCTGCTTTTAAGGTGCTTATATGTGGAGTGAGCATAAAAGACAGGTTAGCTATGAGCCCGTGATAAATCTAACAGAAGATGACATTTTAAAAAGCAACTATATAGTGTGGGTATATTCTGTATAAAAACAAAACAAAATGAGGGTCATAGAAAGCTTAAGGCTAATGTTAGACTATTTCATAGTTGCGTATGGAGGAGTTAATTTATTTTTTTAATTTAGATCATTTTACTGGTTAACTTCAACCTTGTTTTACCTTTTCCTTTTAACTACAATCCAAGGCAGTTACTTTCTCATGTTATAAGGCAGAAGGAACAGCAGGTAGGTATCACCAGCTGCTTGCTAAACAGATGTCAGAACAGCAGTTGTTGCTATAATTAGCACTATAACAGACAAAAAGATAGTAAGTTTCTTAGTTGTGCCCCACTAAAAACAGACCACAGCAAAGGAACAAGGATGCTGTTTTTTCAGGGTTCTTCAACAGCTATAGGCTGTACTAAGTTAGCCTTTTATTGAATGACTGCTTAACTTACATTCTGATTCTAATATTTTTTCTTTTTCTAATTATTAAAAGACCAGCTATTCTGAATAAGATAGACAGAAAAAATAGAAACCCACGATTGCAGCTTTCCCATTTCCCTGTTGCAGAAGGAGGAGGTGGTGGTCAAATAAAGCTACATAATAAGGCCTTTCCATTTTCCCATTTTCTACTGGTTCCAGAATGAAGAGACCAATGACACCTGTCAGGCCCAGGTATAATTCTCCTATCCTACATACAAGCCAAAAATTAGCAAACCTTCACCTAAGTGGTAGCTAGGACCATATTTTATCCTAGAATGTTACCAAGACAGCATAATAAAATATACATGTACGCCAGATTAGTTAGAATAGACATTGCATTATAAAGGAATTCTTAATTTGGTAAAAGAATTTTATATGGAATTAAACAGAGTACTTCCAGAAGACAATTACTATCATTCCATTTACAATTTTTAATTTATGCAAGCTTCCTTATAAAGCAAAGTATACACATATCAATAAATAAGTTTTTACTAAGCACCTACTATTCATCAGGCTCTGTGCTATGTGTTGGAGATACAATGACAAAAATTAAACCATTCCTGCATATAGGAAGCTTCCATTCCATTGAGAAGTAAATACACTGTGAACAGAGGATAATTTCGGGGGGAGGGGTAGATTCTGCAGCAATTGGGGAAGATTAGAAAAGGTTTCACATAGGAGACACATGCTAAACTTTAAAGGAGAGTAGGGATCCTAAGAGGCAGAGATAAGGAGGGAGTGCATTGCAGGAAGGGGTTGTGGGGAGCATAGAGAAACTGTACGAAGGCACAGAAACAGGAGCTAGAGCTTTGTATCTCAAGAACAGTAAGATCAATTGGATTGGACCATAGTTACAACATATTTCTATCATGTGGGGAATTTCTAATTTTTTCAGCACTCAATTTCCTGACAAGCAATAAAAAATCACACCTGGGCCCGGGGGACTGGGACATTTTACATGTTCCCTTCTCTCTAAGGGACCCTAGATACAAGCACATAATCTGGACTAGATTCGGTTTTGGGGGAGCCATACCTCTAATGCAAGCAGTTGGGTTTCCTCTTCTCACACTTTTCAGCCCATTAAACCCTCATAATCACTTACAGTAAACTTTTTGCTCATGTCTAATCTCCCCCGAAAGGCTACAGATTAGGGAGGTACTCAATGTACAATATGAATTGGGTATGATAAAGGTATTTATTTTCCTACATAAACACACATACATACACAAAGCTAAGACACAAAGACGCACAGGGCACATAGGTCGAAGTACTTAAAACAGGATTCAGTAACATGTCATTGCTATTAGTCTCTCTGGATGCTGGAACTTCAGCTTCATCTAAACATGAAACAGTTTGAGGGACTGCTGATAAGACATTCTATGTTTCACTTGATTCTGTGAACTTAGTCTCCCTCCAAGTTCATGTTTTCTAACAAGTAAGCCAGGGTTTGGAGTCTTCTTGTTACTGCCTGTCTTCTCTGAGGAAGCTTCCTTTACTGTTGGCCAGCTTCACTTATTGGACCAGGACCTCTAGCGTTCACAAGATATCTGTAAGCTTGGACAAATTCACCCTCAGAACAATGTTATGTCACCTATTCAGGAAGGAAAGCAAAGTAAAAAAGGTAGCAAGGGGTCCAGGTATAAGCATTCCTACTTGGATCCATGGAAGGTGGAAGTGGTGGCAGGATGAGAACAACAAACTTCATACCCCCACCCCCTCTAGGAAACCTAGAGACCAAGAGCATACTATTTATCACATGACAAGGTTCAACTAAGAGATCAAGCTTGTAGCCATCTCCTCTTCCTAAGCAGACGCTAGGTCAGCGGCTTCTCTAGGTCAGCAGCCAATGAGGTGATGGCTTTGTCATCTGTATGTATAGAGTCAGAACAGACACTTACCCCACACCAGAGTAATAAGACGCTACACCATATGTTTTATCAAGTGAGAAGACATGATGACTATTCACTAGGTATGAACATGGCCTGGATACCTCCCTGGGGGCCACAGAAAGGTGTTCGATTGGTTAAGGGATTTGGTGCCACCTTCTGGGTCCTATAAAGCTACTTGAAACTGGAAAGCTGAGTGCTTGGCATTCAAGAATAGCATTCCAGCTAAACTCATGACAAGAAATTGGGGAATGGGGCAAGAGCAGAGACCCAAGCTGGATCTTGTTCTCTTCCCCTCATTCTAAGCCCCATCCTCTCCTCAACATGGCTGAAATGAACTTGGTGAACTTCAAAGGGTCTGAGGGATTTTGCACTCTTTTCTATGGCCCAGCAACCTTTCCTGAATGGCCGATGGCAACGTCTACACTAGGAAACATGGATAGACTACATGTGATGAGGAACACAGACTCAACACTATACAAGGATCCCAGCAGAAAAGTTACACTATATCTAAGAGGAGTATCATGAGAACTCCAACAAAAGGTCTTCCAGGAACTGAGGCTTACTACTTTGCCACATGCATTCGCAGAACTTGAGCACATTTTCACCTGGACTCTGTATGTATTGGCAGGATAGTGTGGGTCACAGACTTTTTGGGGGGGCACGTTTGTACCAACCTTACAATCTTGGTAAATATCCCCTTCTAGAAGCTAGTTACTGTGTGACTATGGGCAAGTCACTTTCCATTTCTAAATCTCAATGTCCTCATTTATAAAATTAGTTGATTAGACTTCATTTCCAACAGTTCCTCCAGCTCAGTTTTTCTATGATTCTCTAAACATCTTCATAAAAATTACTAAAACTGCCAAAAAAGAATAAGGCCATGGACTTTCAGCAGACCTTACAAATCCTCCTTCCAAGATGTAACTGACTCATTATTCAATACTCTGTAATTGTTCAACAAGCTTTGAACCCAATCATACAATTACCAAGCCCACACTTCTTCACCTTGTCTATAAAGATATGATGGAGAATATCAATCAACTTCCTTGATTTACCAATTGCATGTTGGATATTGAGTCATTAGGCACTTTGCACCTCCACCGTAGGCACAAGGAGACAGACTATGAGAGAGGATTTGAGGAAAAGCCAACTTCTCTCACCACTGTAAGTTACCATTTATTGTAGAGAGATGTTTTAGTTGCCTCAGGTAGATAACTCAGGACCAGACAAACTTCCTGAAATGCAGGAAATTATGACTTCTCTGAAGGAGGTGTTGAGTCTCCCCACAGGCCTTAAGCCCTGTGAAGACCAGAATCATGTTTCCTTCCTTCAGGTCTACTTTGGCTTTGCTTTGTATTTTTCCATTGACTCATGGGTTATTCTCTTGATATGTAGACAAGTTTGTGATTTCTTTCCAGAGATAGCCTTTGGTTACATCTTTATCTATTGCCCAACACTCAATCCTATCCAGTTCCTGGCATGGATTAAGAGTCTCAGACCTAACACCAGTCTTATCTTATACTAACCCCATCAAAAAAAGGAAGAGAGAGTTAAGCTGACAGAACTAATTCTTTACAAACCCAGACTGAATTTTACTTTCTTCTATAGGACCCACTTTATTCCTCCTTTTGAAAATCGCTAAGCAATTTACCTATTTCCAACTTTTTGAACAGAAGTTTGACTTTCCATTCTCCAAAATCCAATAAAAATTAAAAACTTGACAGGCCTGCACAACCTGCAGCCCACCAAAGGATTCTGGGTGGCCCGAGAAAAATGTAGAAATCCTTTGGTGGACCACAGGTTGTGCAGGCCTGACTTATGACATGTATAAGTTTTCTTAATATCCTTGGAACATGATGAACCTGCACCAGAAGCTCTAAACTCCATTAAGAATAGCTAAGTATTCTCATTATTATCAGGCCATAGCATTAAACCTATCTCGTTAACTTTATGAACACAAGTGATCATACCCAGAATGTCCTATCTTAGTACAGATATGACCAATTTCTCTTAGGGGTTCTTGTTCTTTAGACTACACTAACTAGTTCTTCGATATTGTCAAGAATTTGGACCAAGGTATGTCTACTTCTTAACACCCACTTCCAAGGAGAGATGAAAGTATAAACAAAGAATGATAGGAATTTTATAACTCTTGCTATTAGAATAGATTTTTCGGCAATCATCAAGAAAATTGAAGCTCCCCAAAACTACTTAAGATTTCTTGTGCCACAGTCCAAAAACCCAAATCCCATTTTGACATAATTCACAAAACTTCTTCCCATTTCTTCTTTTTTTTTTTTCCAAATGATCCAACTTTCAAGAAGTGTGATGAAAATACTGCCTATGTTCCAAGTCTATTTTATGGCCAGCTCTAAATATTTTCTTTCCAAATTTATTATAGTGATACAAATTCAGCTCAACTTCAAAAAAAAAAATTAAGTACCTACTGTAAAAAGCACCAAAGAACCAAAGCCCCTGCCCTCAAGGAGCTTATATTCTCCAGAAATTCAATCATCTGGGCATAAATAATATCGATGAATAAGTTTAAGTTTTAATAAGATCTCTACATCCCAAAAGTAAGCCCCAGAAAGGCAACACTAATCCATCAGTGTCAGGTCTATACAGAAATCAGTAGCAATTGTTGAACAGACACATTATATGAACAATATTATAAAATTTACTTTAAGGAGATTTTTTTAAAAGTGTGTGTTTACATACATGTATATATGCATGTTGTGTACGTATATATGTATATACACACATATACACATTATCACATACATAAATGCATACATGCATGTTCTCACCTTTAAGGAAACTAGAAGGAAAAAACACATGGAAAAAAGAACAAAGGAACCAGCCTAAATTAATATTGTACAAATGATGCACTAAAGTAATTTGATCTTAAAGTTTGGGAAAGAACAAGTACAATACAAAGGGCTCAATAGGTAGGATAGGCAAACTCATCCAATTCATAAAACCCATAACTTCATTTATCACTACCAGATCCACAGCTCCAATCCTCCCAACACTTTAGCAATTAAAGACCCAAGCAGAAGAGACACTGGATTAGATCATAAAGTATCATTTGGTTAATAATAAGGTATCCTCAAATAAGAAAAAGACATCACTACATAAATAAATCAAGGGCGGATTAATCTGAGTTGCTTTTAGGTAGTGGTAGCGGTATATATTTTTATCTGGCTAATCTCCCTTATAACCAACAGCATATTTATTAAGTGCAGAACAAATTTTATTAAGTGCAGAACAAACTAAAGTTTTATTAAGCACAGAACAAATTAAAGAAGCTAATGGAAACACTAGACTATGAAAGGAATTACAAAACAGTCTATATGATACCGTCAGTGAAAATGCCAAAACCTATCAATGTATAACATAACGGACAAGTCCTCCTCCACGGACTTCTGACAGCCGTCGGCAGTGCCTTAAAATGTTCAGTAGCACATGAAACCGCTTGTCAACTTTCAAATTTGTGAACTCTTTTATATCAGCTTCTACTACAAAGTATTGGCCTGAAAAGAGATTTATTTGTAAAAGGTTAACTTTACAGGTAATAGTTACTAATGCATAAAACTGTAAATCTGTATTACCATTAGCTAACATAAGGTGTCCAACTAGTACTCTTACAATGTCAAAAAAAAATTATCTACTGATGTTGCATAATATTTAATGTGGCAATTTAAATAACATATACATTAACTTTCCATCAGTGTACTCTGAACAATTCACTATTGTAATTCTAAGAATAAAAGACTTAGTGCTGGTCCTTAAGAGACAACAAATTTAAGAAGGGCTCTTACATCTAAAATGTTTCACTTCCTCATTTCTCACCTGGCTGTACTGCTTTGGGACTTTTCTGACTTCTCCACCGTGCCCCTAAGAAGCTCTCTATCATCATCCTGCAAGATCCCATCGGCCTTGGTACTCTACCTCATCGTACCCCCATAACTGGAAAATGGAGCCATGAACTCCAGATTCTCCATTTAAGAAGGGAGTTCAGCTCAGAACACTTCCTTTCTTTCCTAGCTGAACTACTGGACTTCTGACTTCTCCATACTCCTGTGTCAGCAAGTACCTTCCCCAACCTTCTCCTCTTGCCCATTTCCTTTATGTCATGTGTAGTCTTCTCCCATCAGAATGGACGCTCCTTCAAGGCAAGGACTATTTTGTTTTCTTTTTCCTTTTTATCCTCAGTACTTCGCACCTGGGCTTATGGTAGGAGCTTAATAAATGCTCACTGACTAGTGACTTCTGTGGTTGTATCTATATTAATTCCCTCCATTAAAGTCCTCTTCCAATGCTTCATTGTGCCAAAGAAATGACCCTAGATGCATCAAGGCTACAGCGGCAGAATTTAAGCTCTGGCAGACCATACCACACTAAGAAGGCTCAGAGTATGGATGACAAATTGTTAGCCTAAGTTGGGAAAGACTCATCATAATAGGCTGGTCACCAGGTGATGAAATTTTTTTTTTGTCTATAGAAACTCATGAATATACGTAAATTTATATAAACTAGGTAGAGTTCTGCATTAAATACCCACACCAGAGCATATCACAGGTTCCTTAAGAAGTTATACTAACTATAGATGGGACAGGCTTTCTCACATACCTTTGGTATCCTTGGTTTCATCTTCAATGAATCTGTGATACAGATTTCTGATAGAAGAATTCATAGTCTTTTTGGGCAAATTTAAGATCCTATATTTGCTAGCCACTGCCTTGTTGATTTCTTTAATAAAATCATTAATTTGACAGTATGTCAGACGAGACTTCATATACCTGAAAACAATTACAGGGATAAGAAAGTTTACACAAAGTACCTCCCACACACACAATTTTATTTTCTTTGAAAAATATTTTGAATTAGATCACTGAACTTGAGTAGCATTAGAACAGAGAGAATTTTCTCTTTTCACACTAGTCTCATTTTCAAAAATTGTGTACCTCTTACAAAAGGAAACTCATTCTCTAGCATTCTAAGATTAAATGAAGATGGTAGCCTATCAGTACCTATGTTTCCTAATAAAAGTTTCTGTACATCAAAAAGAAACGTTTCTAATTCTCTACTTATCAAACTATTTTAAATACTGTTGTTTCTAAAAGGCAGATTAATCTGCACATAATATTTTGTTTCTTTAAAAGTTTTGAAATGGTTGAGGAGAAAGAATATGGTTAACTGTAAGTGCTATACCACAGGTACCCAACGGTCTACCAACAGCAATGAAGGGTAAAAGAAAGAATAAGGCAAGAAAGGCAAAGGATATGTCTAAATTTAATGGTGTCCATAATTAGAGTTAGAAGAACAGAAAAGCAGCAAAAGCTAAGGCTCTTCTCTGCCCTCTAGATCCCCCATTTCTTTAACCATTCCACCACTTTTTATCTCTTCTACTCTAACCTATATTCATAAGCTAAATCATAACCTGACTTACATTTCTTTTCCTACCCATCAAAGCTTGGTGTGCTCTTTAGTTCCAAACAAGAATGCTTTACATTTTCAGTGAGTGTAACAAAAATAGAACTTGCTGGTTTGCTCTTGATTTTCCTCTTCAAAAGATATCAGTTTCATTTCTTCTAGTAAATGGTAAAAACTAGATACCTTGAATATACCTACTATTACCTACTTGCTAAAATAGTTTAAATCTCCTGTTACATTTAATTTTCCAAATATCACATATGCTATCAGTACTCCTGTTGATTTCTCCTTTTTGACTCTCATTGGTTTATAGAGATACAAGAGAAGAAACTAAAATAAGTAAAAAGCTTCTGTTCCCATTATATTTACTAAACAAGTAATAAAATTATATTTTATCTTCTAGAAAAGACCTTGATACTAGCCAAATGACCTTGAACAAGTCATTTGATCTTTTTAGGTCTCAAATTCCTGATCTGTAAAAAGAAGAGACTGAACTAGATCAAATATTCTTAACTTTTTTGGTTACAGAACCCTCTGGTAATCTAATGAAGCCTACAAGCCCCCTTATCAGAATAATATTTTTAAATGCATAAAGCATAAGGAATTACAAAGGAAAACAATTATATTGAAATACAGTGGGTTTTTCTTTTAAATCAAGTTCATGGAACTCAGATTAAGAATCCTGGACTTGATGATCTCCTGGGTCCCTTTTAGTACAATGGTCATATAGCTCAAGATTATGGAAAAATTGAGGTCACTTCTCAAAACATAAATGAATTCAATTTGTAGAAAGATAACAAAATCAAAACAAAAACAAAATGCTAATAAAATGGGGCCCCCTATGATATCTGCTACACAAAAGGGGTATGTTATAACTTCTGTATTGATAGGCTTTCTTATTTAAATAAAAACATATGGTTTTTAAAATACAAAACTATCGAAGGTATCAAGCATTTCACATTTACAAAATGAAGATTTAAAATCTTATAACTTGTAACCATTCCTTAATGAAAACAAAACAATAGTAGGGGAACTATACAGGAGAAAAATCTAGGAGATTTAAAACAAAAGCTACCAATAAAATCTTTTTTTAAAAAAAACAAACACCATTCTCCAACTAAGAGGTCAAAATACATGAAGTAATTTTCAAATGAAGAAATGCGCTGGAAGTAAAATGGGTTCCCAACACCTGGAGAATGGCTGAACAAACTGTGGTACATGGATGCAGTGAAACATTTTTATGCCATGAGGAATGATGAACACTTCATATTCAGAGAAAGCTGGGAAGACCTATATGAACTGATGGGAGAGTGAAATGAGCAGAACCAAAACAAGTTATAGTAAGATCACAATGTGTTGTGTCTGACTCTTCATGACTCCACGGATGCCAGGCCCTTCTATCCTCCACTATATCCCAAAGTCTGTCCAAGTCTTTCCAAACAAGTCCTGTGACCAAAGTATTTAAGCTTCAGTTTCAGTATTTGACCTCCCAATGGTCTGAATTAATTTCTTTGAGTATTGACTGGTTTGATCTCCTTCTTTTCCAAGAGATTCTCAAAAGTATTCTCCAGCACAATTCAAAAGCACTGATTCTGCCATGTTCAGCTTTCCTTATAGGCAAGCTCTCACTTGCCTAGGTATTGCTACTGGAAAAACCACAGCTTTGACTAAACAGACCTTTGTCAGCAAGACGATGTCTTGATCTTTCCAATATGCTCTCTAGACCTGTCCTTGTCCTTCATACCTGGAGAGGACCAACATGACATCATGATGTTGGGGTGTGCATGTCTGATGTGGCTGATCAGACCAATATGAGCTCAGAGGGCTCTACCATAAGTTGGGCACAAATAGTCCA
>CM053622.1:311716299-311746090 GCA_028646595.1 Phalanger gymnotis | reverse complement strand
AGCTTCTATAATAAGGGATCGAAGGGCTTGGAATATATGATATTCCAGAGTTCAAAGGAGCTAGGATTAAAACCAAGAATCACCTACCCAGCAAAACTGAGTATCATGCTCCAAGGCAAAATATGGATTTTCAATAAAATAGAGGACTTTAAGCTTTCTCAATGAAAAGACCAGAGATAAATAGAAAATTTGACTTTCAAATACAAGAATCAAGAGAAACATGAAAACGTAAACAAGAAAGAGAAAGCATAAGGGACTTACTAAAGTTGAACTGTTTTGCTTACATTCTTACATGGAAAGATGATGTGTGTAATTCATGAGACCTTCCTCAGTATTAGGATAGTTGAAGGGAATATACATATATGTAGACAGAGGGCACAGGGTGAGTTGAATATGAAGGGATGATACCTAAAAAAATAAAATTAAATTAAGGGATGAGAGAGGAATATATTGAGAGAGGGAGAAAGGGAGAGATAGAATGGGGTAAATTATCTCACATAAAAGTGGCAAGAAAAAGCAGTTCTGTTCGAAGGGAAGAGGGTGCTGGTGAGGGAGAATGAGTGAATCTTACTCTCATCGGATTCGACCTAAGGAGGGAATAGCATACACACTCAATAGGGTATCTTACTCCAAAGGAAAGTAAGGGCAAGGGGAAAAAAGTGGGGGAGGATAGAAGGGAGGGCAGATGGGGGAGAAGGTAATCAAAAGCAAACACTTTTGAAAAGAGACAGGGTCAAGGGAGAAAATTAAATAAAGGGAGATAGGATAGGATGGAAGGAAATATAGTTAGCCTAATGTGAAATGAGTAATGTGGAAGTGTTTTACATAATGATACATATATGACCTATGTTGAATTGCTTGCCTTCCTAGGGAGGGTGGGTGGGAAGGGAAGAGGGGAGAGAATTTGGAACTCAAAGTTTTAAAAGCAGATGCTCAAAAAAAAGTTGTTTTTGCATATAGCTGGTAAAGAAGATATATAGGGAATAGGGAGTCAGAAGAGTGGGCATCAGATGAACATCACTTTTCTGAAATCTATCATGCCCTATAAGAAAGAAAGGGGATGGGGGGGGGAGTGGGTTGACAGAAGGGAGGGCTGACTGGGGAATGAGGTAATCAGAATATATGCCATCTTGGAATGGGGGGAGGGTAGAAATGGGGAGAAAATTTGTAACTCAAAATCTTGTGGAAATCAGTGTTGAAAACTAAAATATTAAATTAAAATGATAATTTTTTTAAAAAAAGAAATAATAATGAGACAAAAGTTGTAGAGGAAATAGTTGGAAGGATAATAAATAAGCTTAAAAGAGAAAGTGGTAAATCCTACACAAGAAATGGAATCCCTAAAAACTAGAATAGATCAAAGAGAAATCGATGATTCCACACAACAAGAAATATTAGAACAAAATCGAATTTAAAAAAGAAGACAAGCTAAGGTATATCATATCAAAAGCAATTGACTTAGAAAACAATTCAAAGAGAGACAATTTAAGACTCCCTAAAATAATGATAAAAATTTTTTTTCTAAAAGCTTGGCAATGTATTTCAAGAAATAATGAAAACTGCCAAAATCTATTAGAACAGGAATTGTTAAACATTTTTTTGTATTGTGGACTTGTCTGGCCATCTGAAGAAGCCTATGGACCCCTTCTCAGAATGTTATAAAATGCATAAAATAAAATACATAAGATTAAAAAAGAAACTAACTTTTGAAATACAGTTATCGAAATAGTAAAAAATGAAACAAGTTCATGGACCATAAGATAAGAACCCCTTTGCAGAGGGCAAAGTAAAGATAGAAAGAATCCACTGATCACCTCCTGAAGGAAACCTCAAAGGGCAATGTCCCAGGAACATCACAATCAAAACCCAGAGCTCCCCTGTTAAAAAAATAGTTATCCCTTCCACATCTTGGGGGTTTGGGGCACAATGCCCCCACAACCTGGAAAATCTGTATAAAATTTTTTGGCTATTCCTTTGGCACCAGAGAAGTCTGAATTTTTTCTTTTTCTTTTATGGAATATTTACAACACTTTATTGTAAAATTTGGGTTGATATTATATAACACTATACATATATTTTATGCGTTTGTGAGTTTCTGAACTTTTCCTGTGTCATCTTCTGGCCTTTCTGTGTTGTCTGAAGATTCTGCAAAACTGCCCCAAAATTCCCATTTAATTTCTTATGCCAACCTACGATATATTGAAATCTCAATGGGGAAAGTTGCGATGTGGAAGAGATAACTGTGCTATACTAAAAGCCACTCAGAAAAAAACAGTTCAAGTACCAAGAACAACAGCCATGATCACATAAGAACTGGCAACTTATACCAAAAATAAGGAGATATGGGATATCATATTCCAAATGGCAAAACATATAGGCTTACAACCAAGAATAACTTACCCTGAAAAGCAAAGTATGATCCTATAGGGGGAAAATGAACCTTTAGTGGAATAAAGAACTTTAAAGCATTTCTGATGGAAAGACCAGAGCTGAATAGGAATTTTGAAATACAAACACAATTCCAGAGAAACCTAAGAAGGTAAATTTGTTTGGGTAATTGGAAGAAGTCATATGAGGTTGTTGTACTTACATTTTAATAAGAGAATAAACAAGTGTCACTCAGAACAGTGGACTTTTGTTTTGTTTTAGTGACATGAAGGTGGATTGGCTTTGTTACAAGGATTTTTAAAAGGAAAATAGAAGGGAGATTAAAGCAGCACTACAACGAGTGTGGGAAGGGAGGAGAAGAGGGAGGAACTTGTTATTTCTCATAATTGAGATGTGGGAAGGAAAGAGTTAATAAAGCAGTAGGGAGTTGGAAGAGTGGGTATCAGATGAACATCACTTTTCTGAAACATTCAAGGCTCGAACACTCATACACTCACTGATTGGTATAGACATACATCAAACACAACAGGAGAAAATAGCCACAAGATAAACTAACAATCTTATCCTAAAAAGGGGGCACTGAAAAGAGAAGAAAAGAACTAGAATTGAAAGAGGTGCCTTCAGTTGCCTCATAGATAACTATTTTAATGGAATATAACTGTACCATAAGAAATGACAAAAGAAACTATTTCACAGAATTCTGGGGAGTATAAACTGATGCAAAGTGAGGTGACCACAACCCAGAGCACAATTTATACAGGCATGGCAACAATCTAAAGAACAAATTTGAAAGACTTCAGAACTCTGATCAAAGCAATGAAGAGCCACATATCCAGAGAAGCACATTACCTACCTTATCCTGATAAAAAGGGTATAGATTTAAGGTGCATAAAAAGATCTACCTTTTTGGACATGGTCACTGTATGGAATAATTTTGCTTGACTGTGTTTATTTGTTCCAAACTTGTCTTTTTCTTTCTCTCAGTTTTTAGTGAAGGTGAGGGACAAAAGGGGAGAGAGGACTTAGCAACAGAGATGACAAAAAAGAAGACTTTTGTAAATGCACAGATGGAGACAATAAGAAGTTCAGAAATAAGCAAAGAAAAGTAGGATCGTTTGGAAAGTACTATGCAGAATTTGGTATATACTTGAGGAAAGAAGCAAGCATATGAAATAGAGATTCATGATTTCATACAGAATACTCTTTTGTGGTCTGCTATGTATACAAAAATGTTCCTTTTGGGAGGTATTTAAGTTTGGGATAACAAAATTTAAAAATAAAGAAACTTCTCTCCGTAATCTAGATCATCTCTTAGGAAGTTATTGAAGCAGGCTCAGAAGGAATCATATTCACTCTTTTAGCCAATGTATAGTCTTGTAAGTGTCTAACATCACAATATAGTGACATGTATTGAGGAGAAGAGGAATCCTACATATGACATTTTTTCTATGAATATTTCTGTCTTATAAAAATCTCATACAATTTATGACCCTTCTGGTAGAACAGGGTACATTCTTGATTTACATTAACCATTCTATAGAGCTTCAGAGGGTCTTTGCCTATGGGCAAATATTAACATTATGGAAGTTACAAATCATACACAATAGTTTGGGGGTGGGTAGGGAAAAACTGTATTTTTTCTAACTCCATAAAGGCTTTCCTGTTGGGTTCAGGGAATACATATAGAATCCACAACACTGATCCTTTATGGTGGCATTTTATTGTTTCCTTATTGATCATTTGCCCACATACAGAAATGACTAAGTTGGACTCTGACACATAAAATCTGGTTCACTGAGAAGCAGCAAGGCATAAAAGAAGGAGAGTTGGTCTGAGTCAGGAAGACCTGAGTTCCAGAGTCAGATGCCTGAAACCTACTGACCTATGATCAAGGGCAAGTCACTTAATCTCTCCATGCCCAGGCGACTCTCCAGGACTACAGGCTTCCAAACTATTGCCAATATGCACTAATACAAAAAGTTTCTTCAAAGGGAAATTTCCTATACCAGAGAAACTATGGGTCTGGTACAATTCTACCTTCTTCCTCCTCCCCCCCACCACCAAAAACTCAGGTGTTATCACTACTTCAGGAAAAAGTTAGAATAACAGAAATATCCAGCCTTTATGGATTGTTCTAGGTGAGCCTGACTTACCATTGTATTCAGTTCCTGAGGCTCACTGAGGAGTCCGCTACAATTCTTAAATTCTTGTCTGCAGCAACTCTGAGGGACACTGTTGTTTCCAGTTCGGTTGAACCACTCTCTATTAATCCAGTCTGTGTAGTTCTCAACACCACAGCATTGAAACTGAAATAGAATGAAAAGCAGTTAATTTTCCTTAGAAATGTGCCTTCAAATAATTTTAAAAAGCAAATGCTACATACAAGTTCCTGCGTCTGAAATCATTAATAAATTACTTTTTTGGAAGGAGGGGAAATGGGACCTGAATTTGTAGGAAATTTCTCCTATCAATGCAGGTTAGCAAGTGTTCTGCCACTCAATAATCTTAAAAGGGCTGCCTAAGGCATCAACATGTTAAACTACTTGCAAAGCGTTGTAGATCCAATATGTGTCAGAGGTGAGATTCTAGATTTTCCTGACTCAAAGGCCCATTTATCTACTATATCTAAGCTTCCTCTCTAGTTAAATAAGAATGTATATTTATACATATGTGCATATATACAAACCATCACGAACATAAGAAAATATAGCAATAAATTACCTAAGATCCTCAAATGGGACAAATGTAGGATCAATATGTACAATTCTAGCTAATTATGGTTTTTGATCATGAAGATGTCAGAATTATCTGAAGAATTAATTAAACTGGTGGACACTTCAAGGTGTCTTAAAAGAAGCATTTTGAGTGCCCCCAGAGGATACCCTGGGACTCTATTAATTCTCTGGCTGACTTAAAATTTACCTGATGGTGTTTATTTGTTGAAATATGTCAAATTGAGACCAATATACAAGAGTAAACAAACCACATTATTCATAAATCAGATGAAGTCAGGGGCAAAATTTTTGGGAACTAGACTGTGTCGATGTTTGATGTGCGCTGGGTAGTACCAAATCTGAACTTAGACACTTTGCCAGGCATGGGCTCTTGGAAATGAAACTCATGGAGAAAGAGTCTTGAGGGTTTAAAGGTAGAAGGCTTTATTTTTCACATGGTGGTAGGTATGGAAATGATCAATAAATAACTGTTGATTGAAAAATATCCACATATTGTGAGGCCTATGGGTGTCTCTGGGTCCTAGAACTTTAGGTTTGCCTAACATTTGTCTGGTAGATCCAATCAAAATGGAAGGGTGCAGGCTCAGGACCAGCCTAGCTAGGTGAGGAGAGACTGGGATCACAAGAGAGTTGACCAACAAATGAGTATTTTCAGGCACAGCAACTCAAGGAGTCTGTCTACTAGTGTACAGAGGTCCTGAAATTTTCACCAGCAGAAGGATGAAACCAGAGATCCTTGAAGAATATACTAAAGCAAGATTTAGTCAGTTTTTATTCCTTTGCAAAGTAAAAAGAGATTAAAGATTTCAAAAACTTTATATCAGTATAATTTTCTTAATCTTTTGGTAGGAACCACATGCTAATGTTTTTCTTAGTGCAGTTTTAAACTATTAATAGCTGAAAACTAGACTAAGACTTTTTGTACATCCCACATACCTTATAACATAGATTTTACATAGATTAGTCAATTACTATTATTAATTACTTATCATTTACATACCTGAGATTGCCAGAAATCCACCATCTCTGTCTCTGGCTTTTCCTTACCATATGTCTGAAAGAGTTCATCCATGGTCTCTTGTACCTCTGCCACTACCTGAAATTTAAAGTATGTCTGTTTATATATGTACATATACATATAAGTGTATATATACATCTATGTCTATATAGATATAGTTATTTACACACACATATCTATGTGGACAAACAAAAATATTTTATGCTCTTTATATAAAATAGCCCTTGTTTAATTATATAAATTATCATAAAGTAGCCTCTCAAGACCCCAAATCAGGAAAAAGTCGGGCAATTCTTGTGATAAAATTCAGGGGTCATGTCAATATTTAAGAGGTAAAATCTCTCCCATCCCTAACAGAATTATGTATGTACTTACGTCTTCGTCAGTTAGCACATACCCTAACATGGTGCCTTGTAAATGATTTTGTAGGTTCATAGAACTTAAGAGATGGAAGGAACCTTGGATGCTCATCAATGAGAAAATGGCTGCAAATTGTGGTACTTGAATAAATCAATTAATAGACACTTATTAAGGACCTACTATGTGTCAGGCATTGTGCTAAACACTGGGGATACAAAAAGAAGTCCTCAAGGAGCTTACAATCTAATGGAGGAGACAAGCAAACAATTATGTACAAATAAGCTACTTACAGGATAGATAGGAAGTAATTAACAGAAGGAAGGTACTAGAATGAAGAGGGGTTAGGGAAGGCTACCAGTAAAAGAAGGGATTTTAGTTGGGAATTACAGAAAGCCAAGGAGATCAGTAAGCAAAACAGAAGAAAGAGGGAGGAAGGGAGAGAGAGAGAGAGAGAGAGAGAGAGAGAGAGAGAGAGAGAGAGAGAGAGAGAGATATGGAGAGAGAGAGAGAGAGAGAATGATCAGACCTGAATTTTAGGAAAATCAGTTTAGTGGCTGAATGGAGGATGGACTGGAAAGAAGAGAGATTAGAGGTAGGTAGACCCTCCTTCCACACCCCTCCCCCCACCAAAGCAGGTTATTGCAATAGTACAGGTGTGAGGTAACAAGGGACTGCATTAGAGTGCTGGCAATGTCAGAAGAAAGAGAAGGAGGCATATTCCAGAGATGTTGCAATGGTGAAATTAACAGGCTTTGGCAACAGCTTGGATATATGTGAGGGTTGGGGGCGGGTTTAAGAGATGATGAGTAGTCCAGGATGATTTCTACGTTGTGGAAAAATGATGTTGTCTTCTATAGTAATAAGGAAGTGGAGTGGAGAAGAATTTAAGGGGAAAAATAATGAGTTCAGTTTGGGGCATGTTGAGTTTAAGATGTCTACTGGACACCCAGATGGAGATGTTTAAAAGGCAGCTGGGGATGTGAAATTGAAGTTCAGTAGAGAGTTTTGGCCAGGACAGGTAGTTTTGAGAGTTATCTGCATAGAGACAGTAGTTAGATCCGAGGGAGGTGATGAGATCACCAAAAGGAGTAATATAGAGGGAGAAGAGAAGAGAACCTAAGGCACAACAATTAGAGGGTGTGATCTGGAAGAGGATCCAGCAAAGGAGACAAAGAAGGAGCAATCAGATAGGTAGGAGGAGAACCAGGAGAGAAAGAAGAGAGACTCAAGAAGGAAAGAGTGATCAATAACGTCAAAGACTGCAAGAGAGGTTAAGGAGAATGAGGACTGAGAATAGGACACTGGATTTGGATGGAATGTCATGGAATATTATAGTACCAAAAGAAATTATTAATACAAAGAATTCAGAGAAGCACAGGATGACATACACTGATTGCAAAGTGAAGTAAGCAAAACTGGGGAAAAAATTATACAGAATGACTACAATGATCTAAACGGATAGAACAATGAAACAACAAAAGAAACTGAACATTAATATTATAATCCCCAAGAAACTTGAGTTGGAAGAAGAGCTGGAAAAACGTACTCCACTTTCGTCTGCCAAAAGAGAGAAGCCTGTAAGTGTAGAATATTTCATAGTCTGTCAGATTCAGTTTGATACGTATTGATTGGTTTTTGCTGTTGTTTGGTTGTATCCAACTTTTACTGATCCTGTACACCATACAGTCCATGAGTTTTTCCAGGAAAAGATACTGGAGTGGTTTACTATTTCCATCTCCAGTGGATTAAGACAAACAGGTTAAGTGCCTTGCCCAAGGTCACACTCTAGTAAGTATCTGAAGCCATATTTGAAGTCAGGTCTTCCTGACTCCAGATCCAGTGCTCTATCCACTGAGCCATCTAGCTGGTTAGTTTTCCTAAATTGCTTTTGTCCTCCTCCTTTTTAAAATCTTTATTACAATGGATGATTGGCTCACAGGGTAAGGGAAAAATATATTCAGATATGAAGATGATATAAAAATGAGAGGTCTATAATTTTTTTTAAATAAATAGATAAAGGAGCTATAACTAGTAATTCTGACATTCAGGGCTAGAAGCACTAAACAAGCCCTCAACTCAATGAGAATAAGCGGGAAAGGGCAAGAAGGAGACCTTGTGACATCGAACCTTGAGAAGGAGAGACAAAGATCCTAGGACACTGTGAGGACACTGATTAGAAGACCATTGCCTAGAGAGAAAGAGAAATCGGATAAGGGAAGAACTAGAGAAGGGCAGATCCAGTGTGCTACTATCAGGAGGAGGCACGCCATCTGGTAGCTTCCTAGTTTGATTAGTAAATCTTGCTAACTAGTTTTAATGATGCTAAAGGAGTGAAAATGCTGTTAAAATATAAACATAACAAATTTTCCAATTACATATTTTTTTAAAAAACCTTCATTTAGGTTAAACAAATTGTGGTATATGAATATAACGGAATACTATTGTGCTATAGGAAATGAGGAGCAGATAGATTTCCTAATAACCTGGAAAGACCTATGTGATCTGATGCTAAGTGAGGGGAGCAGAACCAGGAGAACATTATACACAGTTACAAACACACGGTGTCTGTGATGACTAACTTTGATAGACTTGACTCCTCTCATCAATGCAAGGTTCAAAGACAGCTCCAAAAGACTCATGATGGAAAAAGCTATGAACATCCAGAGGAAGAATTATGGAGTCTGAATGAAGATTGAAGCAAACTATTTGCTCTCTCTCTTTTTTTCCCCTCTTTTTTGGTTTTGTTTCTCCTTTCTCATGATTCATTCCATTGGTTATAATTCTTCCTTACAACTGGACTATTATGCAAATAAGTTCAATGTGAAGGTATATGTAGAACCTACATTGGATTACATGCCATCTTGCGGCCGGGAGAGGGAGGGAGAGAAAATTTGGAACCTCCAAACTTGTGAAACTGAGTGTTATAAACTAAAAATAAAAAATAAATTTATTATTAAAAAACCCTTCATTTAAAATGTTTATATTCTCTAAATTTCTATGCTCTGGCACAAAGCCCCAGTTGCTCTACTCTGGGTTTGACTGTATAATATAGCTAAGAGAGCCCACGGTCTTTGCCTCTTGTCCTTCTCTCAGGTAGTTCTTCTCATCCCCCACTCCCCCCTATTTACCTTCAAATATATGATATAAGAGGAATAGTTTCTTTTTGAAATTCACAACTAAAAAAAAGCAATGCAGTCTATAGAGAGAAAGGTATGTACCAAGCTATATCCAAAGGAAAATATAAGCACGTAAAGTTCTTTTAGGGTTAAAATTTAGTCCTAGGTAGCCAGAGATAAGGAAAGGTATTGAAAAACTGAGAAACTGTGGGTAGAAAAGATACTAATTCTCTAAGGCGGGGAAGGGGTCCAGCTATACGCTTTCTGAGAAGACAGACTGGTTTTTGTATTGATATGACCAGAGCTGAGCAAAGTGCCTGAACACAGGGTAGTAGATAAATGCTTGTCCAATTAAACTGAAGACTAGATACGCCACTGAAAGATTCACATTTATTGATTCAGGGGAAAACTCTGGACATCGTAATACTACAACTGCCCACCTTTCATCAGTTATTTGGTGTTTCTGCTAAGCACTCATGTGCTGCTACCTCATTCACCAGCCAGTCATTGGGAAGCAACCTCCAGGTGCCTTGAAATGGGGCTAAGGACACTTACCAAACATTCCATGTGCACACAGAATATTGCTGTTTAGTCATTTTTCAGTCATGTCCAACCCCTTTTGGGATTTTCTTAGCAAAGATGCTGGAGTGGTTTGACATTTCTTTCCCTAGCTCATTTTACAGATAAGGAAACTGAGGCAAACAGGGTTAAGTGACTTGCCCAGGGTCACAGGCTAGTAAGTATCTGAGGCTGGGTTTGGAATCAAGTCCTTCTGACTCTAGGTCCGGTGCTCTATCCACTGCACCATCTACCTGCCCCCAAGATTATATCTAAGATATTAATCATATGAGCATTCTACTTACCTTCTCTCGATAAATGAATCCCAAAACAAAAGCTGCTGCTTCTGTGATAAACATCAGCAAAAGAATGGCCAGGAACTAATAGTGAAAAGAGATCAATTTTTAGTATTTTGAAATGTAAAGAAACTAACAGTATCTCACAAAAATCTAGATTTAGACATTATTCTTGTCTTTCTCAGTGGGCATTGTTTCTCCACATAGGCAAGGCAGTACTGTTTAAATTAATCACAAAGCCCTAAAGCATATAAGGGAAGGACAACGATTTCAGGAGAGTCCCCATATTAACTAAAAAAGTACATGAAAAATGTGATCCGAGCCCAATTATTTCAAACTGGACCTGGATATAATGTAGAGAGGTTGTTGAGTAAGAGAGCTTTTCAGACAATCTGAATTACCAAAGTGGGAAGGGGAAAAAAAGCCTTCTTGGTGTTCTTTGGCACTTGTGTTCTGTTTTTAAGATTCCCTAGAACAGCAACTCACCCCTGTGGAGAAACCACAGCCCAAGCAGCTTCAATGTACAGCTCAAAGATCAGAGATGTCCACCAGCTATTCAGGCTACAAACCACAGGGGAAAAATTAAAAGCTCTGGATGGCCAAATGTCCCATGGCCAGGACTGGAAATAGGTAAGCACAAAAGAAGATTTACATTTTGAGGGACTCTACCAATTTTTATGTCACTGTCTCGATGCTAATTGTTCCCCCAAAATGTGTCTTCTTAGGACCCCCATAGCTTGGCTAAGGTTTCTGATGGTTTTAGTGGAAAGATTCCCCCTTTTATTTCATTATAGATGTCCATCTTACCCCCTCATTTGCTATAAAATTCTGATGTGGAGATTTGGGCCTATGATAATGAATGAGGGAATGAAATTTGACAAAATTTCCATTCTTTTAAATGTATAGCTTCACCATTTAAAAATCTAAATAAATTAATTTTAAACTTTAAACTTGCCAAACTGCTTTGTTACAAGGGATGGTGACACAAAAGTAAAACAAAAGAAATCTGTAAGACCATTCATATAGGTACATGAAAATCAAAAGAAAATGTACAAATCCTGTTCTTTGCTACCTCTCCCATAAAGACTCATCCTTTCTTGACCTTACCTCTTCCCCTCCCCTTTATGTCATCTCCCTCCACAACTGAAAGTGATCTCTTTCACTCTGTCTGGACCTATCTTTTGAACTTATGATACTATCCCTCTTATCATAATTATCTGTGTACCTATCTCCCCTATCCCACACCTCATTAGAGTGGAAGAGTTTTAGAAGCGGTTCTATCTTGTCTACATTCACATCCTCATTCCAATTTGATATTTAACGTTTCTTAAATTGAACGTGTGATAGAGGATGAGAGGGAAAGAAGGAGAGAAAGGGGGAAGGAGGGAGGGAGAGAGAAAGGGAGGGAGACAATACGTAATTATAACTTGTCTGTGTCTAATGATTATTTACGCCTGGATAAGGCCTTTATAAAAATCCAAGAGAAGATCTTTGCTCTCTGATGTTTTAAGATCAGTGCCTAGAAATGAACGTTTAAGTTCCAATTCAGGCAGAATATGAGATTTATGTCTCCAAATAGTTGCTGCCAAATATTTATAACTCACAACTCCATGTATTGGTGCATTCTTCATTTTAGAGTCAAACTCTGCTTCAGATGAGGGGGGTTAAAGATGTAGTGCTTCCTTCCCTGTCTTGATATAGTAGCTGATTCTTTTTGAATTTCCTACTTTTCTTGTGCCTATGGGAGCAGTTGAGGACCGATAAAAGAACCACAACCCCTTTGCAGATTGCCTTTTTGCATTCTTAAAAAAGGGGGGTGGCAGAAGCTTTATGCTAGTTCCTCATTGCCTATTAAAACAGTTGTTGATAAGCCCAAGTTATTGTCTCTGAATCAAAAAAAAAATAATTTTGAAGAGAATGGGAGGAAAGAGAGACACAAGAACATAAATAAGTTATTGTTTTGGGTTTTTTGGAGGCAATCGGAGTTTAAGTGACTTGCCCAGGTTAAGTGACTTACACAGCTAGTAAGTGTCTGAGGCCAGGTTGAACTTAAGTCCTTCTGACTCCAGGGTCAGTGCTCTATCTACTGTACCACCTAGCTGTCCTAAGTATATTATTGTTAAAGGAGGCCACAAAATCACAATTTCTCTCCACTTAATTGACTGTGTTTAACTTCCATTACTTATAACATAGCTTTAGTCCCCTATGTTAGATTACAAAGTACCATCATTTCTTTCCGTAACTAGGTTGGAATTTGCTTTTGTTAAATTTCAGAAGCAATAAGAAGCAGAAAAGACCAATTAAGCAAAAACTGCCTTTTGTTTTTGAAAACCTTCTTGATAAGGGCACAGACTAGAAGTGTCCTGGTAATGAAGATCTTTGCCATAAATCATCTACAGATAAAAAGTTGCCATTGTCAATGTCTACAGTCTGAAAAATAGCTTCTTTCGTAGGCAACTGTTAATAAAAAGATGGCTAAAATATTATCTAAAAAAGGGCACTTTCTGTTTTAAGGACTATGGGATGATAGTTTCTTGTATTAGCTTCCCAGTTAGAGGGTGAACATGGGTAGTGTTGCACCTTCATTTTGTACACATTTTTTGGGGTGACTTTGTGAGTTTGGAAAACCTCTTGACAATGAAACCTTGAGGAACCAGAATGCTTAGGGAAAGAGACGTGTTATGAAAGCAAGGTTAACAGAAAGTTAACCAGGAACTTGATTTTGTTTAAATGCTTAAGCTTTTCTTGTTTTTGTTTTTTTTTAAAAAAAACTTTCCTAAAATAAATGAGTTCAATTTTCTGCCTCAGTTGACTGACTCTAGTATATGTAGTTGAATTATTCTTTGATGACTGAGAATCAGATGGTAGCAGTCACTGCTACTCAGAAATATCATTCATTTATGGAAATGCTCATTTTATTCCGTAAATTAAAATAAAATTTAAAAATAAATATGACTTGTCACTCTTTAGGTCTATAGATGCAGAAGGTATTATGGAATGGATGTATACTAATCCTGTAACAAAAACACTACAACTCTATAGAGTTGGGGTAGGGTTTTTTTTTGAGGGGGTGCTGGGAGTTGGTCTTGTGTATCTCCTTCAAAATGCTGAGAATGCTGAGTTATTTAAAGGTTTGACAAATTTTGTTCATTTAATCTAGATTTTATTGTGTGTACTTCTCATTTCTCTTTCTTCCTTTCACTACCCTCCCCTCCTCCCATGTTCTCCTTTTTCCATACCTTCAAGAATAATTGTCAATCCACCCACATCCCTATCCCTGGCACTCCCTGTTCATTTTCCACTTGAAGCCTGTGCGCTGGCACTTGCTTGTGTGATGTGGTATGTAACAGGGTGAAGAAGTTTGAATTCTGCTAGATGAATGCTCTACACATATGTATCGTAAGGACAAGAGTCAATCCAAGGTGGTGCTAGAGCCAGGGCTAGGAAGCTGATTATTAAATTTTCAGTGTGAGCATTTACACTTTGGTCATCAGCAAATGTTGCAAATTAGGGCTTAATTTATTGTTTTGTTTAATTGTTTAAACTTAGAAAGTGATGGAGAAAGTGTCAATAACACAGAATTAAATTTAAAACTATGTCCTGTATACATTCTCTACTTCTCCCAAGCTGGTTGTTGAACATTTAACAGGATGCTTCTAAGTTAGTCTCTGGAAAGGAAATCATTAAAAATCAATACTTACAAATTGCAGGCCAATTTGGGATTCTTTGATTGTGACAAAGCAACCAGTCACCCCAAGGAAAAGCATCACACCAGCAACTATTATGATAATGATGGCAGGCAACAAGATCTGTTCATCCCTGAAGAAGGCATCAAAGTCCTCGTAGGACAAGATGAAACGTCCTCCCACAAATCCAAGGGTGACTCCTGCAGCCTGAAATGCATGATAGTTATTTTCCCCACTTAACCAAATGCCATTAAAATAAAGCCATTGAGATAAAACATACCTCCCTCTTCGAGGAGAAAGGTTAAAGGGGATTACAGATGCAGAATGTGCAGAATGTGGCCAGTGCTACCATCTGATATAGTCACAGTGTTGGCTGGTTTGGATTAATTGTTTGTTTTTTCTTCATTATAAGGGAGGGTTCCATTGGGAAGGGCTTATGTGAAGATGTGACTATGATGTAAAAACAAAATACATCACTAGAAACATCTCCTCCTCCTCCCCATTTAGCTATCGATGACAAACATTTCAGCTGAGTCCAAAAATGTGGTCTCACTGTCACTTTTTCAAACTTGTGGCATCAATGCTTTGTCCTTTCCTATCTTTACTGATTAGTATACAAATATATTCTCTGTCCTATATTTCTTCCACAGGTAGAAATCAAGAATTAGAAAAAAAACCAATTCTTTTTAGGCATGCAAGATGGTGACTCCAATAAATCATTTATCCCAAAGAGAATAAAACTTAAAAAAAAATACTGGGTGTCCCTAAGTGCGCTGGCTACTCACAGGCCCAATCCCATTACTGACTGGCAGGGGAGCTTTGACCTGCTCAATTTCCAACCTAGGCCAGGTAGTCCCACCTTTGGCATTCTTGTGGTCCCCACTTCCCAGGGCAGTCATCATATGGGTGCTGGATTTAGTGTGGGCACCTCGCTTAGCCCACTACAGCTCAGAACTCCTGAGCTCAAAGGATCCATCAAATTCTCCCTTCTAGTAATAGAGATTACAAGATGTGCTCCGCCATACTTGGCTAAGAATGCCAGTAGGGCCCAAAAGAGAGTGATCTACCCCGTCCTTAAAAACCATCAGGGAAGTAAATGCCACAGGATCCCATAAGCTGCATTGCAAATCTGCAGTATCATAGGTGATTCTAGTGGAAAGAACTGTGGACTAAGAAAGATCCTGATAGAATCCCTACCTACCTTGACCTTTTTGGCCAGGGACAAATCACTTAGCCTTTCTGCGCCTCAGCTGCTTTGTGTGTGTATAATAGGGATAATCATACTTGTGTTGGCTACCTCAACAGGGTTGCAGAAAATGGTCTGAAGCCATTAAAATGTGCTGTACATGGGAACTAAGATTCTATAGCTAGGAAGTTCCCCTAACGTTCAACCTCCATCTCTTCTTCTATGACAAAGTCCTCCTTCCTCCTATTTTTAAGGGAGGAAGAGGGAAGGGAAGGGAGGGCAGGGATTAGCCATCCTTGTATGCTTCTCAAGATCACAAATTTTCACATTAGCCTTTTCCCCTTAAGAGCAAATCCTTTCCTTTTAACTTTTTCTCAAAATGGTGGGAGGTGGTAGAATATAGGAAAAGTGGAAAACAGACTCTGCGAAGGTCTACAATCAATCAAGAAACATTTGTTAAATGCCTACTATGTGCCAGGCACTGTGCTAAGCACTGGGGAATACAAAAAGAAGTAAAAGACAGCCTTCGCTCCCAAGGAGCTTACAATCTAATTGGGAGGAGACTACCTTCAAACAAATATATACAATGCAAGCTATGTACAGGATAAACAGGAAGTAATGAAAAGATGGAAAGCACTAGAGGAGCAGCTAGGTGGAGTAGTAGTTAGAGTGTTGGGCCTGCAGTAAGGAAGACTACTCTCTCTGAGTTCAAATCTGGCCACAGACACTTCCTAGCTGTGCAACCCTAGGCCAACCACTTCTCTGTCTTTGACAAGAAAACTCATGAAGAGCCAAACATGGCTGAACAACAACAAAGCACTGGAATTAAGAGGGCTTGGGGAAGGCTCGCTATAGAAAGCGGGATTTTAATTGGGACATAAAGGAAGCCAAGGAGGTCAGTAGTCAAGTGGAGGATGGAAGGCATTCGAGGCACGGGGGATAGCTAGAGAGAATACCTGGAGCCCAGAGATGGAATTTTTGCTCAAGGAACAGCCCAGGAAGCCAGTGTCATTGCATCAAAGAGTGTCTATTGGAGAGTAAGGTATGAGGAGACCGGAAAGGAAGGCGGAGGTTAGGCAATTGAAGGACTTCACCGCTGGCTTGAGAGGCTGTGCTCCGGTAGAAGGGTAGGGGGTGAAAAAGCAGTGACTGAGGTAACCTGGGGCAATCAGGTACCATCCCAGATAATCACCAGGGGAAGATGTTAAAGTGTTTTGAAAACAAGTAGAAGGAGAACAGGAAATCGAGGTTTAATTTATGTTGTCAGTGATTCATGAGTCTCCATTTTTCACAACAAAGAAACCACTGATCTTGCTCCTAACACTTCAAGTTGTCTGTTCATGAGTTAGTTCTGTTTATCTTAATAGTTGGTATGTGGAGTTTTAAGGTTTGCGAGGTGCTTTACAAATATCTCATCTACTTTCACAACAACTCTGTGAGGTAGATGCTACTATAATTCCTATTTTACAGATGAGGAAACTGAGACAGACAAAGATTTGCCCAGGGTCACACAGCTAGAAGAGGTTATATTTGAACTCAGGTCTCCGTAATTTCAGGTTCAATGTTCTACTCACTGTAATGCCTGTCTGCCTTTGTTTACTCAAAGATCTACTGGGGTTCTCATTAATGAATGGAAAACTTGGGTGCTATATAGGAAAACAATGCTTAATAAATCTTAGAGCTACATATTTATAATGAATTAATGGTGTAGCCCTTGTCTCTAGGTCTTGATATGTACATAAAAAAAATACCCCACCAAAAAACCCCACAGCACCTATGGAATCAACTATAGAGTAATACAGTTGAAACAATAGAGGATTAGTAGATGGAAGAATTAGGTTCAAATCCCAGCTCTTGAGCATAGTATGAATTGACACATGGTGAAGTAAGCAGAACCAGGAAAACAATTTATACAAGAAAACATAATGGCATTGTAGAGAAAAACAGCTCTGAAAGGCTTCAGAACTCTGATCAAAACAGTGATCCACTATGCCTCCAGAGAACATAACAAATCTTCCTGAATCAATCCAGAATCACAATGAAGCACGTTATTCACCTCCTGATAGATAGAAAGGTAATAGACTTAAGTTACAGAACATTTAAAGCTCCCCATAATCTGGTTCCTTTCTACCTTTCCAATATCTTTGCATTTTAATCTCTTTCTTATACTTTGCTATCCAGCAAACGCCTACCTTTTGGTCTCCCTTGAACACGATGCTCTGTGTCCTAATTCTTGGACAAAATCACGATATAGATTCATTTTGCTTGTTTGTTACAAGGGGTGTGTGTGTGTGTGTGTGTGTGTGTGGTGTGTGTGTGTGTGTGTGTGTGTGTGTGTGTGTCCTTTCTCAGTTTACTGGAAGGAGGGGGTTCCCAAAAGGAGGGACGAGGTTGGTAGGAATAATGATATCCCCCAAAAGAGGCCCATTGAAATGTTTTTTTAAAACGCACAGAGGAGAACAGAAGGAAGTTTAGAAAGAAGTACAAACAGGAAGGACAGTTTTGAAAATAACTTGTCAAATTTATTATATACATTTTTAAAAAGCAAGTCTCTGAAAATGGACATTCTTAGTTTCATAAACTCCTTTGTGGTTTTCTCTGTGTGTGGAAACACACTTTGGGCAGGGAAAGTGTTCGAGAGTAAAAGGTAATTTAAAAAAATATCCCAGCCCTGCTTATTGTTTTTGTTTCCATAACCAAGACACTGTTTTCTCTCCCCCTCCCCTCACTTAATTTCCTTTTCTATGAAAATGAAGAGGTTGGACTAATGGCCTTTAACATCCATCCCTTCTGGTTCTAGATCCAGGATGATATGATTAGAAATCTCCCTATGGGCCTAGGTGGTGAGCTCCCCGAATAGGCAAAGACCAGCCCCAACATAGCAGATTCAAATCCTGCCTCTCTCTGGCACTTAATGTTATGAGACCATGAACAAGTCAGTTAACTCTGGGCCTGAGGATCTGGACTGAGTGAGGAGCACCTGGGTGGCTCCATGGTTAGAGTGTAGGGTCTGGCATTAGGAAGACTGGTTCAAATTTGTACTGAGGCAAGTCACTTAACCTATTTGCCTCAGTTTACTCAACTGTGAAATAGGGATCACAGTAGTCCATCCTCCCAGGGTTGTGAGGATCAACTGAGGTAATATTTGTAGAAGTGTTTATCACAGTGCCTGGCACATAACTGGTACTACCTATATAAATGCTTACTTCCTTCCCCTTCCCCTTAATGACCTCCAGGGTTCCTTGCAGCTTTAAACTGATAATTCTATGAAGCCCCAAATCTCAGATATTTATAGCCACGTCTCTGTATAATTGCATTTACAGGTATGTCTCTGAATAACTGTACATAGCTCACAAAGGAGACACATGGTTTCTTATTTCTGTCACTTGTGTTTTCAGCAATTCATAGTTTTCTCTGAATAATTTTACACAGCTCATAAGTTAGATTCATATTTTCTTATATCTGTCACTTGTATTTTTAGCAAGTTATGTTTTTAGCAAGTCAAGGTAATTTATTTGCGTTTTGAGATCTAGAGCTTCATAGGAGCTGTGAGGGACCTTAGAGTCTATTCCATATGTTCCAACATGCTTATTTTTGAGATGAAGAAACTGAAGCCCAGGGAGGTTAACTGACTGGTCCAAAGTCAGTCAATCAGCATTTTTAAGTGATTAATATGAGTCAAGTGTTAAGCACAAGGGAGACAAAGAAGCACGTTCCTCTGCCTTCAAGGAGCTCAGATGGGGAAACAACATTCAGATGACTGTGTATATATGAGGTATTTTCAAAGATAATGAAAGGTAATCTCTCAGGAAAAGCCCTGGGTGTGAATGGGGTGGGGGTTGGGTATGGGGGTGGGAAAGGCCTTCCACAGAAGGTAGCGTTTGAGCTCAGTATTGAAGGAAGCCAGGAATGCAGGTAGGCTGAGGTGAGAAGAGAAAACATTCCAAACATGGGGGGTCAGCCGTTGAAAAGGCACAGAATTAGGACATAGAGCATCTTGTTCAAGGGAAAGCAAAAGGTAGGCGTTTGCTGGATGGCAAAGTATATGAAAGAGATTAAAATACAAAGATATTGGAAAGGTAGAAAGGAGCCAGATTATGGGGAGCTTTAAATGTCAAACCAAATTTTATATTTGATCCTGGATGTAACAGAGATTCATCACTCAGGAGTTCAGTGAGCAGGGGAGTGACTTGGTAAGACTTCGGATTTAAGAAAATCACTTTGGCAGGTGAGTGGAAGATAGACTGGAGGGTGGGAGAATTGGGGCAAAGAGACTAACCAGCAGTGGTAGAAGCAGTAGGTGGCAGAGCTAGCAATTAAAGTCATTTCTTAACTCCACATCCAATGACTTTTCTATTCTACCACATACCTTCCTGTCTAGGTCCACATCCCCTGACCCCCATCAAAATTACAAGTAGCATCTGTTTTTATAATGACCTTTGTATCTCCTGAAGTTAGCACAGTGCCTGGCAACAGAGTAGGCATTTAATTGAAGATGGACATATGATTGGGAGAAGGGGGGTGGGGGGTGGAAGGAGAGAAGGACAGAGATAGACAGACAGACATAGACTGGGAGACAGAGAGAATGAATTATAAAGTAGGCAGACAGACAAAACATTTGTTCAGCTCTAATTATGTGCCAAGCACTGTGCTAAGCCCTAGGAAGACACATTAAGCAAGCAAGACAGGCCCTGCCCTCAAGGAGCTCATTTTCTGATAGGGAAAGACAATGCATAAAGCAATGCTAGGAAGGAGAGAGGAGGTAGTGTGCATTCATTGGCATGGTCTGGAGATGTCCAGGAAGTGAGGTAAAGGCCTACATTCAACCCAAATACAGTGAAAGCCCCCTATCAGAGCCCAGGGCGATTCTAGGGTAAAATCCAGCTTTCCAGAGGGAAGAAGATAGAAATGAATGTTGGCTTGTTGAATTGAACTGTATATGAGGTACCTTTAGTATATTTCCACGAGTATTCACAGATCATAAACTTACTTGGATATATGCTGAAGCAAGAAAAATTAAAATATTAGTAGCCGCCACTAAATGAAAACAAATGAGAAATAAAGATACCAAGAGAGATTTCAAAGAGCCAAGATGTAATATTGAGAAAAAGATTCTGATTTTTTTTTAAAAAGGAAGCATAAATCAAAGTTACTAATATAGATGGGGAGTGGTGTGGAGGGAAATGTTTCTATTGTCTGAGTGAAGTACACCTTCCTGTCTCTTTAAGACCTTCAGGTACAGCCATACTTTATGCTTCACATAAATAGTCTTCTGACATGACAGAAGCCCCGAAGGAAATCACTCAAGCTGTCTCCATTTCAAGCTGTCTCAGAGATCAAGGACTTAAACCTCAAAGTCCCAAGAGCATCCCCTGTCTCCCCGCCACTGTATCTGACTATTCTGGTAGATCTATCACTCTAGAGTTATGGATACTTTTTGGTTAGGGATGCAAAGCACAGGGAGCTTTTGCAGGTGCAATCGAAGTGACAGAAATAAAATTTAAATCTCTAGACAATAGAAAAAGTGTGAAGCTTCTGGTACTGAAGAAAATGTGGAAGTGAAATACAGTTTAGATAATCTGCCTGTTCCAAAAATGGGTTCAATAATCATCTTCTCTATGGTTTAAAAAATTATTGCATAACATCTCCCACCACAAATTGGAGACTTTTCATATATTAAGTACTACTGAATGAGCGAGATTGAACTCACATAGCAAGATATTGGAGATTTCTTACTATCGGAATTAAGGAAGCTAATAACCATACTGACGCTAGATCTCTAGAAATAGAAATGAAAAGTTAAATGGAAAAGGAAGAATCCATTTACAACAGTCAATTCTAAATTTCAAAACTAGCCCTGGAGTCAGGAGGACCAGCGTTCAAATTCGACTTCAGACACTCACTAGCGGTGTGACCTCAGGCAAGTCACTTCACCCAGATTGCCCCACCCCCCAAAACCCTCAGGAAAGAACATTTTAAAATACTTAACCATGTTAAAGTATTTTACTTGATTAAGTTAAGGACTTACACTTAACTAACTTAAGAATAAATAACTGTTAGCTGGTGTGGCTTATTGATTTCAACACTTAAAATTCAAGACAAATCAACCTTCAGTAAACACCTCTGTGTAGTATTCCTTTGCTAAGCTCTGGAAATTGAAAAGACCAAAAGCAACAGTCACTGAAATCTAAATTTAGAGCTGGAAAGAGACTACTGAGTCCATCCCCTTTACAGTTAAAGAAGCTGAGGCAGGGAGATATTAAACTGCTTGCTATATGGTCACACAGCTATTAGGTAACTAAAGATTTGAAAGCAAGGTCTTACTGACTTTCCAGTCTTATACCCTAACCATTGTGGAGTTGTGGTTGTCATTCAGTCATTTTTAATCATGTCCAATTCTCCCTGACCCCACTCGGGGTTTTCTTGGCAAAGATTCTGGAGTGGTTTGCCATTTCCTTCTCCAGCTCATTTTACAGATGAAGAAACTGGGGCAAACAGGGTTAAGTGACTTGCCCAAGGTCACACAGCCAGGAAGTATCTGAGGCCAGATTTGAACTCAGGCATTCCTGACTCCAGGCCCAGTGTTCTATCCACTGAACCATCTAGCTGCCTCCCATTGCGGTATACTGCCTCTCAATAGGAACTTACATTCTTGTAGAGAGGTTAAGAAGAATATACACATAAACTACTCAAATGTGATATAAGGACAAGAGGAAGGTTGTTGATGACTTTAGGTTCCACCATGGATGATTTTGGGGAAAATTCCACCAGACACCCACATATGACTCTTTTTTTCAAAATAAAGGAAGTTGCATACTATTTTGAAGAGAGCTTATTTTATCCACTAATTCCACTTCTCAGATCAGAGAATTCAGGCCTTACAGAAACAAACTGAAAGCTAAGCTGCAGAGCTCTTCAAATGTTTTTGTTTCATTAATGAAGTTCTTTCTGGTAGCTAATGAAGCAGGAAATAAAAGTAATTTATACCCTATTCGAACTCAAGAAACATACCCTCCCTTTCAATTGTCATGGAGAAGATCAGCCCTACATAAATTGTCCTAATTGTCTGTTCCTCCTTTTTCCTTATTAATTATATGCCTATGTTATTAAGACTGGAATGACACCATAAAAGTGACTCATGATGTTGTGCTTGCTTTCACGCTCTCTAAAGAATAAATCCGAAGTTAAATTTAATTCAATTCAACAGGCATTAAAGGCCTACCAAGCAATGCTAGTGCTAAATTAGGAACATCCTCATTGAAAGTCCCATTTGCCACAATTACACAAATATAGGCTCAAAGGACCGGACTTGATGGAAGAACTGTTCAAGGTCATCTAATCCAAAACTCTCTTTTTGCATTTAGAGAAACAGAGGCACCACTATTAACTGAAGATAAATCAGAAATAAAGATTCATGGAAAGAGGCTGGTATATGGGGAAAGGATTCTAATATAACAAATATGAATAAGTTATTATTTGGAGGAAGAACTTATCTGTTACATAAAATAAAGTACATTCTTTTCTGGCTCTTCAAAGCCTTTCAGTTATAGCTAGGAGAAGTGACTTACCCAAGGTTATATAGGTTGTTCATGGCCAAGACAAGATTTGAATGTAGGTCCTCTCTAAATCTAGGTATCTAGGTGGTACTATAGCTGGGCCTGGAGTCAGGCTGATTCATTTCCTAAGTTCAAATCTGGCTTCACTTTCTAGACACCACTTCCTAGATAATTTGCCTTCTCCAAAAATAGATACAATAGCAATCTTTTCTATGCTTTTAAAAACAATTATTGCATATCATTCCCACATATATACTTTTCATATATCAAGTATTACCAAAGAGGGAGTTTGAACTCATATCGAAAGACATTGGAGATTTTCTTACTATCAGAATTCAGACTTCCTAGCTGTGTGATCCTGGACCAGTCACTCAACCCTGCTACCCTCAGTTTCCTCATCTGTAAAATGAGCTGGAGAAGGAAATGGCAAACCATTCCAGTATCTTTGCGAAGAAGACACCAAATGGGGTCACGCAGAGTTGGACAGGACTCAAAAATGACTGAATGACAATAATGGCCCCTCTAAATCCAACGTTCTCCTCTCTCAAGTAACTCTCCATTTAGGAAACTTTCTCCTCTATTTGGGTTTTCTTTTTCTCTTTTTTTTGGTGACAGTGCTGTCTCCTGGTTCTCTTCTTAGATGTCAGACAACACCTTTTCAGTATTTGCTGTGTAACCATCCTTTTCTTCCTGCCTAAGTGTGGATATCAACCCAAGGGTCTGTCCTGGGACCCATTCTTCTTCTTTTTTCTTTTTCTATATTCTCATGAAGATATGTCATCCACTTTCATGCATTTCAATGATCGTTTTAGGCAACTCATACACAGATAGTCAATCTTTCTCCTGAATTCTCTTCTCCCATCAAAAGTTGTTTGACTGACATCTCTAGATGACTATCCTCTGTCCCCTGTTGGTACCACAAAGTCAAGATATCCCAAACTCTACTCATTTTCTCCCTTGAGCCTACTCTTCTTCCAAGCTTCCCTCTCTCTGTTAGGGACACCACCAGTCATCCAGATTTATAAGCTCAGCCATCTTGGACTCTTTTCTCTCCCTGTGGATTTCCTCCCACATATCCAATCAGTTTATACGTCTTACCCATTTGGCCTCCCAGATGGCTCTCACCTCCATTCTCTTTTCTCATAGCAATAGCCCTAGTTCTGGTCCTTGTCTAGTCCCAGTCTTCTCACTGAACATCTTAATAGACTCCTAATTCCTCTCACCGCCATGTACAGACAAGAAACAATGGATTTAGAGATAAAAGGTAGCTTAAAGATCATTTATAGTCCAACCTCCTAATTTTAAAGATGAGGAAACTGAGACCAGAAGAGGGTTTGTGGCTTGCCCAAGGTCACTGTAAAATGAGGGAGCGAACTAGGTGACCTCGGAGGTCCCTGTAAGAATCTGCTTAAACAAAACAAAACAAAACGAAACCCCCTCTTTATTTGTGAAGGGCATACAAGGACTGACTCCAGACTAGAGTCTGTCTTCAATTTACCTTTCCTTTTCTCACTTGACCCCCCTCCATGCACTCTATCTTCCTGCCAAGTTATACTTCTCACCATCCCCGATTCTTATCCTACCTTCTCTTATCTCTGTACCTTTTTATAACCACCTTTCACATGTAGAATGGACTCTCTCCTTTCCTTCCTTCCTTCTTCTCCCTCCATATCTCTACAATCCCTACTTATGAAAATACCTCCTTCCTTTCAATGTGCAATATTTAAGCACCACCTCCTCCATGGCAGTTACTGCTTTGCATTATGTTATGCCCATATCGCCACTAACATTATTTAAACCCTCATCATCTCTCACAAGTCTCTCCCATCTAATCCATCCTTCACATAAGCTGCCAAAAGAATCTTGCTAATGGACAGGTATGAACATGCCACTCTTCTCCAGTCTTCACTGGCTCCCTAGCACATCTAGGCTAGAATGCAGATAACCTTGTCTGGCATTTAGTATGATCTACAAACTGTTCTCAAGTGATGTATCCAGTCATTTGCTACTCCCTTTCACATAGGGTATATTCTAAGCAAAACAGGGCTGAGTACATGTTCTCCAGTCTGGTCCTATACTTCCACACATTTGGTCATTCTCCCAGGCTAGGCCCCATGTCTGTAGCATACCCTCTCTTGTTTGCCTTTACCAGTTGAAAGCATCTTCTTCTTTCAAAGGCCGATTCAGACACTCACTTCTTTCCTCTAGAAAGCCTTCTACCACCATCCCCCATTCCCCTCCATCCCCTCAGTAGGTAGGGATCTCTCCAAATTTTCTTAGAGCACTTTTTCTGGATTTCTTTGCTTCATTCATATTCTACTTTGCATTGTGTTTATTTGTCTACACATTTTACTCACAATGGAGGGAACCTAGGCCTGGAGTCAGGAAGATTTGAGTCCAAATCTAACCTCTTTTACTTACTAACTCCGTGACCCTGGGCAAGTCACTTAAGCTTTTGTTTGTTTTAGCTTTCTCAATGGTAAAATGGTGGTAACAATAGCACCTAGGACCTCCCAGGGTTGTTGTGAGGACCAAAGGAGATAATATTGGTAAAGGGCTTTAGCACCATTCCTGGCACATAATAGGTGCTTAATAAATCCTTCTTTTTCTCCCTTCCTCTTTTCTTCTTTCCTTCTCTCTTTGATTCCTTTCTTCTTTCATTCCTTCCTCCCTCCTTTCCATCATTCTCTTCCTTTCCTTCTTTCTTTCCCTCCCTTCTTTTCTTCCTTCTCTACTTCCTTCTTTCCTTCCCTTCTTCCTGCCTCCCTTCCTTCTTTCCTTCCCTCCTTTCCTTCCTTCTTTCCCTCCCTCTTTCTTCCTTCCTTCCCTCTTCCTTTTCTTTCTTCCATTCCTCCCTCTTTTATTTCCTTCCTTTCTTCCTTGTTTCCTTCCTTCCCTCCCTTCCCTCTTCCTTTCCTTTCCTTCCTTCCTTCATCCCTTATTTTTCTTCCTTCCTTGTTTTCTTCCTTTCCTCCTTTCCCTCTTTCTTTCCCTTCCTTCCTTCTTCTTTCCTTCCTATCTTTTATATCCTTCCTTCTCTATTAGAGTGTTTCTTCAGAGCAGAGACAGTGTCATTTTTCACCTTTGCAGTCCAACCAGCCAGCACGGTACTTTGCAATAATAGTTCATGCTTGATAAATGTTCATTGAATTGAACCCCCATTTTACATATGATGCCAATTAGGTTTAGACAGGTTAAGGCCATTGGCCAAGAACATGGGGCTAGAAACTGCTGCACTCAGTAATGAGTAAGAACCAGGACTCAAGTCTTCTGACTCCCCAAATCCAGTGCTTATTTCCACTCTACCACACTTCAAGAGTCATTCCTTTCATCTGTTCTCCCTCCACAAATGTGCTCATTGCCCTCATTTAATTTTTTTTCTCTCCTTTCAAAACTTCCTACTTTAAAAAAATCTTGCCTTGAAGGTAAAAATGGCAGGAAGTATATAAGCTTTTAGAAGATGCCATAGAGCCAATATAATGGTAGGGCAGTGAAAATACACTTAGACATTCAGAAAGAGCTGCCTAAGGCTAGTAGTAGCCTTCACTCTACATCAAGTTTAGAGAACCCCAAAGAAACTTAAGAGCCCTATGACTCATCTAGTACAACTTTCTGAAAATCACACCAACTCATCTGTAAAAAGGTATTAACTTTCCAGGGCTCAGCTCTAAGCAAAATTGTGAAGCTGATTTATCTTTGTACATCCTTCTTCCTTAGCTGAAAAAACTAAATTTAAATTGCCATATCTTTTTTTGGGGAGGAGGGTAGAGGCAATGGGGTTAAGTGACTTGCCCAGGGTCACACAACTAGCAAGTGTCTGAAGCCAAATTTGAACTCAGGTCCACCTGGCTCCAGGGCAGGTGCGCTATTCACTTCACCACCTAGTTGCCCAATAGGTTACTAAATCTAATGGCATTTTCTCAGTCCTCATCCTTCCTGTCTTGTGGCACTTGACACTGTTGGTCACCTTCTCCTACTGGATACTCTTCTCTTCCCTGGGATTTTCATTCCACCAGTCTCTTAGTTCTCCTACTTTATTGTTCCTTTCTCAGTCTTCTCTGCTTAATTTTCATCTATGTCACTCCTCTCCCCAGAAGGTACATCTAGATGGCCAAAGACTGATTCCTTTACTTTGGGTTTACTGCCTAGATTTCTTTCTCAAAAACCATGCCTTAAACCCACCTCACTCTGGAGCTCATAGATTGGACAATAGGTCCCTGCCCTCCTAGCACAGAATGAATGTAAATATTAAATAGTAACTGTTTCTCTTTTGGCCAGGAACCCTGAGGGTCTTCCCCTCCCGGTTTGATTTTTTTTTTTTTTTGAGTTTTTGATTAAAGAGGCCATCTCTTGATTAACTTCTTAAAGAGGCCTAATTCACTGAATGGGCGTTACATCTCTCACAGTGAGCACCTGAAAAGACCTTAGCCTAAAAGGGCCAGGAGTCTCCCAACGCATCCTGGGCCATCTCAAGCCATCCTCGTCAATATCTGGTCCCTGGACCCGGATGGCTCTGGAGAAGGCAGTGAGGCTGGTGACCTTGCACAGCCCTCCCTCACTCAAATCAAAGTCAACTGCAAGTCATGTCATTTCTCTGATGTCATGTAGGACAAACACAACAATCTATGTCACTCCCATTAACTATGGGTATGCTCCAAGGTTTTATCCTTCTCCTTTCTCTTTAGGCTCTCTTGTTGATTTCATCACCCCTCATGGGTTTAATAACATTCTCTATCCTCTCATCCTATTAGCAGAAGCCTCATCCTCTAGGCTTGATCCTCTCAAGAAAATTTCCATTTTAAAAGCCAACTGTAGGAGGGACAACTCAGAGGAATGGATTTCTAGTGGCAGAATTTCTAGCACCCTGGCAACTGTGTTAATGAGATATATTTGGCTAGGGGACTTTTTTGAAGGTCTCTGGATGGCTTGCAGTGTTAAGGTCGGTCTTGATACCTTAATAATAACAAAACTGACATGGAGAGAGCCCTTTAAAAGGTTTACTTTGTAAGGTTTAATTGTTTACTTTTGTCTCCTTGATTATCACAACACTGTGAGGTAGGTACTATGGGTATTATCATGCTCGGTTTTTACAGATGAGGAAACAGGCCCACAGAGATTAAATGACTTGCCCATACGGGACTGCCGAGTGGCACAGTAGGTAGAGTGCCAGCCTTAGTCAGGAGGGTTTGAATTCAAATCTGACCTCAGACACTTAGTTGTGTGACCCTGGGCAAGTCACTTAACCCTGTTTGCCTCAGTTCATCATCTGTAAAATTATCTGGAGAAGGAAATGGCAAACCACTCCAGTATCTTTGTCAAGAAAACCTCAAAATGGGGTCAACAGAGAGTCAGACATGACTGAACAACCACCACCATTTGGGCACATAACTTCTTATCAGAAAAGGAATTCAAACTAAGGTCTTTCCTGACTCCAAGTCCAGTGGTCTTTTCCATCATAATACTATTGCCTCTTATTCCTGCCCTAACTGCCTCACAGGGTTTTTGTAAGGATCAAATAAATTAATATATGTAAAAGTTCTTTGAAATAGATATGGTGTTATATGAATCCCAAATCACTTGTTTTAGCTTCCACCCTATGAAAATTCTATTGTGCATTATTCACTGGTCACGGTGTTTCAGGCCACTCATGTTTTTTTCAAAAGAAGTAACAATGCAGATGACAATAACAGCCCAGATTTATGTGACAAACTAGAGCGTTATGTTCACTTCTCTCCAGACCCCACTCCTGACTCTCCAGACCTTCTCTACAATACCACAGAAATCTCTTTAGCCTGCAAGCTCAATTCAGCCCAGGATTCCTCACATTGGAAGTAGCCCCCTGCCCCTGCAGCCTCTCCCTCTGATTGGCTGGCTCCTCCCAGACTCTCCATTTTAAAGAGGATGCCCAGGCCAGCCATGTCTTTATTTCTCTGCAGCTGCACTCTTATTCTCTGGACTTTCTCTACAATGCCTGGTCCTCTTCCACAGTGCCTGGCACGCAGTAAGCTCTTAATAGCTTGCTTGCTGACTTGACTTATATAGTTCTTTATGGTTGAGAAAGCACTTTACATATGGAATTATCTCATTAAATCCTCACCATAACCCCATCATTATCCCCATCTTACAGATTTTCAAATAGGTTCCAAGAAATGGAATGACTACCCCCTGTCACACAGCTAATGAGTATGGCAGCTAGGACTTGAACCCAAGAGAGTTTTCCTATTTCCAGTCTCAAGTACTTTCTTCTCCATCAAGTATACTTACTAAGTTAAGTGTGTACATAACTGATTCTAGGCTTGACATGTGTGATCAATTTTTAAAAAAATATAAAAATCTCTGCTTTTAACATTTTAACAAGAAACATGAATATGTGAAAGATATTAGAGCATAAAGTTTTAACTAGCAGGAAAATCTAGGAATTAATCAGATTAAAGCTGTGAAGTGTTAGACGCATTCATCTTTCCCACACCCTTATACTCAGACTAATAAAATCTAAAACTAGCTTCGACAACTGAAGCATATTAAGTTTCAAGGGTTTTATTTGGGCAGGAATTTATGTCCCTCTTGAAACTTCCCTAAAGAGTTTATAGAGAATCCTGTAAAACTAAGCACCTTCCCAGACCAGTAGAAAGCATAAAAAAAAAAATTATCGTTAATCCTTTCAGCCATTTGAGAGGGAAATAAGTTTTACTTAGTCTGTTTACATAGCAGAAGAATTAATAAGAACCACAAAATGCATTTCAGAATGTTTAACTCTATCATTACAAATGAAACAGTGTTGGGGGCGGGAAGGGATGGGAAAGCACTGCCGCTTAGCATGCCTGCACACACCCTTATAAGGTAACGTTTGCTATACCGATTGTGATTGGCGAATGCGCCCTATAAATGGCTG
>CM053622.1:311699584-311715799 GCA_028646595.1 Phalanger gymnotis | reverse complement strand
TGTGTCTGTGTATGTGTGTGTGTTTGTGTATGTGTTTGTGTATGTGTATATGTTTGTGTATGTGTTTGTGAATGTGTTTGTAGCCCTAGTGCAGAGCACCATGCCTTGCACATGGTAGATGCTTAATGTTTGCCAGATTATATTAAGAACAGATAGCACAGGTGAATGTGTGGAGAATATGCAAATGAATAAAAAAGGAGTTCATCCTGTTTTACATAACATGCATTAGTGTCATAGTGGATATTGTTGTTTGTCCTTCATTTTAGAAGAAGACCAATGACATCATGAGTGATTTCTTGACTCTTCTGTGAATTAGATTTAAGCAAGGTGGATTTGCACAAAGTCATCAGCCTCACTCTCTTTTCTAGAGTCATAAAAATCCAGTGGGGCAAGACAAAAGTCAGGATGACTGGTGATGGCCTGGGATGCTGTGGATGACCTTGGTGTCTTCAATGTCTGACCAGATTAAAGCATTTCACAGAGCCTGCTTCAGCTGCCTTCATGGCTGTTGCAACAAATTGTTCTCATCTGCCTGTTCCACCAGAGGAGGTCTTCATATGCTTGGGGGCAGACTCACTGATGAGTCTGAGGCCCATCTGTTACCCTCCACCTGGTTTATCCCAACTGCTGAGACAGTTTACCAGGGTTTGGTCGCATGCTACAGCTTCTTCGAGCCACAGGGGAGAGCTGGGTGAATCGGGTGAACACCAAAGCTGGATGATATAATGGATATACTGCCTAGGGAGAAGGAGGACGTGGCTCCAAATCCCAACTCTTCATTACCACACTTGTGACTTTGGACAAATTACTTCAGCCACCCAATTTCCTCATTTGTAAAATAAGGGGGTAAATTCCCCATTCTACCTTTTAGGTCCTGTTGTGTACAAATAAACTTTTTGTAGATCAAATTCTATTTCTAATATGTAGGAAGAACATGATAACCAAAGAAACAATATGGTAGACTGTGTAAAAAACAACAAAAGCTACTTAATTCATCAATTCAAAAACTCAAGTTTTCATTTCTCCTTTACTTAAAATGAGGGACACTGAATAAATATAAATGAGCCTTAATAATAGTACTGTATATAAGTTGTGAACAAATGCATTAATGGAAAAGTGAATAGAAACAATCACGAAAGTTTCATTCTTAGGAGAAGTGAATAGAAACAATCATGAAAGTTTCATTCTTAGGTACAATGGTTTTGGGAGGAAAAGACTCTTTCTCTAGGAAAGAGTCTTAGAGCATACAAGATATCTGTTCTTTACAGTGAGACAAACATCAAGCCTTAATTAACATCTATTCTGCCACTGCCTCCTCAGTCAGTCCTCCAGACCTTATCTTACCAACTACACTACCCCTTAGACTCCTCCTCTCTCCTCTGTCTCTGTCTCTCTCTCCTCATCTCTCTCTCTCTCTCTCTCTCTCTCTCTCTCTCTCTCTCTCTCTCTCTCTCTCTCTCTCTCTCTCCAGACCCGGTCATCTGACCTACCTATCTAATCTCAAAGTCTACTGGGTCTTGCCATGACCATACCACTGAACCTCTTAGGATTTCCATAACCTTCCTTTTTTGGTACAAAGTACTTTCTTTTCTTTTTCACAACCCTATATGGCAGACTGTGGGAATATTATTTTCCTCATTTTAGAGATGAAGAAACTTGCCCAGGGTGATGCAGCTATTAAGAAATGGATCCCGAATTCAAATTCAAAGCTTCCCTACTCCAAGTCCACTGTTCTTTCTGCCAGACCCTGCATGGTATCAGTGGAAGGCTGAAATGCAAGGACGGAGATAAACAGGGAAGAGGACTGCCAGTGCAAGAATTCAGACCAGAAGGAACATATACAAATTAGGAAGTCAAAATCTAGGGAGAGCCAAGCATTACCCGTTGGCATAACTCTCACCCTGATCCCTTAGAGCTTTTGTAGTCCTATTGCAGCTACCTGTATTCCCCACTTCGGTGGCCTGACAGAGGACAGGGCCCTTACATAGCTTTCTATGACTTTGCTGCCCTCGCTGGGCCACAGGGAAAAAAATTAAATCCTTTTCTTCATGACAAAATTGAAGAATACTTGAAGATCGATATCACATCACTTCTGAGTCTTTCTTCTCCAGGCTAAACATTCCCAGTTTCTTTAACTGATCTCCACATGGTAGGGACTGCAGTCCATTCAGCATCCTGGTCAACCTTGTTCTTATCTCCTTGTTCTACTATCTCTGAATCCTACGGTCCTATTAAATACCTTTCTATGCTACGTATATACTGTGCTTGGTGGTGGGAAGTAGGAGTCAAAGTGAAAATAAGTCTTGGTTCCTGCACTTAGGGGCCTATACAGCCTTTGGGGAAACTAAGACAGTGGCTCAGCCCCTTTTACCACTTTACGATTCAGGCTGCGCTCAACAGCTGTGCTTCTAAAAATTGTACATTAGTAGCTATCCTCCCTTATAGGTATGTCCCACTTTAAGAAAATATGATACATGAAATTTAGGTTTCATAGGATCATGAAAGAAATTGGGGAGTGCCAAATGTAAGTTGCCCAGGCCTGTAAACTCAGTTGTAAGGGGAGGGTGATGCTGGTTCATCTCTTGAGCTTGGGAACTTTTAACTACAGCAGGCTATGCTGATCAGGTGTCCACATTAAGTTCAGCATCAATATGATGATGCCTCTACAGGTGGGTGGGGCACCAGATTGCCTAAGGAAAGGGAAGACCAGTGCGGGTTGGAAACAGAGCAGGTCTAAGCTCCTGAGCCAATCAGTAGTGAGATCTGATCCACAAGTAGCCCCTATCATGAAGTATTTTAAAAAGAATGAAAAAAGCAAGAGAGAAGGAGAGATTGAAATGGAATACTACTGTGATGTAAGAAATGATAAGCTGGTTTATTTAAAAAAAATAGAAAGACTTGAATATAGAAAGAAGTGATCAGAACCAAGAGAATGTTGTAAATAGTAACAGCAATATTTTCCAAAAAATAATTATGAACAACCAAGTTATTCTGAGTACTATAAGTACTCAAATCAACTATAAAAGGACCTATGGAAGATGTTATCCACCTCTAGAAAAAGAACTGAAAAATAGAAGTATACATAGTATGGTTTTACACATATTTATAAATCTGGCTTTCTCTAATGCGGAGTGGGGAGGGAGGGAAGACAGTTTGGAACTTAAATTGTAAAAAAATTAAATTAAAAACAAAGGAGAGGAGAGAAGAAAGAAAGGAAAAAGGAAGGAAGAAAAGACAGAAAGAGACAGAAAGAAAGAAAGAAAGAAAGAAAGAAAGAAAGAAAGAAAGAAAGAAAGAAAGAAAGAAAGAAAGAGAAAGAAAGAAAAAAGAAAGGAAGGAAGGAAAGATGAGGAAGAGGAAGAAAGGAAGGAAGGAAGAAAAAAAGAAAGGAAGGAAGAAACAAATTAGGAAGCGATTTTGTATTCCACATAAAGGTTTCATTCACCATTAAGTGGAAGCCCCTCACAGAGTTATGGAATTGCTCTGACAAAATTTCAATTTACACACAACTGTCAGGAGATACATCGTTTGAATAGAACAAGACATAGCTATGTAGAACCAATCTACATGACATAAATTTGGGCACACCCAGCAGATTCACTTAAATTATGCTTTTTAAGTCTGTTCTTCTGCAAAGGCAGTTGTATTTGAAGAGGCCCTGTGTTCTCATCGACCAGAATTTAGGAACAGAGGATCTGTGCCCAGGTTCTGGGGAAGAATAGATCTCTGTAGTGAAAGTCACTACAAGACATTGCCTTTTGACACAACACACAAGATAATATTTCTGAGTTTCCAAGAAAAAGGGAATTTTAGACAGCTTGAGGCATTAGCATAAAAGGCAAATTTTTCCCACAAAAATTAATGTAATAAAGCTTAGACCTCTAACAATCATTGTAACTTTTCCTACAAATACACAGTGATTTTGTTCCAGGTAGAAAGAAGATGTTTTGATATCAAACATCCTTAGGCTTCATGCCATGGGTTTGCTTCCTCAAAAATGAAAATATCTGATTATGAGATCTTTTCAGTTCTTCCAAAAGTAAGCTTTAAAGGTATCAAAGCCAGCTTTGTCTTACTCCAAAATTTCCCCTAAAATATTAAGGTCAAATATGAATATGCAACTATTTCTCTGTGTTCCATTGGAGTAGACGACATTCCCAATAAGGACACTCCATCTACCAATGCAGATTGCCACCTGCTCTGAAGCCTACATTTTTAGAAGACTGACAGGAGCATAGAGGGGCTAAGATACTTACCTCAGGGTCACATAGGTAATCTATGCCTGAGACAAGATTTGAACCCAGATCTTCTCCCTGACTGCAAGGGCAGCCTTCTATCTACTCTAAATTTCAACCTGTGCTTTTTAAGATTATCATTTGGGGGAGCTAGTTTCAGCAATTCCATATAATACACAATGCAAGGCCCCATCCTCAATCTAGCTCTCATGCATTTTATAGTTCTGAAGCACCCAAGAATGCATGCTTTCCACTGCCTACCATGACTGATTTTTACTATGTCTCTAGGCAATTTGGCACAATGCTTGCTCAAGGAAGGAAATGGCATCAAAGAATATAAAAATGCATTAGGAAATAAGTGCACATGTGACCAGCTGAGGTTGAAGTTACTACCTCTTAGAAAAGCCCATGCTATGTTTAGCCTCAATTATTTTCAGCCTGTAGGGCAAGATGACTATTATCAACGTGACATTAAAAGGCTCTTTTTCCTTAATAGATTCTGAAACTGACTCATTCTGTGGTCTTAAGAAAACACGTGGTATAATTTTCCTACTTTTCTCCATCCCATCTTTGAGGCTTGATTCGATGTTGCCAAAGCAATGGAAACCTGCTCAGGCTTTCTTCTGACCATGCACTACCAGCACATTTCACCTGGTGAGAGTCGAAGGCTGGGTTTTTTCAGAAGGGGAAATAAGTGTGGTGATTTCTTTGGAGGAAGGCATGCAAGGAGGGTAACTACAGAAGTCTGATTTAAAAGAAGGATGAGAGAGAGTTGAGGGACTCACTAGTAGTAGCCTGTCTGACCCAGGAATGCTACAACAACAGAAACTATCCTAACATCCATTATATGTACAGGACCATGTGCTACTGGAATGGGAAAAGACTCACTTTCCCATAATGATGCAGGCTGAAGGTACAGATGCTATTTGGAAAAAGGAGGGATTACTGGGATAAAGGAGGCAAGCTAGCTGGATAGTAAGATCAGGGTCATTTAGGAACTGTCATGACAATCTGAAATACAGCAGGGGCAGTAGTGATGGTAGCAGCCAGAGATATCTGCTGTCAGGCCACTGTCAAAAAAGCCCCCAAGCTAAGTGGCCTATAGGAGCTATTACAATCTGGATCCTGCTTAGACCAGTGATGTTTCAGTGCCTAGATACTGCCTTCACCAAAGTGCCAATTCTGCTAATACAATGAGGACTTTCCCTGCTGGTATTGTAAGCTTGTTTATGCAGAAAAAGGGGCTGACCCTTGTCAAAGAAGAGAAGAGAAAAAAGCCCATTTCTTTGCTAACTAGGATTCAGAGGCAAGCGCTGTCTCTCTCTCTCTGTCTCTCTCTGTCTCTCTCTCTCTCTCTCTCTCTCTCTCTCTCTCTCTCTCTCTGTCTCTCTCTCTCGCTCTCTCTTTCTGTGTCTCTCTGTCTCTGTCTGTCTCTCTGTCTCTCTGTGTGTGTCTGTATCTCTGTCTCTCTGTCTCTCTCTTTCTCTCTCTCTCTGTCTCTCTCTCTCTCTCTCTCTCTCTCTCTCTCTCTCTCTCTCTCTCTCTCTCTCTCTCTCTCTCTCTCTCTCTCTCTCTCTCAGCAATCAGGGTTAAGTGATTTGCCCAGGGTCACACCACTAGTGAGTGTCAAGTGTCTAAGGCTGGATTTGATTTCAGGTCCTCCTGACTCCAGGGCCAGTGCTCTATCCATTGCACCACCTAGCTGCTCCCAGTTCTCTCTTTATATGCTTTGTAATACATGTTTTGTGTTCAAATCCTAATTTATAATCTTGGTTGATTAGAGGTGAACTAAATACCCTACAAATGATCCATATTTAGATATTCCCTGATAGCCAGACTTCAATGCAAGTATGAGGAGAGTATTGGCTCGCATGTTGGAATAGGCTCGTAGGGGCCATCCCAGGGAGTAGGTACCAGAACTCCCTTGGACACTTCTAGGGACTCCATGGACAAATGTGACTCAATGTGCTTTGGGGATAATGAAGCAACCCTTTTAACTGGCCACTGAACAGGGAAGGTAGACAAATCAGTGTACCTGTAAGAAGGAAGTAACCCCATCTGTATCATTCTCTTCCTTCAATGCTCCAGATGGCATCCTGTAACCTGGGACTTTCCCCTGAAGGGAGGGGAGGGGTGGCCTTTCTCTACCCTGGCAGCCTGGCAACTGCTCCCATGTGGCAGCTAAAACTGGCACTCAACCGTGTAAGATTGAACCTGGGCCCCTGGCTGTCTCTGGTGTGTTTTACATCTTTTTCCACTCCAGTCCATCCTCTACTCAGCTGTCAAACAGATCCTCCTAAAGCACAGACCTGACCACATCACCTCCCTATTTAGTTAACTCCACTGGCTCTCTATTCCTTCCATAAAATATAAAATATAAATTTTTTTTTAAATAAATACATAATAATATAAGAAATATAAGAATATTTTATATAAATATAAATTTTAAAAATAAATGAAATATTTTATATAAATAGAAACATAATAAAATCTAAATATAAAATAATAATAAATCTCTATTCCTTCCATAAAATATAAAATCCTTTACTTGGCTTTTAAAGCTTTCATAACCTGGTCTTCTCCTACCTTTCCAATCTTCTTACATCTTACAGCCCCCACACCTCAGGGATCCCTCATACTGTCTTCCTTTGCACTAGAGCCAGAGGTTTCCAAAGTGGGCAATACCACCCCCTGTGGGGCACTGGAAGGAATAAAAATAAGAGAGCAGTAGAAGCATAAGGAAAAAAGACAAGATAAGAAATTTTGAAAAACCATTTGAACATGTTTCATCTGTTGTGTAACAGAGTTAAAGTCGTAGTAGTTACATCATTTTCCAAATAAACACACAAAATGCAAGTGATCAAGTCAGCCAACAGGTCTTAACAAGCAAGTGTTAATAGGTTGTTGTACGTTGTCAGGAAGTCCAGCATGCATCGGGGCAAGAACATATGCGTCCAATGACTTGTTTACAATATGATACTATAAGTTAACATGACAAAATATAGCATCATCAAAATTTCAATGCAGGAACAAGAATCACAAATTTACAACAAACTATTAAATTTAAGATGCATAATTTTTGAAAATATTTTATATTTTTTGAAATAATGCAAATTTCAAAAAGAAAAAACCATTAAAGGGTTAAATACAGTAAATTTCCAGAGGGGTGCTGGGTAATTTTTTTAATGCGGGGTGGGGGTGGGGGTGGGGGGGGTGGGCAGTAGGTCAAATAAGTTTGGGAACCTCCACACTAGACACTCTGGGCACTCTCTCTGGCTGTACCCAGGCCTGGAATAGTCTCCATTCACATCTCTACCTCCTAGCTGCCCTGGCTTCCTTCAAGTTCTAGCTAAAAATCCTAATTTCGACAGAAAGCCTTTTCCAATCCTCTTTATTACTAGCTTCTTCTCTCTATTTATTATCTCCAATTTATCTTCTTTGCCTCAGTTTCCTCTCCTGTAAAATGAGCTGGAGAAGGTAACGGCAAACTGCTCCAGTATCTTTGCCGAGAAAATCCCAAATGGGGTCATGAAGAATCAAACATGACTGAAAAACAACAATACTTGATTTCCTTTGTATATTGCATATCTTTCTACCCACCCTCACCTCCTTGATAGGAGCCAAAACTGACCTATAAATACTTTTTCCCTGGAGTCCTGGGATGGGGATGAAATGAGCCCAAGAATATAAGAAAAGGACCCTGACCCTTCTTTTAAGTGGTCAGGCTCCTTAAAAAGTGAAGCTTGTCTAAATACATACAAGGGAACTTCTGGTGCCAAGATGGCAGAATAAGGAAAGAATCCTCTGAAGCCCCCTAAAATTTCCCTCCGATAACTAGAAAACCACCTCAGAATTGATCTAGGAGCAGGGAAGCAGCTTGCCAGCATGCAAGAAAGGTATGTGTCACTGGGCTGGGAAGGGAACAACATCCAAGAGAAGCAGCAGCAGCTAGCCTCACAGCAGGGGGCCTGCAGCAAGGCTCTAAGCCTGGGGCAATGCATCAGTGAGGCCCCACACTCCAGCAAACTTGGAACCCCTAAGCAAGCCAGCAGTTTCTGCAACTTGGGGAGGCCTCACCCCAGCAACCCCATCCCCAGCACAAGCCCCAATCTAGGCCTTGACCCCATTGCTGACTAGTAGTGAAGTCCTGCCCTGGGGCTGGCCAACAGTGAGACCCCACCCCTGGGGCCTCCCAGCAGAAACACCCGTTTCCATAGGAACCTGGCAGCAGGGCCTGGGGCACACAACCAACAAGATCTGTCCTCCAGGGCCAGCCAACAGAAAGACTCTGTTACTATAGCAACCCAGCAGCAAGGCCCCCCCACCCCAAATCCCTAGAGCAGGCCAGTTGCTAAATCCCACACCCAGGGGAGGCCAATAGGGAGTCCCCCTCCCCCCCAGTGCAAGCCAGAAGGGAAACTTACCCTCCAGAGAAAGCAAGCAACTAAGCCCTGAAGCCCAGTGAAAGCCAACAGTAAGACCCAGAGGCCCAGCATGAAAGGCTTGGGACAGTGCAGGACCAGAGTCCAACTTTTGCATAAAATCACCGAGTCACAAAGAGGCAAAAAAAAAAAATGAACAAAAAAAAGAGCTTGACTATACAAAGTCACTACAGTGACAGGGACAATCCAGGCAAAAATTTAGAAGAGGATAATAATGTCAAAATGGCTACATGTGAAGCCTCAAAGAAAGATGTAATTTGGTCTCAGATCCTAAAGAATTCCTGAAAGGGCTTAAAAAGGATTTAAAAAAGTAAATTAGAGAAGTAGAGGGAAAATTGGGAAAAGAAATGAGAATAATGCAAGAGGATCATGAAAAAAGAGTCAAAAGCATGGGAAAAGATATATTAAAATTTACTGAGGAAAATAACTCCCTAAAAAATAGAATTGGCCAAATGGAAAAGGATGTACAAAAGCTCATTGAAGAAAATTATTCCTTAGAAATTAGAATTGAACAAGTAGAAACTAATGATTCTACAAGACATCAAGACGCATAATAGAACAAAATTTAAAAAAAAAAAAAGCAAAAAAGAGAAGGAAATGTGAAATTTTTCATTGGAAAAACAACTGACCTAGAAAACAGATCCAGGAGAGATAACATAAGAACTATTGGACTACCCGAAAGCCATGATCCAAAAAAAAAAAATGCCTGGACAACATCTTTCAAGAAATTATCAAAAAAAAACTGCCCTGATACATTAAAGCCAGAGGGTAAAATAGAAATTGAAAGAATCCACTGAACACTACCTGAAAGAGATCCCAAAATGAAGACTCCCAATAACATCATAGCCTGATTCCAAAGCTCACAGATCAAGGAGAAAGTACTGCAAGCAGTCAAAAATTTAAATGTCATGGAGCTACAAATCAGGATTACACAAGATTTGGCAGCTTGAATAAGCCATCAATGAACTTCCTGTACTAGACGGATTCATAAGCAAATTCTACCAAACATTTAAAGAACAATTAATTCCAATGCTATAAAAACTATTTGGGAAAATAGACAAAAGAAAGAGTCCTACCAAATTCCTTTTGTGACAAATATGGTTCTGATATCCAAACCAGGAAGAACCAAAACAGAGAAAGAAAATTGTAGACCAATTTATTTCCCTAATGAACACTGATGCAAAAATTTTTAATATAATATTAACAAAAAGATCATAGCAATATATTACAAGGATCATACACTATGATTAGGTGAGATTCATACCAGGAATGCAGGGCTAGTTTAATGGCAGGAAAACTATCAGCATAACTGACCATATAAATAACAAAATCAATAAATCATATGATTATCTCAATAGATGTAGAAAAAGCCTTTGATAAAATGTAGTACCCATTCCTGTTAAAAACAGTAGAGAGCATAGGAATAAAAGGAGCTTACCTTGAAATGATAAGTAATGTTTATCTAAAACCCTCAGCAACCATTGTCTATAATGGGGATAAGAAAGAAGCCTTCCCAGTACAATCAGGGATGAAGCAAGGATGCCCATCACCTCTATTATTTAATATTGTACTAGAAATCTTAACTATAGCAATAAGAGACAAAAAAGAAATTGAAGGAATTAGGATAGGCAATGAGGAAACACAACTATCACTCTTTGCAGATAATATGATGTTATCCTTAGAGAATCCTAGAGAATCAATTGAAAAACCTACTTGAAATTATTAACAACTTTAGCAAAGTTGCAGGACACAAAATAAATCCACATAAATCATCAGCACTTCTATATACTAAACAACAAAGTTTAGCAGCAAAAGATAGAAACAAATTCCATTTAAAATAACTGAAGACAAAATGAAATACTTGGGAGTCAACCTGCCAAGACAACTCTAGGAACTATATGAACACAACTGTAAAACACTTTTCACACAAATAAAGTCAGATCTAAACAACTTGAAAAATATTAATTGCTTGTGGGTAGGCTAAGACAATATAATAAAAATGACAATTCTACCTAAATTAATCTATTTATTCAGTGCCATACCAACCAAACTACCAAAAAATTATTTTATGGAGCTAGAAAAACTAGAAAAAATGATAAAATTCATCTGGAAGAACAAAAGGTTAAGGATGGATATCAAGGGAATCAATGAAAAAAAATGCAAAAGAAGGCAGTCTTGCTGTACCAGGTCTCAAACTATATTATAAAGCAGTAATTATCAAAACAATCTGGTATTGATTTAAGAAAGAATGGTAGATCAGTCAAACAGATTAGGTAAATTACATTATAGTAAATGACCATAGTATAACCTGGTATATGATAAACCCAAGATCCAAGCCTTGGGAACAAAAACTCATTATTTGGCAAAAACTTCTGGGAAAGCTGAAAAATGGTATGGCAGAAACTATAGCTCAACATCTCACATCCTATACCAAGATAAGGTAAAAATGCATACACGATTTACCTTTAAAGGTGATACCATAATCAAATTAAGAGAGCATTGAATAGTTTATCTGTCAGATTTATGGATAAGGGAAGAATTTAGGACCAAAGAAATATAGAGAACATTACAACATGTAAAATAGATAATTTTGATTATATAAAATTTAGAAGTTTTTGCACAAACAAAACCAATGCAACCAAAATTATAAGAAAATCAGAAAACTAGGGAAAATTTTTTACAACGAGCATCTCGGATAAAGGCCTCATTTCTCAAATACGTAGAGAACTGAGTCAAATTTATAAAAATACCAGTCATTCCCCAATTGATAAATGGTCAAAGGATATGAATAGTCAATTTTCAGACAAAGAAATCAAAGTCATCTATAGTCATATAAAAATGCTCTAAAAATCACTATTGCTTAGAAAAATGCAAATTAAAATAACTCCTAGGTACCACCTCACACTTATCAGATTGGCTAACATGAGAAAAAGAAAAATGTTGGATGTTGGAGAGAATGTGAAAAACTGGGACACTAATGCATTGTTGGTGGTGTTGTGAACTGATCCACCATTCTGGAGAGCAATTTGGGGCTATTCCCAAAGGGCTACAAAACTGTGCATACCCTTTGACCCAGCAATACCACTGATAGGTCTATATCCCAAAGACAAAAAAAAAGGGTGGGAGAGGAAGGACCTATTTGTACAAAAATATTTTTTACAGCAGCTCTTTTTGTGGTGGCTAAGAACTAGATATTGAAGGGATGCCCACAACTTATGGTATATGATTATAATAGAATATTATCATGCTATAAGAAATCATAAGCAGGATGATTTCAGAAAAACCTGAAAGATGTACATGCACTGATGAAAAGTGAAGTGAACAAAACCAGGAGAAGGTTGTGCACAGTAACAGCAATATTGTTTGATGAAGAACTGTGAATGCACATGTATGACATATAGCTGATTGCTCTGATGTCTCAGGAAGGGGTGAAGGGAGGGAGGGATAGAATTTGGAACTCAAAACTTTAAATAAAAATGTTTTTAAAAATTGAAAAAATACATACATGGATCCAGAGCTGAGAGGGGAAAGAGACATGGTGCTTCACCCTCTCTGGGTTACAAGTAGCAATTGTTGTCTTATTCAACACATGATATTAATGTTATTAGAGAAAATCTCCCCACGACTTAACCCACTGCAACCGTCAAGGATTCAGGGTTCTTACTAAATGTTGGATACTGGGGTGACATGGCATATAGCTTAGTCAGGAGTTATTTGACCCACTTTTCAATTTAGATGAGAAGTTGCCTAAATTTTATACAGGCCACTGTGGACTAGGAGAATGGCTTGGAATGACTGGCATACTTTTCACTTTGTGCAAAAGATAGAAAACTCTCCCTCCTGGCTCATTCTCCTAGAAGAGTAGTAATGAGTCAGTTTGTGATTAGAATAGCATTCATTCTTCTCTCTAAATTTGTTGTTGTTGTTGTTGTGTTGTTTCAGTCATGTCCAACTGTTCTTGACCCCATTTGAGGTTTTCTTGGCAAAGGTACTGAAGTGGTTTGCTATTTCCTTCTCTTGTTTATTTTACAGATAAGGAAACTGAGGTACAGAGTTAAATAACTTGTTCAAAGTCACAGCTATTAAATGTCTGAGCCTATGGGGGCAGCTAGGTGGCACAGTGAGTAGAGCAAAAAAAAAAAATGAGGCTGGTTTTAAACTCAGGAAGACACTACAAAAAACTCTTGCAGACTCTAGGCCTTCAAAGCTAACTTTTATGTTACAAATGCAGGGACATTAAGGTTTTTCTGTTGACCAAAATACAGCATCAAAGTAATCAGGTTTTGCTGTTGACAGACATGCATAATAATGACATGAATGTGTTTAGGTGGGTGGAGTGCAATGACCTTGACTTTTTAGCCTACATTTTGTTCTAGGCCAAATTCATTTGTATGTTAAACCAGAAAGGATCTTGAGAACCTGACAATATTTAATTTAGCTAGTCAGCTAAAGGCTCCTACACAGAAGGCTTCTATATCCAGACATAGGCACAGAGAAGAAAAGACAACCTTAATCTGGAGGTATTCTGCCTACCCTTTGTCTGTTGGTGGTGGTAGCCAAAACTCTAAAGAGCTGTGAGCCTCCCTTATCAGACATAGCGTTCAGATACTCTATCTTAGAAGGAAAGTAAGTCCCAGAGAGGAGTAGTGATTTGCTAAAACTTACAAAATAATCCAGGTAGCTAGGTGGATAGAGTGCAGGGCCTAGAATCAGGAAGACGCATCTTCCTAAGTTCAAATCCAGCCTTGGACACTCACTAGCTGTGTGACCCTGGACAAATCACTTAACTGTGTTTGTTTCAGTTTCTTCATCGTTAAATGACCTGGAGAAGGAAATGGCAAACCACTTCAGTACCTTTGCCAAAAATAAACCAAAATGGAGTCACAGAGAGTTGGATATAACTGAACAACAACAAAGTATAAGTGAGAAAACACAGGCACGACCATAAGTGTTATCTTTACCCGTAGGCTAGTAATCTTTCTGCAATTCCAGAAAAGATTACAAGTGTATTAAGAACAAGTCCCACTCAAACTAACCCTTTTTTTCTTTTTTTTTTTTGACAGATAATAGACTAGTTTTTAATGACAATGCTATAGACATAGTATTTCAAGCAAAGTGTCTTTCAAAATTTTCTTATGACAAAATGATAAACAATGGGCTATCTGATGGGCTAGATGTTCCCTGCTTCCTTCCCACTCAGCATGACCCACTCCCCTCCCAATCCCATTGTACTGAAAATCAGGATAAGGCTTGTCCATCTCCAGGTTTCTGTCACTTATCCTGTTTTCATGATTCCTCAAAGATTTTTAATAGTATGTTATAATTAGATACAATGCTAGTAGTGCATAGAATTTTGGACATAGGAGTCAAGAAGACTTGGGTTTGAATCTTGTCTTGAGACATTAGCTGTGTGACCTTGAGCAAGTCATTTAACCTTTCCCAACCTCAGTTTTCTCATCTATAAAATGAGGATAATAATAGCACCTACCTCACAGGATTGTCATGGGGGTCAAATGAGATAATATATATGTAAAAGGTTTTGCAAACTTTAAAGCACCATGTAAATGCTAGCTATTGGGATATTCAGAACTGAATGAATGACTAAAGATTGTTGATTAATGAATCAATGGCCTGGCAAGAAATCAAAAGTTCTGAGTTCAAGTCCCAGGTTTCACAGGTACTCCTTGTAGTACACCAAAGGCAATTCACTCGCTGAAATTTGTTTCTTCATTGCTCTAAAGCAGTGATCCTATTTGGAGACCTGACCCCTTGCCTCAATGAAACGTAAATGAAAGATTTAACTAAGCTGAGGTCACAGACATCTGATGTGCCTACTGAGCTAATGCCTGCAAGAAGAGAAGTCAAGCCTCGGAAGCTTGCTGCTTACTACTTTTGTGTGGCCTTAGGCAAGTCACTTAACCCTCTCTGGGCCTCAGTTTCCTCATCTGTAAAATGAAAATACCTGACCCGATGGCCCCTGAGATCCCTTTCAGTTCTAGATCCATGGTCTTATAACATGATATGAAACATATTTTCCTTGGATGACACTTTCTGGATAATCCAGCCTTGGCATTCAAATAGGATATACAAAACTTCTCAAGGCCTGGGACTGAGTGGTTGTTGGCTTTGCATCCCGAGCACCTAAAACACTGCCTTGCATGCTGTTGTTATTTCAGTCATTTTTCAGCCATGCCTGACTCTTTGTGACCCCATTTGGGGTTTTCTTGGCAAAAATACTGGAGTGGTTTGCTATTTCCTCCTCTGGCTCATTTTACAGATGAGGAAACTGAGGCCAATAGAGTTAGTTGACTTGCCCAGGGTCACACTGCACCTAAGTGGCTGAGGCCAGATTTGAACTCAGGAAGAAGAGCCTTCCTGACTCCAGGCCCAGCACTCTGTGCATTTCACCAAAGACTTATAGAATGGAATTGAATCACTCCCTCAGCAGGGGCCAGTCACCCTCATCTCTGCATTTTAATGAAGCAATGGCTTAAAGAATATCCTGTGTTGAAAAAGTGCAGAACATAAGTTAAAAGAGGGAATGGAAATGAGAGAATCAAGAATGAAACAACACACATAGCTAACATCTACATAGTGCTTTAAGTGGGAGCTCTGCAAAGCACTTCACACATTAGACACTCATCGAATCCTCACAACAACCCTTCAAGGTAGGTGCTAGTATTATTCCCATTTTACTGATGAGGAAACTGAGGCACAGACAGGTGAAGTGATTTGCCCAGGGTTATACAGGTAAATAAGTGTCTGAGGTAGGATTTGAACTCAGAGCTCACTGACCCAGATCCACCACTCTATCCACTGTGCCACCTAGAAGCCTAATGTCCACTGAATGAAATCATTATTGGAAAATAAAAACCGAAAAAGTTGTGTTAATAAGATGACCTTGTTAAGAAATAAAATCATCACTATCTTCCTATCTCATCATTTAAACACCCCTCAGCATCTTGAGCCCTTTTCCAAAAGCATTGAATACCGTAAAGTGAATTGATTGCTTTGTAGTGAAGCCATTTAATGAGCTCGTAATTATTCTAACTCGCCCCTGACAGCCTTCATAAACAGCACATCAGAAACAAAGGTTTGATTGCACATCTTGTCAGACTCAGTTATGTCCTGGTTAGTTTTGCTGAACTGTTTTCCTCCTTTTTCATTTTTTTTCTTTTTTCTTTTTTTGTTGTTACAAAGTGTGGCTCACTGGATAGTGAAGGAAAAGGGATATATTTTGAAATTAAGGTCATATTAAGGGGTAGCAAGGTGGCACAGTGGATAGAGTGCTGGCCCTGAAGTCGGGAAGACTAATCTTCCTGTGTTCAAATTTGGCCTCAGATATTTACTAGCTGTGTGACCCTGGTCAAGTTATTTAACCCTGTTTGCCTCAGTTTCCTCATCTGTCAAGGAAATGGCAAGCTACTTCAGTATCTTTGCCAAGAAAATGCTAAATAAGGTCACAAAGAGTCAGACATAACTGAAAAATGATTAAATGACAACAACAAAGTATTTCAATAACAATTTCAAATTTTTTT
>CM053622.1:311656973-311699084 GCA_028646595.1 Phalanger gymnotis | reverse complement strand
GTGCGCGCTGCGTTCAGCTCCGCTCCCCTCGGCTGGGGGCTGGGAGGTCCGTGTGAGACCGACCTTGCCAGAGACCATCCAGGCTGTCCTGCGGTGGAGCCCTGCTTCCCTCTGCCACTTTGTGGGTTCTGCAGCTCTAAAATTGGTTCAGAGCCATTGTTTTATAGGTTTTTGGAGGAACTTGGTGGGGAGCTCACGCCAGTCACTGCTTCCCAGCCGCCATCTTGGCTCCGCCCCCAACAATTTCAAATTTTTAAGAAACCAAGATTGGTGTTCTATATTGAGAAATTCAACTGAAAATCAAAACTAAGGAAATTCAAATCACCTATTTTTATTTCCATATTCCATATATTCTCTCAATGATTTAATGAGAGACAGTTAATCAAGGCACGGCCCCTTTAATCAAAACTCAAAAAAAAAAAAATCAAACTGGGAGGGGAAGACCCTCAGGGTTCCTGGCCAAAAGAGAAAGAGTTACTATTTGGTATTTGTATTTACTCTGTGCTAGGAGGGCAGGGACCTATTGGCAGGGGCAGGAGCAGAAGCAGAGGCACAGGCACAGGCACAGGCACAGGCACAGGCACAGGCACAGGCACAGGCCTATTCACTGAATGGGTGTTACCTCACTCACAGTGAGCACCTGAAAAGACCTTAGCCTGAAAGGGTCTCCCATTGCATCCTGGGCCATCTCCAGTCATCTTGGTGAATATCAGGCCACTGCACCCAGATGTCTCTGGAGGAGAAAGTGAGGCTGGTGACCTTGAGCAGCTCTCCCTCACTCAAATCAAAGTTAAACTGCAAGTCATGTCATCATTTCCCTGATTCTTTGAGAATGAAGGACCAACACAACCTCATGAGAGACAAACTACCATTATAACCACTGGCACATTTTTTCATTAAAAAACCAACAATTCTAAACTAGAAGACAAAATCAAACGGGGAAAGGAACCAACCATCAAGAAACCCTTGTGATCTTAAAGCTCATCCTATAACTAAGACAAGCTAGCAATGATGCCTACAAGCAATAAATAGCTATGAACTTGTTAGCAAATCTTTCAATCAAATCCAATTTCAAGTAATCCAGGAAGCACATTAATTGATCATTACTGTTTTATAGATGAGGATACGAAATCATAGACGATTGATTCTATTATTTTAACAAATGTCTGGGCCATGAGACAATTAATTAGAACAAAACCTCTTGTGTTCCTTTGATCCATCCTATCATCTCTGCTCCAATCAGCCTCTCTTTTCCTAATCTTCAACCTCTTTATCCACTGGCACCTTCTCTACTGCCTTCAAACATCCCCCAAGTCTCCACTCAGTCCTTAAAAAACCTTCAATAGAGGCCACCATTCCCTGAACTCACTCTTACAGATATCTCTTTCTCAGCCATACTCTTAAGCAAAGTTGTCTCTCCTCCTATACACTCCTCACTCTGTAATCTGGTTTCTAGACTAATTACAAATCAGATCTGCTGGTCTTTTTTCAATCTTCATCCCTTCTCCAAGTATCTATCTGCTACCTTCACAGCACCTCCTGAATTGGTTCTTCTCTCTGGACTTTCATAATACTACTTTCTTCTGGTTCTCCTCCTACCACCTCTCTGCCTCCTCCCCTTTGCTAGCTCATCATCCATATCATGTCCTTTAACTGTGAGTGTTCCCCAAGGCTCTGTCCTAATCTCCCTCCTCTTCTCTACACTTTCTCTCTTGGTGAACCTCATCAGATCCCTTGAGGTTAACTATCATCTCTATGCTAATTACTCCCATATCTTTTATCCAGCCCCAGTCATTCCTATTGCATATGTCAAACTACTGGATGTCCTGGAGTCATTTCAAGTTCAACATGTCCAAAACAGAACTCATTATCTTCTCCAACCACCCACCCCCTCTTCCAAATTTTACCTGTTTCTTTCAAAGGCACCAGTATTCGTTCTTCCAGACTCTCAAGTTTATAACCTTATCATTCTCTCTCAACCCACATCTCCAATTCATTGTTAAATCTGGCCATTTTTTTCTTTGTAATCTCTCAAAACTGATCCTTTCTCTCTATTCACATAACTACCACTTTAGTCCAGGCCCTCATCTTCCTCTTGCCTAGGTTATTTTAACAGCTTCCTAATTGGTCTTTCTGCTTCCAGTCTCTCACCACTTCAATCAATCCATCACACTTCTATGAAAGGGAGATTCCTTAAACAGAAATCTGATCATGTCATTCAATTACCTTCAATGGCTTCATACAGCCTCTATAATCAAAGGTAAACTCCTCTGTTTGGAGTTTTAAAGCCTGTTTGCTCCTTTGCCATAACCTGTCTTGCATATTATTAACCTTTCCACTGTCCGTGATCCAAGCAATCTCTTCCTCTCAGATCTCACTCCATCTCCCATCTCCAATTTTTTGCACTGGCAGTCCCCAGGCCTGGAATACATGCTTTCCCTCTCTCCTCACTGCCACCTCAATATCCCTTTCTCTTCTTTCAAAACATAGGCCAAGCAAATCCTTCCCCATGAAACCCTTCCTGTTCCCCTCAACCCAGCTCCTCCTCTCACTACTCCATATTTATTCTATCGATCCGTCTGTGCTTTATATTTTTTATATCCATCAGTCTCTCTGTCTGTCTGTATCCTTGTTGTGATCCCCCATCAAAATGTAAACTCCATAGGAATACGGATTATTTCTTTTACTGTATTTGTGGTCCCACCATCTAGCACAGTGCCCGACATATAGTAGTAGGTACTTAATTAATACTTGCCGTTTGACTAATGGGTTGATAAAAACTTTGAGAGTTACTGTGGCCAAAAAGTCATTGTATTAGATACGGAAGCAAAAAAAAAATAAAAAGTCCTATTCTCACAGGCTGATTTTAAGCATTTTTAAAGCACTCATTTAAATACTGCAATTGAGCTAAAGCAAAGACTTTTTTTTGTCTGGGCCTTTGACATGAAAATTATATAAACAGGAAATCTCTCTCTCTTGGAACAAATACAGAGAGCTGGTGCTGCCCTCCTTCAGAGGACAGGAGGGAATGTTTCTTCTACCCTTGTACTGTGGGCACAGCTGAGGGAGGGGACTAAACACCTGAAAGTTCCACTTAGACAGGTGGCCAGGAAAGAAACAGATTGCTTGTGTATTGCTTATTGTGTATTGTATATTGCTTGTGAAGATGATGGATGAAAAGAGACCAGCCTTGGGGCAGCAAGAATGCTGTGAGCAGTGCCATGAGAAGATGAGGAGGAGGAGCAGCAGCCTGCCACAGACCGGGGTGGCACGACCACTTTGATGTCTTGTCTGTAGATCTCATCTCTATTTGAGTGGATAAAAGGTACTAGGGAGAGGGCAGTGACATTTTTAATGGTACTGATAGTGTCCTGGGTCATGATGGGCCTCAAGTTGTTACATAGGCTCACACATATCTACGTACATCAAGTACAGGGTGAAAGCAATGAGGATGCCACCTTGTTGGAGTGGAAGGAAAACTGCATTTAGCATCAGAGATTTGGGGTTCAATGCCCACCTCAGCCAGTTATTCCCTGAGTGTGCAGCCTTGGGCAATCTATTTCATATTTTTGGGTCTCAGTTTCCTTATCTGTAGAATGAGAGAGAATGAACTAGATGGCCTCTAAGGTAGTCCTATATTATGATTCTATAATTAGATTCAGTCTATTATTACTCATCTGAATTTTACCTAGTTGTTCCTGGTTCCTCATTCCTGAAGAAGGCTAAACCTGCAGCCATAACAGCTGTACCAAAAAAGATGGCAGAGGGTTCCTAGTACCCTTGTCATGCTGGTTATTTGGAGTTAGATCTATAGGGGCTTAGTTATCAAAAATCTTTGCCCATTTTCTCGTAAAAGTGAGAGAACATTTTACCCTAAAGTGGCTCAACTTTGAGATGCTACCCTATATATTTTCAAGAGCCCGGGTACCCTCTATTATTGGGGGGAATGAAGGGATGCTTTAAAAGTAGGCTATATGCTCAACTGGAAGAGAAAAATTCATTGCTAGGTGACTATCAAAGGTCTGAAACAAAATTCTGAATTCTGAAAAAGTTCTAAGGACTCTCACACAGCATAGGACACAGAAGTTTTTATGGTAAATATATAACAGGGGTAGCTAGGTAGTGCAATGGAAAAAGCACCAAGCCAGAAGTCAGGCAGATTTCTGTTCAAATGTAACCTCAGACACTAGGTATGTGACTCTGGGCAAGTCACTTCATTCTTATTTTCCTCAGTTCCTCATTTGTAAGAGGGGGGCACATTTGAGAAGGAAATGGAAAACCACTCCAGTATCTTTGCCAAGAAAACCCCATGCATAGTTGGACATGACTAAATAACAACATAGAAAGAGGCCCTTTTTGGAGTGTATAATTAAATTGGGCACAGTGAATAGACAGTCAGGCCTGGAGTCAGAAGACCTAAGTTCAAATCCAGCCTCAGACACTTATTAGCTTGTATGACCCTGGGCAAGTCACTTAACTCCCTTTGCCTCAGTTTTCTCACCTGTAAAATGGACTGGAGAAGGAAATGGCAAACCACTCCAGCGTCTCTGCCAAGAAAACCCCAAATGGTGTTATGAAGAGTCAGACACAACTGAAAAACAACTGAACTGAACTGAACTGGAGAAGGAAAACTGCCAGGAATTTGAGGCTCTGTAGCACCAACAGGCAGAAGAGCACATAGGTGCTACTCTAATTTTTAAGTGCTCTGCAGCTCTCACAGCTGCTGCGACTGCTGCCTATGCTGCCAGCAGAGGAACCAGAAAGGCGAGTCCACATAGGAGGAAACTGAAGCCCAGTCAGGAGGAGAATGTTAGTGCAGTAGGAAAGAGTAGTGTGTTCAGAGTTTCAGGACTGGCTGCCACCTTTTCTATGTGACTCCAGGCAAATCACTTAACCTCTCTGGTCCTCAGTTTCCTCCCACACAATATGGAAGTCTCGCCTTTTCAGCTCTACATCTGTTATGAACAAGGCACCAAGGTCCAAGCCTAAGATTTTTACTGACCTCTCATATGCTTGCCAGGGACCAGTTTTAGGGATATTGCAATAATGGGGTGGGGCAGGGGGAGAACTGGCATTTACTGTCAAACACCTTTACAAAAAATAATTTCATTTTATCTCACAGGGTTGTTATTAATACCCTCATTTTACAGATGAGGAGAATAAGGCAGAACTTAAGTGACTTGCTCAGAGGTTGAACGGCTAGTAAGTGTCCGAGGATGAATTTGAACTCAGATGTTTCTGATTCCCAGGCCCAGAATCCACTTGACCACCTAATAACAGCTTTAGTCTAGCAATGCTCCTCCGAATGGCTTCAGCTGAGCTTGGTCTCCATTCTCCTATTCCCAGGGGAGGGCGTCACCAACCAATGGGAATCTCTTCCCGAGAATAGCCCGTTTGACATCAGCATGTTTACTCAAAACCCACCTGCAGCATGTTCAGCCGTTAGCCAGCTAAGAATTCTCCCTGTCTCTTTCTCATGTCCCCCTGAAAAAGCTGCCTTTAACCAGTACTGCTTTTTTGTTGTTTGCAACTGCATCATGAAACTATTCTATGGAATCCCAGGTCAGAAAAAGTCACCACCACAAAATGAGATGACTGAGGACATAAAAGGAGCAGAATGGGAAAAATAATCTTACACACACACACACACACACACACACACACACCACTCGTGTTGTTTTCATTTCCTTTACTTGTGCATCAGTTTCACCCTCAGACACCAATTTCTCCCCTACCTCACAGAGGCAGCCCAGCTGTGATGGTCTGTTTCACCAGGTTCAGTTTCACCGGGAGGAAACAGCTAGAACAAATGTTACTAAGAGCTTTCCTCCCCATCCCACCCCATCCCTGAGATTCCTGCTAACTTACCAAAAAGATGACACTGAGTAGCAGAAGCACCGTCTTGGAGGTGATCATCCCACAGTCCATAGTGGCCATGGGCCTCCGGGCCAACGACAAGGTCGGTGATGTGGCTGCCTGCCTGGCACAGAGAGTCTGTGTCGGGTTTCTAAGCTCTCACTCTTCTCAGTTTCTTGGCTGAGTTTGAGCCTCACTCAATCACATGATTTACGTATCATCCTACCCAGTCACATGCTTCCTAATGCACAGAATAAAACAAAACAATCACTGTCCAGGTCAGGACACAGCACAGTTTTTTCTCATCTTTGTTGCCATTTTGCTCTAAAACAGAGACCTCTGAAATAAGTCAAGGAACTCCCTCGGGGAGTGCCACAAAGTAACCTCAGTCTGTCCCAATGCCAACCCTATCAAAGAATACAGTTCATTTACCTCCAGCTGTATGTACATGATTAAAAAAACAAACCAACCAACCTTAACATATTTCCAAGACTGTAACAAACTAATTAATGGTTGTAATAACTGAAAAGTCAGTGAGATGCATAATAAATCCTTTTTTAAAAAATACATCCCCAAATTCTCCTTTATATATTTCCAAGAATATATAACAAACTAATTAATGATTGTAATAACTGTAAAGACAGTGAGATATATAATAAATTTTTTTATTTAGGAAAAAATCCCCAAATGTAACTAATTAATGGTTGCAATAAACTGTAGTCAGTGACATATATAATAAATTTTTCTTATTTAGAAAAAAATCCTCAAATGTAACTAATTAATGGTTGTAATAACTGTAAAGTCAGTGAAATATAAAATAATTTTTTTTATTTAGAGAGAAAATCCCCAAATTCTCCATCTATAAATATTTCAAAGCCTCATGAAATAAGACAAAAATAAATAATAATTTTATAAATAAAAATATCTAAGAATTGCAGACTGGTCCACTAAATCTGTCCCTTTCTTGTCTCTTTTTGCTAGGCAGTGAGAGTATTACTTCCCTCAAGGTGTTATTGTAGTATAAGGGACTGGGAGGGAGTCAGTTCAAGGATATTGATATTGGTTTAGGGTAACAGGATATGATGGGAAGGGCACTGATCTTGGAGTCACATGACCGGAATATGTGCTTTTCCTTCAGGATATCATCTGACCATGTCTTCCTTCCACATGTACTCCACCTCTCACTCCCTGCCCCCCCCCCCCCCCCCCCATTCAATGAACTCTGTGGCTCCCAGATCAAATATCAAGCTCTTGGCTATCTGGTCCCTCCTGCAGCTTTATCTGCTTTATCTCACCTTTTCCACACTGACTTAAGTGCAATTGTTCCCATTCAACACTCTTCTCATCCAGTGAAGGGTTCTCTTTCCACACCTATATGCCATCCCCTCTCTCCTCATCTCGACCCGGAGGTGTGCTGGAGTTAACTCCCACTAGCTCTCACTAGAGTTGACTGTCAGAAATCAGTATGAGCATCAACACCTCAGAAGTTAGGTCTATTTCCCAAGGTGATCGGGGGAAAAAGAAAAGAATCTATATGTTCTATGTGGTGGTAAGGAACGGGAAATTGAGGGGCTGCTCGTCAATTGGGGAATGACTGAACAAATTGTGGTGTGTGATTGGGATGGAATCCTACTGTTCCGTAAGAAATGATGAGCAGGATGATTTTAGAAAAACATGAAAAGACTTGCATGAAATATTGAAAAGTGAAAAGAGCAGAACCGAGAGAACACTGTATACAGTAACAGCTGTATTGTCTGAAGAATACTTAAGAGCAACCAAGTTGTTCTGAGTATTATAAATATTCAAATCGACTATAAAGGCCCTATGAAGGAAGATGCTATCTGGTAAATAGAAGTATGCATAGTATGTATTTATAAATCTTTGTCAAATGGTAGCCTCTTGTGTGGGATGGGAAAGGAAAGAGGGTTCAGAACTTTAAACGTTACCAAAAAAAAATTTAATTTAAAAAATAAAGCATAGAAGGCAAAGGGACAAACAACACAGAGAGTGCAGAGACAAGTGGCAAAAGTGGAATGGATACAGAGGCAGAACGCATGGGGACAGGGTTAAAGCAGTGAAGGAAGGAAGGCGGTGTAAGGAAGAGGCTGGGGAGGGGAGAGGTGCAGAGAACACTCACATTACCCAGTTGGAAGTACTCGACAGCATGGACCCCATAGAGCTGGACACTTACTAAGAGGGGAGGAGTTTGGGGTCTCATTTTAATAGAATTTCTGGGGACAGAACAGACTAACTCTTCTCATCTGTACCACCTTGAGAGGTTAGTTCATTAACAGACCCAAATCATCTCAATGTTGTCAGTAAAACTATAAAGTTAACATACCCACATCATCTCAAAGTTATCAGCACCAGTCGGCATTCTGCTGGTTTTACTGCAGATGTCTGGAGTTTATCTGAGATTTACATATCACAGGATCAAAAAATCCTGACAGCAAGGTCTGGATGGCCTCCTCTGATTTAGCACATGTTATTACCGGGTTGTGATTTTTGGTTAATATATGATACAGTTTGCAAATTATTCTCCTTTGATCTTTGGGACGGTCTGTACCTGACTTTAGGTCACTCTTTACAATCTCATTTCTTGCTATTGTTACTTTATACTGTCTACTTGTAAACTCATTATACTGATTAAAAGGAGGTATGGGAAGTGGTCAGGGGACCAGAACAAGACAAAATTTTAACATAATATCCCAGAGTTGTTTTGAGGATCAAATGTGATACTATTATGAAGTGCTTAGCACAGTGCCTGTCACATAGTAGGTGCTTAATCAATGCTTCCTGATTCCTTCCTAGTACTTTAACTTCTCAGGATAATACATGTTCCCTGGACATATAACAATATGTCCCTATCAGCATTTTACAGTTTTCTCACCCACAAATGTAATCTGAAACCCTTCCTGAATCTATTGGGGTTTTTAGCCTGTACATCTATCTCTTGGTTCTAGTAAGTATCTCTAATTGCATATGATATGAAGTTAGTCCTTAAAATCTTTCCCAAAATTCCCTCATTCAAGCTTTGAGTGTTACTTAAGTTAGAGCTGGAAGAGACCTGAGAGATCATCTGTCCAATGCCTGCATTTTGCAGAGAAGAAAACTAGGGCTGAGATATGTGATTTGTTCAAGGTCATACTGCTAAGTAACTAGCAGAGTAGGAATCTGAGCCCGCATCTTTCTGATTCAGATTTAACGTTCTTTCCACACAACATCCTGACCCTCGCTCTAGCATGCTAGGACTTAGTGACCAATAATAGCTAGCTAACTAACCTTTATAATAGTGTTATTTAAGGTTTATAGAAATTTTACAAATATTTACAAATATTTTCTCGTTTTACAAATATTATCTCGTTTGTTCCTCTTAATGACCCTGGGGATGTATTTGCTATTATTATTATGAGGATGATGAGGAACGTGAGTCAAACTGGATTAAGTGGCCCTGGGCAAGTCACTTAACTCCTTTTGCCTCAGTTTCCTTATCTATAGAACGAGCTAGAGAAGGAAATGGCAAACTACTTCAGTATTTCTGCCAAGAAAACCCCAAATGGGGTCACAAAGAGTTGAACACTACTGGAATGACTGGACAACAACCACCTAGCTGCCTAAGTTTTAATACTTAGGCTGACCAACTTAGCTAGTATACATTTGTAGTATTCATGATTTTATGAACATCTTAAAAGATCTCAAAACTAATCACAAATAAACTTTGTGTCAAAGAGAAAAATAGGACCAAGAAGAAAGTAAGTTACTTACCCAGGTTCATGGAAAGGTTGTCACCAAACTCAAAGGGAACCCCAAATGTCTGGATCTCAGTTCTGTTTTCTAGTTATTCAAAAGTCACCATTCTCTAGTATAAGATTAATGCTATTGGTGACCACCTTTCAAAGAACCATACTAGCCAGGAGTGCCAGAAAAAAAGTGCAAAAGTTGTACCCTCTGGAAATTCACTCAATGGCTAATATTTATGCTGTGGTACCTTTGACAGTTTTAAAGTAACATGTGGCCAAATCCTGGCCCCATATATATATATATATACATATATCGCCTAAACTTAATAAGGGGCCACAATGTGAATATACTCCCCTTGGTGTACCACAGAGACCAAGTGAGGAGGAAATATCTTTGTCCTGCTCTCTAATGTGAGTGAAGTAGATGATCTCACAATATGTGTTTGTGACCTGCAAATTAGGTTGCAGTTTCATTACTTTGAAATAATATTACTCGTTTTCTCCCAAAATTCATCTTTCATTCTCTTACCCTTTAAATTACAGCTTACAAAGTGAAATATACCAACGATCTGCTTGATCCTCCCCTTTGCATTACAGTAAGGAACACGTATCTTCCCTGTCCCATCCTTCATTCTAACTACATGCATAGGCAGGGATTTGCATAATCATTTTGCTCTTAACCTCCTCTTTCCTAGAAGTACACGATGGGTACAAAGTAAGTACAGAGCAGATCTATTGGTTTTAGGTCATGGAGAAAGCCTGTTGTACATGTAGCCGGGCCACACCAAGAGCTTTTGTGAATGGTGCCATGGGGCATTTTTTGCTGGGGCAGAGAAGTGCTCTCCCTGGGACTATGGGAAACACAGAAGACAATCCTGATCTCCATCTTGAGGAATAGGGAAACATCTTGTGACTAAAATCTAGGAATGGTTCCTTTTATATAACTATTCTTTGCTCTGAAATATAGTTTTGTACCCTATGGGCACTCATTCCATAAATATCAGTTGACTATTTGAAAAGTGAGGCAGCTAGGTGGTGAAGTGGATAGAGTGTTGGGCCCTGTTTGCCTCAGTTTCCTTATCTGTAAAATGAGCTGGAGAAGGAAATAGCAAACCACTCCAATAACTTTGCTGAGAAAACCCCGAAAGGAATTATGAAGAGCTGGACATGACTGAAACAACTGAATAACAACAAATTTGAAAAGTCAACTTATTACATTTATGTCAGTTTACTGTCTCCTACACTTGATCACATTCTTCTACTGCTCTGCCAGAAAGGAGATCTAATTATCCCCATGTCTTCATTAACTCCAAGAAAGTATAAAACCTTTAACATTTCTAAATGCCCAACCTTTTAATCACAGGCTAGGAAGTCAGGTGAACTCAGGGGAAAATTCAATCCAGTTCTACAAACAATGATAGAATTGGAAATAAGTTGGGACAACTGGTGCTTTGCCCTGGAGCTTTGTCCCCGAGAGAGAGAACACATGTTATCGAAAGGTAGGCACTTCCTCCCAACCATGGTCTATAGACCTTTTACCCTGGACCTCACACTCCTCCTTGTAAATCCCATTTCCTTGCTTAGGCTCACCAGGGTCCTGTTGTTATGGTGCCACCATAACATTGTGGTGGTATGACCACCACAATGATCACCACCAATCTCATGGCTTATAGGCATAAGGGATAGGCTTTCCCCTCTGCTTGCTTGATTATATCTACAATTGAACTGTCTTCTGGGCCCATGCTCATTCATATTGCTTCCATCCCCCTTAATGGATTACTTTCTGCACCAGTAGTTCCCAGCACTTTTGTTTTACAAACTCATTCCAACAAAAATAAATGTTGCAAGCTCTTCTCCCTACCCTGATAACATAGTATATTACTAATAATATTCTTTACAATTATTTACCCATTAAAGTACTGTAAAGTTAATGGAATTTGAAGATCTTCCCTGCCCAATAGTAGGCCTCACATTGAGCCCATTGGGGGCGGGACTTGCCTTAGGGAAGAAGCTTGTTTGTACTAAGGCTCACATCTTTTGCTAATTTCTAATTGGGCACTGAGTCTTGAGGGTTGTGATGCCCTATGGCTCTGAAAAGGGTACATATACTCTGAGGTAAGGTTTTGCTTTGGGGGCTCACTCATTAGAAGGATTTTCCTGTGATTTGGTCAGATGAGACTCTGGGTAGCCATTAAAGAGCCCTTCCTGTCTTTGAAAACCAAGATGTTGGTGCATCTCTCTCTGGTAACTACGTATGTATTGCTTTGGCCAGACAATTAGAAGCCCTGTCTGTTGATCTGTGCTATTTTCTCTGTTTGTATTTTCTCTGCTTGTCTCTACATTCAGGGTGCTGACCTTTCCCCTGAACTAATTGTTTGACAAAAGTAAGATTGTTGATGCCTTTAAAAGCTATTTTTCCTTTAAAAGCAGATCAAAGAACCTGTGCTAGCAGGCTGGGCTTACTATTACAGGTGCGATTAAAAATATTTAGCATGAACTCTTTAAAACACTAAATGGAATCATTGTTTTGTACCAAGAGTCTTCCACCTCCAAAAGATTTTTGCCCCAAAATGGAGAGATTTCTAGTTCTGGTTCTGATTAAGCTCCTATTATATAGCAAGCATTGAATTGGATAGACTCTGATTATAGCGAAGGAGTATATCAATATAGAGATGATAAAGACAGATAGATGGTAAATCAATAGATATAGAAGTTGACACAAATATAGATGATGACATTGATGATATAGGTAATAGAAATAGAGATGATATTGATACAGATATAGATAAAGCTAGATCATCTATTTAGTGTTTCCTATTTGCCAGGCACTGAATTAAGTTCTGGGTTTACAGAAACAAGAACGTTCTACTTTTAAGGAGCTTATATTCTAATGTAAAAATAAAACATAAAGGGAAAGTGGAAAGAGAGGCAAGGAGAGAAGAAGGAAAGGAAAGGGAAGAAGAGGACCTTCAAGAGTGCCTGGCAGGTAGTGTGGTGGGTGAGCAGACTAGAGAGTCAGCTGAAAGTGAAGTGAGAATAATAAAGGGACAGCTGATGGCAGTTCCAGGCTAGAATCAGGAATATTTTAAATCCAATATCCCAAAGTTCCTCCAGAAGCAAGGAGAGTATTATGTTATTATTTTTAATTATATTTTGCCATTTTCTCTCCAGAGAGGAATGGACATTCCATGAGGACAGTCTTCATTTGCCCTCTGATTCCAGTTACCTGAATTTGGGAGCTATGATGAATATATTAGGGATAGAGACTGGATCTGAGATTTCATTGATTTAGGGAACTCCTGGTGAGGAAACTCTCTCTCTCTCTCTCTCTCTCTCTCTCTCTCTCTCTCTCTCTCTCTCTCTCTCTCTCTCTCTCTCTCATTGTAGGATAGTTCCTTCTTTGCAACTTAGAGTTTTGGAGAGGCTAGCCAAGATGGTGGAATAGGAGGAAGGATTCCATTCCAGCCTCCCACACAACTGTTCCAACAGTGATCTAAGAATGTTAGACCAAATAGTAACAGAGAGATTGAAGGAGAAACTACAGTGAGTGATCTTTCCAGTCCAAGATCACAAAAAAAAACCTCTAGGCAAGTGATTAGGATAAGAACTGCCAAACTGGGGTGGCCTGGGATCATAGTCTCAGCACCCTGAACTCTGAGCTTTATCAGCAGTGCAGGGTCAGCCAGAGTTGATCTTAGACTCAGCCCTGGGCACTAGACAATTGTGAGCAATCCACAGAGGGGCTCCCAGAGATCTAAGAAAGGCCAGCCAAGAGAGGATAACAGACTCAGCTCTTGGCCCAGCCAGCAAATCCAGCTGGGAGAACAAATTCAGCCCCCAGAACTCCCAGCTAGGTCTACAGTACACAGAAAGCCAGAGATGACCATGGACTTGTCTCCAGATCAGGCTAGCAGTTCAGGGCCTGGAGCAAAGATTTAACCCTCAGGGACCCCTGCAAGGAGGTTGACCAGAGTGAAGCATGGACTCAGTCTCTTGCCCAAGGAATCAGAGAACAGGGGTCTGGAACGATAGATTCAGCCCTGAAAAAACTTCCAAGTAGGCTAGTAATGCCTTATTACCTAAAGCATATCACTAGAAGTATATCTAAAATAAAAAAAAAGATAAAGAGCTATTATGAGGCCAGGCTGCCCAAGTTCCAAACCCAGAAGAAGAGAATAATCCAAAATGCATACAAGTAAAGAAACAAAGAAAAATATCAATTGCTCATAAAATCAATTAGAATTCCAAAGAGAAATGATGTGAGTTAAACAATTCATCTAAAAATGGTATTAAAAATGAAATGAGATTATTAGATGAAAAAATTGGGGGAAAAAAGAGAACTAAAAAAGAGAGAGAGCCATGAAAGAGAGTTGCGGGAAGAGAATTAACAGCTTGGCACATAGATATAAAATCTTACCCTAGTAACAGACTCCCTGAAAAATAGACTGGACCAAACAGAAACCGATGACTCCATGAGACAAAAAAGAAATATTAAAACAAAGTCAAAAGATGGGGGGAAGATACAAAAAAATGTTAAAGTATCCCTTATCGAAAAACAACCTAGAAAACAGTTCAAGAAATAATTTAGGAATCATTGTACTACCTGAAAGCCATGACCAAAAAGACCCTGGATGCCATATTTCAAGAAATCATGAAGAAAACTGCCCAGATCTCTAAGAACTAAAGGACAAAATGAAAATAGAAAGAATTAATTAGTCACCTCCTGAAAGAAACTCTAAAATAAAAACTCATAGGCATATCATAGCCAAAATCTAGAATTTACAGGTCAAAGAAAAAAAATACTGCAAATAGCCAGAAGGAAAATTTAAGTAACAAGAATCTAGTCAGAATTGTACAAGATTTAGCAGGTGCCACTGTACAAGACTTAGAACGTGGAATACAATGTGCCAAAAGGTAAAAAATATAGACTTACAACAAAGAATAATCTACCCAGCAAAAGTATAATCCTACAGGGGGAAAATAGACTTTAAATTTAATAGAGGACTTTCAAATGTTCCTAATGAAAAGACTGGATCATATTTTAAAGTTTGAAATATAAATATCTAAGTAAAGAGAAATATAAAAACGTACCTATAAGAGAGAAATCAGAGATGACTTTATAATGATGAAGTATTTGGGGGCAGGGAGGAATGATACGAGAATCCCCCAAAAACTGTGATGTCGGCAGAGGCCATAGAGGGAGCCAAATAAGATGGAGGGCCTGGGAGTTATTTTTGTTATGTTTTGATGATCTTAAAGAAAGAAAAGAACGGGAGGGGGAATAAAGAGGCACTAGTGAAGAATAGAGGAATGGGGTGGGTGGATTATTATTATTTTACATAATGGGAGGGAGCTAGTAGAAGTCTAAACAAAAGAAGAAAGGAGGGAAGGAGCAGGTATTACTTGAACCTCACTTTAAAATGACGCAGTGCGGAGTGAGCAGAGCCAAGAGAACAATTTATACTACAAAAATAACACTGCAAAACCAAATGATTCTGAAAGACCTAAAAAGCGATCAACACAATGATTCCATTAGATCAGTGATTTAAAATGTTACCAACCTCCTGACAGAGGAGTGATGGATTAAATAGTTTAGCTGAGTTCCTATAGAACGTAGCCCTAAATTTTAAGTCTCAATTTTAATTCAAAATACAACGTAACTTTAGAAAAAGATACAAATAAACTGCCACATCTGGTTGAGGAAAGCAAGATCATTCCCAACTGAGGGAATCCAAGAAGGCTTCATGGAGGAGGTGGCATTTGAGCTGGTCTTTGAGAATGAGTAGGATTTCAGCAAATAAAGATAGAGACATAAGGTAAATATATGTGTGTGTGTGTGTGTGTGTGTGTGTGTGTGTGTGTGTGTGTGTGTGTGTGTGTGTGTGCATATATATGTATGTATGTATGTATTTTCCCTGGAATGAATTTGCCTATCTCCAATGGAAATGTTTCATATCAGAACACTGACTACAAATGTAAAGCTGCCCAGTGCTATCTCCCTTCGCCACCTCATTCTGCCAAATACTCTCTCAGGGATGGGAACTGGGAGCAAGTTTTGTTGACAAGGTTCAGATAAATTATACTAGACAAGCTCAGATTTCACAGATATAACCATTGCTTGCTCTCACACTGGCATATGACTTGTGAGAATTCCGGAGAAAGCAAGCCACAAATCCTCATAAGCACCCTCTACCACAATAATGACAACATGGAGGAAGGGAAGGAAATCCAAAACAAATACCATAAAACCAGCTTCTAAACAATTCTATTCCTTTCTGTCACTCTCTCATGTTTCTCATGCCAAGTAATGCACAACTCACCACAACCAGTGACAGTCCCACCATGCTCTAACACTGTACCAAGGGTGGTCCCTACAGCCACCATATTTCACCATACACCAGCAATGTAATTAATACCTGGTGTTCCTGTGCTGAGTACTTGCTGTCATTCATATACCAAGCTACAGGTCTGCTTATTGGGAGGGGCAGGAAGGGAACAGACTCCCCCACAGACATTACAGGCATCTCAGAAACTTACAATTCAGATATAATCCATAATCAACAATCAATCCATCCACAGGCTTAGAATACATTACTTCACCCACTTTACAATGCAGCCAAGCTAGTTCTTTTGCTGTTCCTTACACATTATCTTGTCTGGCCTTTGCACAGGCTGTCCTTCCTTGCCAGGAAGGTACTGTCCCCCTAACTTCTGGTATCCTAGCCCATAGAACAATTGCTTTGTATTTATTTTGTAAAACTTTTGTGTATACTTATATGAATGTTTACGTATTGTTTCTCCTGTGGAATGTAAGCTCTTCCAAGGTAGGGACTCTTTTGTTTTTGTCTCTGAATCCTCAGTGCCTGGCACAAAGTGGATACTTGATAAGTATTTATTGATTAATTGATTAATTGATCCTCAGATGTTGGCACCCAGAATTGTAGAGGGAATTTTCCTAAGCACTCAACAGCCCCTTTCCTCTCTCAGTCCCACAGTGTTCTAATCTCCTGACAACCAGAAAGTCACAGTACAAATAATTGATGATAATATCAACAACTGTAGTACTAACTTTGGAGCCTGAAATGTGGTTTTGAATCCTAGGGTCTTGTGAATTATTCAATAATTATAAAGGGAGGGTGAAGAGTGAGAGTACCTATTAGCATCTTTATTCTAGTTTAACCATTGCTGGTCATTGTCTAATCCTGTTCAGTAATAAGGACCAAGGACTGCCAGTCATTAAATACTCATCTCCAAGGGTTCTGTGTTCTACTCAACACTAGGAACGACCCTGAGTAATACCAAGTTCTCTCTCTAGCTCTTAAGGAGCTATCCTCTTTCTTCTTTCCCCTTTTATGACCCTTTTTGTGCATAAGAATGCTCATCCTGAGCAGGCAGATTTAAAAAAAAACCTGGAAAGGCTTACATGAACTGATGCTGAGTGAAGTAAGCAAAACCAAGAGAATATTGTACACAGCAACGGCCACATTGTGCAATGACCAATTTCACAGCAATGAAATGATCTTAGACAATTCCAAAAGACTCATGATGGAAAATGTTATCCACATCCAGAGAAATAACTACAGAGTCTGAATACAGATCAAAGCATACTGTTTTCTTTCTTTTTTCTTTATCATGGTTTTTCCCTTTTGTTCTGATTCTTCTTTCACAACATGACCAATATGGAAATATGTTTCATACGATTATACATGCATAGCCTATATCATATTGCATGTTCTCTTGGGGAGGGGGAAGGGAAAGGAGAGGGAAAATTGAGAACTCAAAATCTTATAAAAGTGAATTTTGAATATTAAAAATAAATTTAAAAAAAGAATGCTCATCTTGCAGAGTTATCCAATTAGATTCTTGGTTAAATGCCCCCATCCACTAGAAAAACACTCTATCCCTTTACCTGTCCCTGTTATGTTTCAGTGGGATTTACTCTCAAAGACATGGTATATTTGTAAACAGGTTATCACAATAGGAAAAGGAGTAAAAGCATAGACATCAAAACCCTCAACAGACCGGGCTCCCAACATTCTTTCTTAGAGCATCCCCATGGTTTGGCAAGTAAGTTAAAACAGAGGTCTCAAGAAACAGTTTTGCTATTCAGACTCCAACCTCCCCTTCTGGCTGCTGCCCTTTCTGGTACAAGTCTAGTAAGGCATTAGCTCTTCCCTGGGATCTTAGCACTAGTTTGGGCCTGACCATTCTGGCCAACTCTTGCTGCAGCTCCAGCTGGGCTGGGGGCTATAGGTCTTGGCTCCTGTTGCTGTTGTTTACACACTGAGTTCAGTCTCTGCTTTGTTCTGGCCATGCCTTCCACTTCAGACACTACATTAACTTGATCATTTACGGGCATATCAGGACTATTAAAATGTTATTTCCATAAAACAGAGGAAATCAAAAGCATGGTGACTCTTACAGAAAGCTGTCTTATTTGGGCCTTTCCTTTCTCAGTGAAAATCCCAATGGGCTAGCTCACTCTCAACAAAATTTCTCTCAAGTCTGTCCCAACCTCACCCATTCTTTGGCTCTTCCATCTGGCTTTGAAGTTTTATGGGTGGGACCAACGCACAGCCATAACAAAACTAGAAGCATAAAGAAATTCAAATTAATTTCTCTATTACTGTTAAGAGCACTACTATCCCTCCAGTCACCCAGGCTTACAACCTAGGTGTTATCCCCAGGCTTCACTCTCACTCATTTCCCATATCTAATCCGTTGTGAAGGCCTATCAATTCTACCTTTGTGAAAACTCTGTAAATGCCCGCTTCTCTCCTCTGGCATGGTCACCACACTCCTAGACTATTTGCCATAATCTTCTGGTTAGTGTCTCTGCCTTAAATCTCTCCCCATTCTAGTGTACCCTCCACTCACTTATCAGATTGAGTTTCCTAATGCTCTGGTCTGACTGTGTCACCCCCATTTAAAAAATAATTTCAATGGCTCCCTATTTATTACCTTCAGTATTAAACATACAATCCTCCGTTTGACTTCAAAAGTCCTTTATAACCTAGTCCCTTCCTATCTTTCCATTGTTCTTATACCTTATTCCTCTTCATGTGCTCTGTGATCCAGTGACACTGGCCTCCTTTCTTGTTATTCCTCCCATATGGCACTCCAACTCCAACTCTGTTCCTTTTTACAGGGATTTTCTCTTTTCTCATCTCTGCCTCCTTGGCTTTCATGGCTTCCTTCAAATCTCAGCTAAAATCCTGTCTTTTTCAAGAAGACTTTCCCAGTCCTCCTTAATGTTAGCGACTTATTGACTTCCTTCTGAGATTATCTCTAATTACATATAATATATATAAATATACATACACATACACATGTATATATACATATATACACATATACACATAAAACTACATAGACATACATGTATCTTATATACAGTACATACATGTATAATATATACATGTATATACATATGTACACAATAATAAATGTGTATTATATGTAAAATCTATATATAATCTATTTACATCATATATCTATATCTATATATTTTGTTTGCATATAATTGTTTGCATGTTATCTCCCTTATTCAACTATGAATTCCTCGAAATTGGAGACTATTTTTGCCATTTTTTTTGTACCCTCAGCTCTTAGCACAGTGCCGGGGCAGAATAAATGCTTAATAAATGCTTAGTGATTTGATTCATCAGAGACTAAGGCTTATTTTTAATAGATTATCTCCTATTTGGTGTGTTCCCTTCCCTGCCTCCTCCCCCCTCAACCCCAAGCTGTGCCCGAAATGCTTGACACTAGCTATGTTGACCAGGGGTTAAGTTTCTTCTCAGCAGTCAGAATTCTAAGGCTTAATATTCCTATTCATAAATCACTGTTTGAGGAGTAATTTTCCCCAGACATGTTTGAGTTTCTCTGGTTCAGTAAGATTGTAATAAGCCTTACTTAGATCCTGTGGTTAGTGAAAATATCAGCTGTCAGGTTAGACAGCTCTTTCACTTTTTCCACTTAAGGTAAAAGGGTAACTATTGGAATTCACCCAATTCCTTGGTAAAATTTTGAGCTTTTGTATGGTCCAAAGCTATTAAAGAGCATTTTTAAGGACCACCTATACCACAGGTAGGGAAAGTAGGTGGCACAGTGGATAGAGCATCAGGCCTAGAGTCAGGAAGATCCTCATTCAAATGTGGCCTCTAACATTAGCTGTGTGACCCTGTGCACGTCACTTAACACCTATTTACCTCAGCTCCTCATCTGTAAAATGGGGAGACGCTGGAGAAGTAAATGGCAAACCAATCTAACATCTTTGCCAAGAAAACCCCACAGACAAAGTCCATGGGATCACATAGAGTCAGGCATGATTAAACAACTGAACAACATATTATAGATACCGGAGATATGAAGAAAAAAACGAAACATTCCTTGTCCTCATGTAGCTTGCATTCTAATGGGAGAAAAACAGCACGTATTCAGATAAGTAAATACAAAATAAACACAAAAAGTAATTTCTGGGAGTGTTTTAGAGCACTAGCAATTGCAGAGCTCAGAAAGGGCCTTGTACAGAAGATGGCACTTGAGCTGAACCTGGAACAGACTTTGGTGTCCCTAGAGGCAGAAGGGAGGAGGGAGAGAACAACAGGTGAATTACTTATAATTTTTTTTACAGAAGGTTTTTTATTTTTCTCAATTACATGTAAAAACAATTTTAACATTCATTTTAAAAAATAATTTTTGAGTTCCAAATTCCTTCCCTCCCACCCCACCCTCCTCCTTGAGAAGGCAAACACTTTGACATAAATTATACAGGGGCAGTTATACAAAACATATTTTCATATTAACCACATTGCGAAAGAGAATATAGACCCTCCTCCCCCCACAAAAAACCAAGAAAAATAAAGTGAAAAATCTGCTTATAATTTATAAGAAATTTTAATGAACTCCACAAAATGATCTTAAGTCTAGGCCTGGGCAAGTACTCAAGTGAATCGATGAAATATACTTATTTAGAGTTTGGGATAACTGTTGATGAATACTCAGTACCAATTCTTGGTTCTCAAATAGGGCATCTCATTCTCCTTGTCAGGTCTTCCACACTTTCCTCCCCTCTCAGCCCTGCGCTGCGGAGGAAACCCTGAGGAGTGCCTGCTAACCCTCTGATGTGGAATGCTAAGCGTTCAACTCACCTGTTATCATCAGAGTTACTGCCATCTGCTCCTCTCTCCAGGACTCATTCCTTATGGCTACCAAACTTCCATTACCTCTTACCCTCTTGATCCTACTGATACTGAATCCTCAGATATCAAAGAATACATCACTTCTCTCCTCAGCCTCTATTTCCCATTCTGTCATCCACTTCTCCCCCAATCCTATCTCTCCAATGGCCTATTCCAGCTTCCCTATCAGTCAGGTCAGCTCCCTTCTCCTTGTTATCCAGACTCCTAGCCTCAATGTCATCCTCACTTCTCACTCACATTCACCCCACATAACCAATCTATTGCCAAGTCTCTTTTATTTTCTTTTTCTCTTTTTTTTGGAGAGACAATCAGGGTTAAGTGACTTGCCCAGGGTCACACAGCCAATAAGTGTCTGAAACCAGATTTGAACTCAGGTCCTCCTGATTCCATGGCTGGTGCTTTATCTACTGTACCACCTAGCTGCCCCCCATTCTTTTATCTTTATTATAAGAGCCTACCACCCCATCTCTCCTAATGCTTTATTCCTCTTAAACCTGTTCTGTGTTCTCAGTGGGACTTCCAAAACCTCCATCCCTCAGGCTTCACTTTCCTCCTTTCCTATTTGCAGCCCTTTAATTAGCAAATTCAACCCTACGCTCTCCTCGTCTTTCCAATTCCTTGCTGCTTTGTCCTGTCATCATTCGTTACTTAGCCAAAAGAGTTACCTTTGTATTTGAATTCAGCACCACCACTAGGGCACTAAGAGGTTAAATGACTTGATCAGGGTCACAGCAGCTAAGTGTCAGAGGGACTTGAACCCAGGTCTTCATCATTCTGAGACCAGCTCTCTATGGATTGCCAAGCCGCCACTGACTGCTAAAACAAAGAAAGGAAACCCAAAGAACCTCATAAAATGGCACTTTGATACCGCCTCCCCCACCCATATCATCATTGTATTGATGATAGCATAATCCAACCGGGTCTATAGCCCTAGCTTCCTGAGACACGAGATCAGAAAGGCTTGTTATAATTTTAATGAGATCAGAGACATTGGAAGACTACTTTAGAAGGACAGAAAAATCTACAAACTGTACTGTTAATATATCGTCGGATATTCTGAGGAGAGTTAGACTTTCAGCAGACATTCTGGGAGAGATCATTGTGTCTGAGAGAATTTTAAGGTTCTAGGAGGAACCCCAATTTGAAGAAGATAATTTTTTAAACATTTATCGATTCATTTTTAGTTTTCAATATTCACTTCCACAAGATTTTGAGTTCCAAATTTTCTCCCCGTCTATCCCCTCCTCCGACACCAAGACGACATGCATTCTGATTACCCCTTCCCCCAATCGGCCCTCCTCTCTATCGCACTCCCCCCTCTCTCCTCCCCTTCTATATTCCTACAGGGCAAGATAGATTTCTATACACCATTGCCTGTATATCTTATTTCTCAGTTGCATGTAGAAACAATTTTAACATTTGTTTTTAAAACTTTGAGTTCCAAATTCTCTCCCTTCTTCCCACGCTACCTACCCTCATTGAGAAGGTAAGCAATTCGATATAAATTACACATGTGGAGTCATGCAAAACACCTCTATAACAGTCATGTGAAAAACTAACTGTATTTCCCTCCATCCTCCATCCTGCCTCCCATTTATTCTCTTCTGTCCTTTGACCCTGTCCCTCCTCAAAAGTGTTTGCTTCTGATTACCCAATCTTCGCATTTGCCCTCCCTTCTAACAGTCCCCCTTTCTTATCCCCTTCCCCTATACTTTCCTACAGAGTAAGATAGATTTGAGGAAGATAATTTCATCCATATATTTGAGGTGATAGCAAGAGTCAGACACGAGAAGATAGCCCTGGACTGGAATAAAAGGAGAGAAGACAAGATTTGGAGGAGTAGATTGGAGCTGATACCAGGCTGAAAAGCAAGTGACAGTGGTGATAGTGAGTGAAATTCCAGTTAACATCTCCTTTTTCTCCCTCGAAAGGTGATCTTAGCTTCAAGACCCACAGCAACTCTCTACATCTTACTTATTTATTTTACTTGTGTTTCTTTGGGCAGCTAGGTGGAATAGTGGGCCTGGAGTCAGGAAGACCTGAGTTCAAATTTGGCTTCAGATACTTACTAGCTGGGTGACTCTGGGCAAGTCATTTGACTTTGTTGGACTCTGTTTCCTCATCTGTAAAAGGAGCTGGAGAAGGAAGTGGCAAAGCACTTCAATATTTTTGCCAAAAATCCCAAATGGGGTCACAGAGTCAGATGCGACTGAAACAATGGAGCAACAACAAAAAGTGAATTTCATCACTGTTAATAGTGACCTTGTATAAGTCTTGGGAGAAGAGATTTTTTTGATTTTACTCTGACCTGGAGAACATGCTGATCAGAGAAAGAATTTTCTGAGATTTAGTTCATTCATGAGGATATTCCAGTAAATTTCATGCTATACACTAAATTGCTTTTGAAACTGAAGAAACGAATGACTAAGGTTATAGGCCAGTAGCACTGAGAGGGGGACAGATGGTTGTGGTTGGCACCCTGGATCACATGGCCATATGCTACAAAGTATTAACTACTTCTGCACAGTCACAGGATAAGCACTTCAGAGTTGGTAGAGAGGTCATCCAACCTCTAGTCCCACCTGTACGTGGGAATTCCCACTGTAATATACCCAACAAATGGCCATCTCTGACAGCCTCCAATGAGGGAGAACTCACTATCTTTTCAGGCAAGTGACTTCATTTTTGGATAATTCTCATTTTTAGAAAGTTATTCCCAATAGCTAGCTTAAAACTGACCTCTTTGAAATGTCCATTGAATTTTCCTGGTTTTGCCTTCTGAAGCCAAACCAAACAAGCGTAATAATCCTCTATAGATAGCCCTTCAAATATATAAACACAATGATCATAAGCCCCGCCCTGAGTTTTCTCCACACCATACATTCCCAATTACTTTAACTATTTCTCTGCATGTAAATAGCACTTTGAGGTTTGCCAAGGGTTTCATATGTGTTATCTCATTTGATCCTCACAACAACATTGTGAGTTAGGTGCTATTATTATTTCCATTTTAAAAATGTGCAAACTGAGGCTGAGAGAAGTTAACTGACTTGTGTAGGGTCATACAGTTTTAAATGTCTGGGACTAGATTTAAACTCTGATTTTCTGAGTCCAGGATTTTACCCACTTTGCCACCTGCCTGCCCCTAAGACATGGACTCAAGGCTGTATGCTATCCTGGATGACCACTTCTGGGCACTCGGCAGCGTATCAGTGTCCTTCTTAAAGTGTGGTTCTCAAGACTGAATTCAGCACTCCATTGTGTGCCCTGACTGTTTTGGCGGAGGGCCCAAATCAGCCATGCTTCACTCTGCAGATTTTCCACTGTCCCTTAACTACTTTCTTTCACAATCCCTGAGGCAGCCTTCTCCTTTTGGCGAGTTTCTCCCTGAATATCTATTTTGAGAGAGCATCCAGACGAGAGGGCAGCTAGTTGGCACAGTGGATAGAGTGCTGGGTCTGGAGTCAGGAAGGCTCATCTTCCTGAACTCAAATCTGGCCTCAGACACTTTCTAGCTGTGTGACCCTGGGCACATCACTTAACCCTGTTGGCCTCAGTTTCCTCATCTGTAAAATGAGCTGGAGAAGGAAATGACAAACCACTCCAGTATCTCTGCCAAGAAAACCCCAAATGGGGTGACAAAGAGTCAGATAGGACTGAACAACTGGACAAGCTTCATTCTCTGGACTTTACCACCCTGCCCCTATAAAGGCATGTTCCTCACTCGCCCTTATTCCCTCCTCTTTTTTAGCCTCCTTTTATAAGTTGTCTTCCCTCATTAGAATGTAAACTCCTTGAGGGCAGGGACTATCATCCCTTTTGCTTGACTTTGTCTCCCCAACACTTAGTACAGTGCCTGGCACATAGTAAGCACTTAATTTTACAAATAATTAATTAATTTACCCATGACCAAGGTAAATATCATTAGCTTTTTTACTGTAAAGTTATAGAAATCCTGAATCACAGAGCCTCTGTCTTGGAAAGGTCATCTAATTCAACCCCTACCAAGACAACAGAATTATAACTACCTAATTTCGTCCTGGAGGTAAGAATATAAAATTCTTTCCTTCCTTCCTTCCCCATTGCCACACACATAATGGCAAGGAGTGATAAGGATGGTAGATGAATCTTTATACATTTTTTCTGCACCTCTCAGATGTGTGTACCCAAGACAAATGACTCACTTGCCTCACCTTTGTTACAGTTCTGCTAAATAAGAACCCTCTCTATAATATACCATATTGGTGGTCATCCAACCTCTGTTTAAAGATATCTAGTGTGAGAGAGCCCATTACCCACTAGGACATTTTCCCCTGCATACAGGGATAGCTAAGTGGTGCAGTGGAAAGGGTATGTTGGACCTGGAATAATGAAGACCCGAGTTCAAATCCAACCTCAGGCATTCATGATAGAGAGAAATGCCGGCTATGGTTTCTGAAAAGGCGCTGCTCTTGGAGCCCAGTGGAAAGCAACGTGTAAAAGGAAGAAAGGCAATAATCTCTGCCCTGCTGCCCGTGCCAAGGAGGTGGAAGTCCCTTAGAGGCCAGCCAAGGGATCAGAACCAGAGACCCTTTTACCCATTCCAGGCTAAAGGTTTTTACCCTTTCTAAAACAATACAACATAACACCAGCCCAGCAGAATAGTGACCTGGCTCAGCAGAGGAGCAGCCCAGCCCATAGACAAATGGTCTGACTTGACGGCTGAGATGCCAGCCAACCCCAGCAGTGGAACCATCTAGCCCAGCAGTAGAACAGGCCAGGCTGATCACAGAGAAGACTCCAAGCCCAGAGGTCTATCCGCTGTACCGCCCTGCTGCTCTATAACATACCCCACAAGTGGTCATCTAGTTTTTGCTTGAGGACTAGCTAATTTTGTCCCTGAGGCAAAAAAATATAAAATTCTTTCCTTTCTTCCCTTCCCATCCCCACACACATAATGGCAAAGCATGATAAGGATGGTAGATGGTAGGGGCACTCACAACGTCCTGAAGCATCCCATTTCACTTTTCTATACCTGTAATTATTAAAAAATTTTCTTCTATCAAACCCAACTCTGCCTCTGGGAAATTTCCAGCTGTTACCCTCAGGCCTGCCTTTTGGGACCAAAAAACTGATCCGTTTTTTAAATCGCTAGCCTCTCAACAATTAAAGACATTGATTATGTTTCCTGCCATACCCCTTAATCCCAAGCTTTTTCTTCTCCATGGTAAATAATCCAACTTACTGCAACTAATCCTCAAATCATAGAATCATAGATTTATTATTTTTAGAGCTGGAATGGACCTTAAATGCTATCAAGTCCAAACTCCATATTTTACATACAAGGAAACTGAAGCTTAGACAGGTGAAGTGACTGCCTCTATTCACACAGCTAATAAGTATCTGAGACACGATTTGAATCCAGCCTGACTCCAAGTCCAGAACATTATTGTATTTTTCCCCCTCACTTTGTTTTTCAAATAGTATGATCTCAATCAGTCCTTATATGATGTTTCATTTTCTTGGTTTTATGCCATCTTATCAATAGCTAACCTAAAATGTGCCACACAGAACTGATGACAATGTTCCAGATGTGGCTAACCAGGAGAGGGTACAGGAGCACTATCTTTGCCCTAGGCTTGGACTCTACACCTCTCTTAAGATCACATTACCTTTTGTAGCTGCCATATCATCGTCCTGAGAAGTGACCCCATGGAGATGCAGCATGCTCACAGCTACGGAAGACCCAGAAAAGAAAATCCTTGCCACTAGTCTCTGCCACTGTCAAATGGTTCAGCATCAGAAACTGATATGACTTTCTCAGCGGAAATGACAATAAAGAAAAGGCCTTTCCATCTGCTTTGCTGCCAGCTGACTTACAGCTGAAACTTTCTCTATGTGCTATTTCTTCCAGCGGAACCTGAGCTCCTTGAGAGCAGGGACTGTCTCACTTTTCTCTTTGTATCATCAGTATACAGCACAATGCTTTGCACAGTGTAAGTACTCCTGAATACTTTTTAAAGAAGCCAGTCTCTGCCTCATTTCTTACCTAGCCTTAACCGCTGAACGAGCATTGTCTCAGTCAAATTGAAACCTGTTAAAGACCATAGCTGAAAAAGGCCAAAGTTTCCTAATACATCCGGGGCCTTCTCCCCTGCACCCAGATGACTCCTGAAGAAAGAACGAGAGTAAGGAGTTTTGGGTAACACTGAAGTAACGAACCTGGGAAAAGGGAGAAACGGTGAGTTTGAAAAAGAGATGGGTGTAGGGAGAAAGATAACAAGACTTGTTTTTTTTCAATCATAATGAGTTTGAGCTGTCGATGGAACCTGACGTGTTCAATAGATAGTTGGTGATGTGTGACTGGAGATCAAGAGAGACAGGCTAAGACTGGATGTATAAATCTGGGAGTCATCTGCATCCAGATGCTATGGTAGCTGAGGAACTCACCAAGTAAAAAAATGTAGAGCAAAATAAAAAGAGGTACCCAGAATAGAGCCTCAGTGGTACCCACAGTTGGGGGGACACAATATGGAGGCTGATGAATGGCCACACAGGGAAGAGGAGAACCAGGAAAGAGCAGTGTCATGAAAATCCAGAGAAGAGAGAGTATCCAGGAGAGCATGGCCAACTGCATCAAGTCCTGCACAGATGTCAGGAAGGTTCAGGTTTGAGAAAATGTGAAAAGATTTGGTAAATATGATCTCCACCCACAGTTTAAGAAGGGCTGGAAGATCATTCCCACCCCCAACCCCCATTCCCACCTTAGGATTTTGGCACTGAAAAGTAGCAAAGACATACGATAGTTTGTGAGGGTGATAGCATCTGGTGAGGTTTTATAAGGTAAAAGGGTACTTGATTAAGTTTGTGGGCAACCAGGAAGGAAAGACAGATAAAATCAGAAAGAGAAAGGATTGATCAACTGGAGAAAATGGGAGGAGATTGGATTCAGAGTACGTGTAGAAAGGTTGACCTTTGTGAAGAGAATGGCCTCCTCTTTATCAAAGACTGAAATGAGTGAATGGGAGATGCTGTCAAGGGGTTTGGAATGCAGAGGGCAAAAGAGGGAAATAATGGCAAATGTCTTCAATTTTCTTACTAAAGTATGAGGCAAAGTCCTCAACTGAGAGGGTGGGGTGAGAGAGAGATATGAGAGAGGAAGGGGGGCGTGGGGAGGAGAGGAGGTTTGGAACTGCCTCTCTGAGCTTTGGGATAGATAGTCAATCTGGGAGAAGTAAAAGGATTGACTAATGGGGACCCAGATGAGAGTAGATTATATAAATCCATAGAGTTTAGTTACTAGAAGAGCTGGGAATCTCCTTAAGAGATTTCTTTTTTGTTTTTGTTTTTTGCTTTTCTATCCCTGTTCCTAGCACACTGCCTAGCATATGGTAGGCATTTAATAAATACTTATTGAGTAAATTAAATCCACATCCTCTGACCTCAGATCCTTCCACTGCTACAATGGAAAAAAAATTGGTTCTGGAGTCAGAAGAATTCTGATCCTGTCTCTGTCTCTTATTACCTTTGTGATCTTGAGCAAGTCACTTAATCTTTCTAGGCCTCGGTTTCCTTGTCTGTAAAATGAAGAGGTTGGACTTGATTACCTTTAAAATCCTTTCCAGCTGTCCTTAATCCTGTGAGCATGTTGCTTTCAGCATTAATAATATTAATAGCCAGTATTTATATAGTTTGCAAAGCACTATACACACACATGTATAATTTAATCTTCATAATAACCTTATGAAGTGTTAACCCCATTTTATGAATGAGGAAACTGAGGCTCAGAGAGGTTAAATGACTTACCAAGGGTCACAAAACTATTAAAAATCTGTGACAAGATTCAGACTCAGTTCTTTCTGACTCTAAATCTAGAGCTCTATGCATTAGGCCACCTAGTTGCCTATGTCTGGCTTCATTATGAAATGGTGAATTTTTGCCTCTATTGGGGTCCTGCCTCAGGTTCATAGCATTATAGAAGAACAAGTCTTTTCCTATTCCTCTTCTCCACTGTGCATTCCTATTATATTTCTAGATACCAGGAAGTGATTTAGATGTCTTTCTTCAAGCCTGGTAAAAAAGAATTTGACTTGTACTGTGACTTTTCTCTCAGGTGGCTACTTCCCCAAATGGCCACTAGATGGTAGGGCAGCATCATTTTCCTGGGGAGTACCGCCAAAAACCCAAGATGCAGAGTTCCTCTAGGTGTACCCATTGAGCCAAAGAGCTCTGATGTTTATAAACCAAACTCTTTATATTTCACTTTGCTTTTTAAAAATTCACACATCTATTTTCCTCATATCAACTGAAGTTAAAGTATTCCATCTTCCCCCTCGTTTACCAAAACAAGATAAAAGCTGTGTAGGATAGATGGAAAGTGTGGAGCTAGGTTCAACAAAGAGGAGAATTATGAATACCATGACTGTGGTCACATAATTTTGAATTTGCATTATTTGAAATTATAATTATGCAAATTTTAGTAATTTGTTCTAGTCTAAGGGAAATATGCTATGAGAATATGAATAATGCTATTGCTTCACAGGATTCATACCGTACCTAGAGTCAGAAGACTTGGGTTCAAATGCCAGGCCTGCTATTTTATTTGACCTTGGATAAGTAACTTCCCTCTTCTTTGCCTCAATTTTCTACACTGCTAAATTGGGGGGAAGGGAATTTCTTCATGTGTACTAGATGACCTTCAAGTACTTTCTAGCTCTTAACCTATGGTACTATGACCTCAGGGTCCAATAGGTGGTGCAGTGGATAGAGCACCAGGCCTGGAGTCTGGAAGGCTCATCTTCTTGAGTTAAAATCTAGCTTCAGACACTCTGTGACTGTGGGCAAGTCACTTAACCCTGTTTGCCTCAGTTTCCTTATCTGTAAAATTAGCTGGAGAAAGAGATAGTGAATCACTCCAGTATCTTTGCCAAAGAAAGCCCCAAATGAAGTCACGAAGAGTTATGACTGCAGCAACAATGACCCAAAGATATGACATTGTACACCATTTAAGAATCCTCTCAAATGAATAACTTTCAATAGCCATCTCAGCTATTTTATGAAGATTTGCTAGAACCATTGCAAAGGCATTGTGATTGAACAAAGCTGAACAAAGTGAACCGCCTTTCCTTGCTATGGGCAGATGTAGCAATAGAAGTGAGAAAAGCATCCCTGCAACACCTTCTGAGTATTGTAAGGGGTAACCAACCACTGCTGATCTCAGCAGGCTGCTGAGGGAGGTGAGACTTGGACAAATAAATGTATCATTGATCAGTAGGCTTAGTGTTTGCTGAGTATAATGGAGTATTTAATTTGGTATAAGACTAAATGATACTTCAAAGGTTCTCCAACAAGCTGTCTCCCGTGTTCAAATATTTGAACGGATCTATGATCTCACCTATTTGGGTGTTTCCTCCAAGGATACAGATTGCAATCAATCCCTGCCTGCCTATCTTGCTGGACTCTTGTCCACATCTTTCCATTAAGTGACCCCAGGGGATCTACCTGACCTGTGGGAGGTCTTCTAACTTTCTCCTGAACTATTTGCCTCCATCTCTCAGCCTTGCTTCCTGACTAGTCCATTTTCCCTACTCTTGTCTTTTGCAGGGATCCTTTTTGGGGTACAGCTTGATCACACCAACCATGTGCTTCTCTATGTTTTGTGTGTTTCAATTTTCATTTCTTCAGAAAATCCCATGCCTCACAGTCACACGACACTGGCAGAATGAGTATGAAAAAGATGAGCCTTTGTTTCTAGAAGTTTAGGGCTTAAGCTTAAAGGCACTATCTAACCCCCTCTCCCCCTCTTGTTTAATTCTGTACCCAACTCATTGTCCGATTATATCATTTTGCCCCACAGATACATAATAATGTCTGTACATAATAACGTCTGTAGTTTGTCCATCGACTGCACATCATGATCTGGGCAATGGATGTTCTTCATCCTCTTGGTCTTTCCTGTATAGATGGTCAGGCCAAATTCTTTTAAGTGGTTATAGATCTTTTTAAGGAGGTTCTTTAATATTCTGGGGCTTAATGCAACTAGCACAATATTATCAATAAAAAAGGACTTTACACAGGGAATCCCTTTTCAGTTTAAACTCTGAAATGAATCTTTTCTATCAGAGGTTATGGATGGAGAGTGGCAAACATCTCTGGTGAACATACATTTTCCCCTTTTATATTTCACTTGATATTTATGATCAGAGGGTTGTCAAATAGGTTTATTTTTGCTGTTGTATATTTCAGGGAGTCCTGAATGATTTTAACATATAACTTTCTTGGAAGAGAGCTTTTAAGACAGCCTTTTGTTCTACTGAATCAAATGGTTTTTAATAATTAATAAACAACAAGTATAGTGGAATCTTGTATTCTCTACATCTTTTGATCAAATTAGTGATAAAGGTGTGTTCCATTGTAGGATATGGGTTATGAAAGGCTGCTTGTTCCCTATTAATACCTACAGATGTGTAGATGAGTCTCAAAGAGACTTTTATACGTGGGAAAATAGTGCCCCAAAGAGATCAAAGAAAAAAGAAGAGGATCTGTATGTACAAAAATTTTTATTGCAGCTCTTTTGTAGTGGCAAAGAAATGAAAACTAAAGGAATACCCATCAACTGGAGAATGGCTGACCAAATTATAATATATGGATGTAATGTAATATTATTATACTGTAAGAAATTATGAGATTGTTTCAGAGAAACTTGGGAAAGCTTTTATGAACTGATACAGAGTGAAGTGAGGAAAACAATTCATACAATAAATAACTTCAAAAGACATTAAGAATTCTGATCAATGAAATGACTGACCACAATTCCAAAATACCAATAAAAAAGCATCTAACACTTCTCCTGACAGAGAAGTAGGTGATGGAATGAAGCTATAGAATGAGACATATGTTATTATATGGCTAGTGTGGCAATTTGTTTTGCTTGCCTGGGTATATTTCTTAGAAAGTTTGTTTTTCTTTTATTTTTCCAATGGGGGAGGCGAAAGGAAAAGATAGTATTCCTGATATACCTCCCCAAAAAGAGAGAACTGAATAGAACAAAGGTTAGAATCATAGACAAGTAGGATATCTTTGAAAATTACATGTTGAAGTTATTGCATACTTAAAAATAAAAGCAAGGGCTACATGATAGAGATTCACAATTTCATGTAAAAAAAGAAAGTAGGTCTATAATGTAGATATTCTCTCATCTTAAAAACATTCGTAAGGTCCGTGGTTTTTATGTCTTTTATTTATCTCATGCATAATGGTAAAATTAAACACGATTCCCTGAAAAATCCAAACAATCCCCTGGTTATTAATATAATAATGACAACAATAATAACTGACATTTACATAGCACTTTAAATTTGGAAAGTGCCATGAATTATCCCATCTGAGCCTCACAACAGCCTTTTGAATTAGGGACTACAGATGTTATCACCACTTTATAGAAGAAACTCAAAAAAGGTTAAGAGAAGAGGCAGAATTTGAACTCTGGTCTTTCTGACCAAGCGGGACACCAGAAGACTAGTGGTGAATCATGCTTCCCACCTCTTGACAGAGGTACCTAGAGGTGCAGAAGGAGGCACACATGGCCAGTACATGGATTTGTTTTGTTTGTTTGTAAGTTTATTTCTTTGATTGTAAGCTTATTTGCAACAAGGGAGAACTTTTATTTTGGGGTGAAGGGAGGAGAAAAGGGTAATGAGAGAGATGTCAAAAAGAAAAAAAAGGATCAGTGAAACATTTTTTTAAAACAGAATGGAGCACAAGGGAAGAGAGAGAGAGAGAGAGAGAGAGAGAGAGAGAGAGAGAGAGAGAGAGAGAGAGAGAGAAATAGGACAGATATGGAGTTATTATGATAAATGCGTTACGTACTTAAGAAAAAAAATGTACATAATAGAGATTCAGGGCTTCTTAGATAGTCCTCTCTAGATGGAAATGATTGTAGTTGTTTGTCAAGTTTAGAATAATAACAAAAAATGCACAAAAGGACATGTTGGCAGAGATACTAGCAAGCTGACCACCTTTACCCTATCCTACACACTGTGACCTCATAACCATTGTTCCATGGGCTCAGAAGGTCCCAGCCTCTGCACTCTGCTCTAAGCCATTCACTTTCTCTTTTCCACACTCTACTGCTCACTGCACTCTGGTAATATTGTAACTAATTCTCCCTATATTTACCAATGCTCTGCTTACTTGTCGATGCCCCTGTAAGAGCACCTGAAAAACTGTAATCAATTGCTTACATTTCCTCTTTGTTCTTACATTTGTAAACATTTGTAACATTTACATTATTGTTACATTTCCTTAGCTATAAACGCTGAGGTAGAAATCTTACCCTGCGCAAGTCAAATATACATCTTTCTTCCCCAACTAACTTCACAGCATCCCACTTTCCTAACACAGAGTTTCTAGTTTTAGTATTATTCACAGGCTTCTCCTGTACCTTGAAAGTAAATTCGGAGTTCCTAAGTCAATCTGGGCAAGTTACTAAACACATCCATGGAACCTCATAAGATAGTTTTCAGTGGATACTAATCCACACCTAGAATGTGCCTTGTATCAGGGGTATCTACTGTGTGCCCAGGTAGCAGGGGGTCCCATATGTGAGAGGCACGCTGGGTGCTACATATCAATAAAATTCAATTTAACAAGAGTGTTAAGCATTTCCTTTGAGCCAGGCACTGTGGTAGGTGTTGGGGATACAAATACAAAAAAATAAGGCATTCTATGTCCATGAAGAGCTTGAATTCTACTGAATATTATCTCATGTAATATTATCTCATGTAATATTATCCTCATTTTACATATGTAGAAAAAGGCTAAACATAGTTAAAAGCTATCCCCCAGTGACTAAACTTTGCATAAACTGTAATGGAACTATACCATGATTAGGCCCCGAATGAGATCAAAGAAAGAAATAAAAGACCTATAGGTACATAAATATCTAAAGCAGCAATTTTCATAGTAGCCCCAAACTAGAAACAAAGGGGCTGCCCACCTATTGGGGGATGGCTAAACAAACTTTGGCTTATGAATGTAACAGACAGTCATTGTACCATAAGAAATGACAGAATGGACAGTTTCAGAGGACAATGGAAAGATCTCTCTGAACTGATGCAGAATCACATGAGCAGAACCAGGATAACAATTTGTACAATTACAAGATACAGAGAAAAGCAATTTTGAAAGACTGTCTGCTTGATCAATGTAGTGATAATCCACAGATCCAGAGGACTTAGATGCAACACGCCACCCACCACTTGCCAGAGAAGTAATGGACATAAGATGCAGAATGAGAAATACATTTTTAGACATAGCTGATGAGAGAATTTGTTTTGCTGAATTAAGCAAATTTCTTTTTTTCTGTTTTTTAAAATTTATTTAGTATTTATTTTCCCCCAATTACATGTAAAAACAATTTTTAACATTTCTTTCTAGAATTTCAAGTTCCAAATTCTCTCTCCCTCTCCACTCTACTCATTGAGAAGGCAAGCAATTTGGTATAGGTTATACCTATGTAGTCATGCAAAACACATTTCCATATTAGACATGTTGTAAAAGAATTCAAGTATATTTCTAATATGAGTTTTATTTTTCTGTTTTTATAAACAGTTGTTCAACTGGGAAGAGGCAATAGGAAGGAAAGATAAAAGCTTGGAAAAATATGTGTGTGTATACATAAATATTTAAAGACATGGTTAAAAAGCAATGGAAGAGAGATTTGAACATGGTCTTCTCGTTATACTATGGTTTGGTACTTATAAAGGAGGCAAAATTAGATTGCTGTCTTTTGTGGTTAAACAGTCCGTTAGCAGAGTCCTACTAGGTTCAACCACATAGTTATCTCATTTATAAAATAGGGATGATATCTGCTTTGCCTACTCCCAGAGATATTATTAGGTTCAAATGGGATAATGTGCATTAAAGTGCTTTGAAAATTTTGAGGTGCTAAAGGGATATAAGGTAATATTGTTATTATCATGATTATTTAATAAACAAAATATTAGTGATGCATGCTAATTATACCTAAGAATCAAGTAGTTCATGCAAACAACTATAATTACTATGACTGTTACAGAGGCAAATCAAGTTTCTATAGGTATTTCTTTTATTGATTTGCTAATTTTTTATTATCTGCCAATTGTGAATTGACCATTTTCCCTGATACCATGTGAATTTTAATCTTCATAGCATCCAAGGGTGGGCAAAGGAGATAGGACAAAGATTCTGCATCCACACTCCTAAGGACTGTCATAGGTCAGGATTGAAGCTGACTACCATCTCCCTTCATGCCCTAATGGGGATAGAACTGAACTCAAGGGTCTTGGGAATAGTAATATTTCCAAGCCAATGGCCCCAGACATTATCCTGGGAAGCAATGGGATGCAGTCTAGCAATTGCTTCTGCAAGTTCTACAGCCACAGCTACTAAAGACCCTGAAAAGAAAGCTTTTGTCACCAAAGGCCTTTGCACTGTCAAATGGTTCAGCATCAGAAACCGATATGGTTTTATCAGTGGAAATGAAATTAAAGAAGAGGCATTACCATGTGCTTTGCTGCTACATTCTAAGTACCATGGGACGTTTCTATCTGACTTAAAGATGAAGCCTTCCATATATGCTATCTCCTCCATTAGAGTGTTAGTTCCTTGAGAACATGGAATTTTTTTTTCTATTTGTATGCTTTACACATAGTTAAGGGCTGACTAAATGCTTCATTCACTCACTCACTGAAGATCCCATATGTACTATGAGACTCATATACATCTAAAGGGCATTGCTGTTTCTCATTCATATCTGGAGGGAGGGATAGCAGACCTGAGCCCAAGCAGAGGTTTTTAACCGAATCTTGGAGCTACAAGGATATTTAGAGAAAGCATCTAGCTCAATGCCTTGATTTTAGAAAAGAGAAAACTGAGGGTCAGCAAGATCAAATGAATTGCCTAAAGTAAAACTAGCTTCTTGGTTTCACCAGTTTAGTGTTCTGAGAGAGTTCAGAGTTTTTGTGGTATAGTATAGTGTAATTAGCTAGTATTAGGGTTAAAGGTTGAGAAGATTTGGGTTTCAATCCCAGCCCTACTAATTTTGTTTTTTTTTAATTAGATTTTTTTATTTTTAGTTTACAACACTCAGTTCTACAAGTTCTTGAGTTTCAAATATTCTACCCTTCCCTCACCTCCCCCCTCCCACTAAGACGGCAAGTAGTCTGATATAGATTCTATACATATATATACATATCTTCGCATTAAACTTATTTACACAATAGTCAAGTTGTAAAGAAGAATTACGACCGATGGAATGAATCATGAGAAAGGAGAAACAAAACCAAAAAAGAAGAGAGAAAAAAAGAGAGCAAATAGTTTGCCTCGGTCTGCATTCAGACTCCACAGTTCTTTCTCTGGATGTAGCTAGCTTTTTCCATCATGAGACCTTTGGAGCTGTCTTTGAAACTTGTCTTGCTGAGGAGAACCAAGTCTATCCAAGTTAGTCATCACAGAATCAATATGTGTGCAGTTGCGTACAATATTCTCCTGGTTCTGCTCCTCTCAGCATCAGATCATGTAGGTCTTTCCTATGAAGTCTGTATCTTCTCCATTTCTTATAGCACAATAGTATTCCATTACCTTCATATACCACAACTTGTTCAGCCATTCCCCAATTGATGAGTATCCCCTTGATTTCCAATTCTTAGCTACTACAAAAAGAGCTGCTATAAATATTTTTGTACATATGAGTCCTTTTCCCACTTGTGTGATCTCTTTGGGATATAACCCTAGAAGTGGTATTGCTAGGTCAAAGGGTATGAACATTTTTATAGCCCTTTGGGTATAGTTCTAAATTGTTCTCCAGAATGGCTGGATCTGTTCACAACTCTACCAACAATGTATTAATGGTCCAATTTTCCCACATACTCTCCAGCATTTATCATTTTCCTGTTTTGTCATGTTAGCCAATCTGACACAGGAGAGATGTGGTACCTCAGAGTTGTTTTGATTTGCGTTTCTCTAATCAATAGTGATTTAGAGCTTTTTTGTCATATGCCTATAGATGTCTTCAATTTCTTCCTCTGAAAACTGCCTGTTCATATCCTTTGACCATTTCTCAATTGGGGAATGGCTTTTATTCCTATAAATTTGCCAGCCCTATTACTTTTAAAGCATGGTCTTTGTCACTTTCCCTATCTGGGTCTTGGTATCCTCATCAACATGAGAAGTTTGGACTATCCTAGGTTCCCAAAGTGGGCAACACCACCTTCTGGGGAGTATTGGAAAGATCCAAGGGAGTGGTAGTAACTTCAAGTGCAATTGGGGGGCGTTGAATAAAAATAAGGGGGCAATGGAAGCATAAGGAGAGAAGAAAAGATAAGAAAATTTTGAAAAACCTTTCATACATGTTTCATCTGTTGTATAACAGAGTTAACGTCGTAGTGATGACATTATTTTCCAAACCAACAAACAAAATGCAAGTTATAAGTGACTAGTGGTCAAGTTGGCCAACAGGTCTTAACAAGCAAGTGTTTGACAATAACATTGTCAAGAAGTCCAGCATGCATTCGGCAGGAATATGTGTGTGTAATGACTTGTTTACAATATGATACTAGATAGTTACATGACACAATATTGCATCATCAAAATTTCAATGCAAGAAAAAACCATAAATGTACCAATATATTATTAAATTTAAGATGCATCATTTACAAATATATTACATATATTTTTGAAATGATGCAAATTTCAAAAAATCATTGAAGGGTTAAAGAAAGTAGATTTCCAGGGGTTGCAGAGAAATTTTTCTTTTTGTAAAGGGGGTGGTGTGCCAAATAAGTTTGGGAACCTCTGGACTATATGATGTCTAAGGGTAAGCAGTGGATGGAGCATTGAGCTTGGAATAAGACTCATCTTGCTGAGTTCAAATCCAGCCTCAGACATTTACTAGCTGTGTGACCCTAAGCAAGTCACTTAACCCTGTTTGCCTCAGTTCCTTACCTGTAATATGAGCTGGAGAAGGAAATGGAAAACTACTCAAGTATCTTGGCCAGGAAAACCCCAAATAGGGTGACGAAGAGTAGGAAACAACCGAACAACAGCAACAAGGTCCTTTCAGTGCCTATAAATATCACAGAAAGTTGCTTCTTGCCACCCTTTCACACAAATTTAAATGTATACTATTCAGAACAACAAACATTAAGTTTTTCTTTGTGATTACACAGCAAACCTGTGTATGCCTATATGTATGTACATATATGGATATATATGTGTGTATAGTTGCATGCAATTTCCTCCAAAACATACATAAGCACGTGTATATAAGTTTGGGGGGAAATTGTATATATGTTTTGGGGGAAAATTGCATATGCGTATGTTTGTGAGGAGATTGCATAGGACCCACAAGTGCTTTACATCATTATGAATGGCAGCATAAACTGTTGTGATGATTAGGGCTCCGTTTTCCCTTCATGTTTTAGATTTTTTTTTTAGTCTTGTACAGCAACATATGCAAGAGTATAAATAAATAACCCTCTAGCTCCCTTTCGCAGTAATGTTCATAGGAGCTTTAACCACGACCAACATGGAGTCAGGGCATAGGAACTAAGGGCGGGGGGGGGGGGGGGGGGGGGGGGGGGGGGGGGGGGGGGGCCGGGGAACCCTCTCCGTGCCTTGGACAACGTCCAGTGCGCTCCTCCCCAGAGGCTGAGAGCTCATGAAAGTGAACTCCAGCGCCCATGCCTGCCGCAGTCCCTCTGGAGCCTAGAGGCCAATGTGCTGGGGACCCGAGTCTGGCATCCAGGTCCAAGTCCACCAACCAGCCGAGGCTGCAGCGATCAAGTTAGCGTTTTCTGTTGCCATGGTGACCAGGCGGCCACTTCCGGCTGTTCCTCCTCGCCTAGTTTCTCTCGTCCCCTCCCCCTCCCTTTGCTCCGGGCTCACCATAGCAACCGCCGGTAGCGTTCCGGAAGTGGGGCTCGGGGCTTGCTTCGGAGAGCCGAGCCGGGCGGCTGCGGAGGCAGCGCAGCGAGCAGCTATGGAGAGGGTTCTGCAACGCGAGGTGAAGGGCGCGACGCCGTTTGTAGTGGCGCTGGTGAGTTTGGGACTGGTGGATCCTGGAACCGTTCAGTGGTGGCTCCATTTTACAGACCGGGAGGACTGTCACACAAGTAGTAAGTGGCAGTGCCCCAAATAGAACCCCGGGTCACCTGACTCCTGGAGCCAGTGCAACTGCCACGGGGCCACCTTGTCATCTAAAGTATCAGGAAACTTTTAGGTCATAGAGTGCTGGGTGTGGAAACAGAAAGACCCGAATTCTAGCTCAGACTCTTCCTCAAGGCACTCAACCTCTCTCACCCGCAGTCTCTTCATCTCTAAAATGGGGATAATGGCATCTACTTCATAGGGTTGTTGTGGGAATGAAACAAGATGATGTCCAATAATGTCCTTTTGTTTTTGCATCTTTGCCAATCTGATGGGTGTGAGGTGAAAACTCAAAGTTGTTTTAATCACCAGTTCCTTTGTAGTGTTTTTTTAAAGCATCCCCCCAATGATTATTGATATCTTGCATTGCTTTTTAGATTGATTTGTTTGCTTTCAGTTTTATCTCATCTTTGAATTTTAGACTTTTTATCTTTGTTATTGTTTGGAGTTTTTAATTTTTTTAATTGCTAGGGTTTTGGGTTTTTTTGTTTGTTTGTTTTGAGTTACAGGCCCAATTCATTGATCTGTTTTTTTTTTCATCAATAATAATTCTAGGGAAACAACTTGGAGGAGGTAGACCAGAAACTTGGAAAGACATTTCTTTTGTTAAGAGACAATGTTTATAATATCTGGAGTTAGAAAAAATCAGATACCAGGTTTCTGTATAGTCAATGTGATATAGAAGAAAGAGAAAAGGATTTGGGTTAAAAACCTACCTTTGTTGTTTACTACTTGTGTGACTTTGGACAAGTCACTTAAGCTCTCTGGGCCTTAATTTTGTTTATCTATTCAGTGAAGAGGTTGGACTATATAGCCTCTGAGCTCCCTAACCACTGCAAATTTATATCCTTTGATTCTCCATGTGGGTCAGAAACCTATCAACTGTGATTAGTTTGTCCATCCAGCTATGTAGTTCAGTGACTTACAAACAGGGAAGGTGCCAAGGCTTAGGATGAGAATTAAAAGATATTGGAAACATTCCTCCTAGCACCCATCCTGCAGATGCTTATCCATCACTGTAAGCTGGGAGGGACAAACAGTGAAAAGAGAGAAGTTTGAAAAAGAATGTCTATGTGGTTTGCAGCCATGCTAAAGTTTGAGTGTGCCATCAGAAATACCTGTATGACTTGGATAGGGACAGAATTAAAGCTACTGAAAGAACTACCAGAGTTATACCCACTCACATAATTCTGTCTCAAATATTGGTAAATGCTTAATAAATGTAAATGTTTAATGCTTGTTTATTTTGCGAGCCAACAGTAAACTTCCAGATTTGTACCTTGTGCCTTTGGAACTATTCTTATCAGTCACAACAGCCACCTGCCAAGGGAAAATTACACCACTTAAGTCCATAGCAACTATAGTAGTAACAGGCTGGGAGGTTCCCCTCTAAGGCATTTAGAATCATAAGATTTTAGAACTAGAAGGAGCCCCGTTTACAAGCATTTTATCTGAATAATCCCTCACTATCATTCCATAAGAGAAATTAGGCCAGTAAGTTATACTTTGATTACTATTTTATATTTTATTGTTATTATTTTTATCCAGAACCTACATGTGTGTATCATCTATGTAAGACAAATTCTAGTTCTGAATATTGTATAGTGATGTAATATAAGAACATAAATTTTTAATGACTAAAGTAATAATGAAGAAAATATTTGGATAATAAAGGATTCATCATGTCTCTAGCACTGTCAAATTAATCAGTCATCAAGTATTTATTAAGATCCTACTATGTACCAGGTTCTGGGGATACATGTATAAAGAACAAGATAATTTCTGTTGGCAGGGAGTTTATATTCTAATAAGGCAGATAGCACATACATATAAAAATATATATAGCATAGATAAAATTTGAACTCGGGAAGATGAGTCTTCCTAACTCCAGCCCTGGTCATCTATCCACTGTATCAGCTTTCTGCCCCATTGATTAGATTAGTAATCTATTAAACTACTGAAACTGAGGCTGGATTTGAACCCAGATCTCCAGGCTCAATGCTCTTTCCTCCACACCACCTAGCTAAGTTCCCTTACGTACATTAATACCCTTATATTAATTCCTTAGATATCTGAAAAAGGAGATGTTACTTGGAAAAAAAAAGAAATTATTACCAAAAAAGCTCATAAGTAGAATAATAATAATTAATGGCCCATTTGCCTACTTTGCCTTAAAAGTTTTATCAGAGTTTGAAGGGGGTGGAGCCAAGATGGCAGCTGGAAAGCAGCGACTTGCCTAGGGCTCTGCCCCAGGACCCTCCAAACACCGATAAAAAATGGCTCTGAACGAATTCTAGAACTGCAGAACCCACAAAATAGCAGAGGGAAGCAGGGCTCCAGCCCAGGACAGCCTGGATGGTCGCTGGGTAAGGTCTATCATGCATGGAGCTGGGAGCAGAGCAAGTAGAGCCCAGCGTGGGCTGTGCCTGGACCAACCAGACCGGGAGCCAGGTGAAACAGGCCGTAGCGCCCTGAATGAGTGAGCTGTGGCAGTTACCAAACTTCTCAACCCATGAACACCAAAGACAATGGAGACGGTTTATGGGAAAAGCTGCAGGGACAGAGTGAAAGGAGTTCCTGGTTCAGCCACTACTCTGGGGGGAGCGGGGGTGGTGCAGCTACAGAACTACAGCTGCAGTTGCTTCTGGCCCCAGGACCACCTGTGGGAGGAATTAAGTGGTGGATCTGAGCAGGAGTGCAGAGCCTTCTGAAGATCTGAGTCAGGTCTGGGTTGGCAGTTCTTGGGGGTGGAGAAGCATTTGTGTGGTAGAGCTTGCTATATAGAAATAGCTCTGAAAACAACAGCGCATCCCCTCAAGCTTGGAACAAAGTACTCTCTACTCTACAAGCAATCATACCCCGCTGAAAAACTCAAGGGTCAAGTAAGTTGGCTGGGAACATGGCCAGGCAGAGAAAATGGACTCAGATTCAGAATCAGACTTTGGAATCTTTCTTTGGTGACAAAGAAGACCAAAACATACAGCCAGAAGAAGTCAACAAAGTCAAAGAGCCTACATCAAAAGCCTCCAAGAAAAACACGAAGTGGTCTCAGGCCATGGAAGAACTCAAAAGGGATTTGGAAAAGCAAGTTAGAGAAGTAGAGGAAAAGTTGGGAAGAGAAATGAGAATGATGCAAGAAAACCATG
>CM053622.1:311612512-311656473 GCA_028646595.1 Phalanger gymnotis | reverse complement strand
TTTTTTTAAAAGTCACAGCAGAACCAGCAACAGGCTAACAATGCTGAAATCCACTCAAATTGTAGACTTCACCTATTGCCTTTGTCTAAGGAAAACTTGTTACTAGAGCTGGAGGTGAAACCTGTAGGCAAGGGTCAGTGTCCCCAGCTGTGGGGACTGGAAAGATGGTGGGAAAGGACTAGGCATTGGAGGAACTAGGCTGAGAATAATTCTGCGAATTAGACTTTCGATGTTGGGAATAGCCTTATTCTCCACTCCTTACCTCTCATCCCTCCCTCTAGCCAGGGGCTTTTATTCATTCAACACTGAAAAGAAAATGGAATTCTTTAATATTTGTAAGTGCTCTTAAGGGAACTACAAAGATATATCAAGTCCATTTCCCAGAAGAACTTACAGTGTAGTAAGGGCGATCAGACATGCATAAATAAAAATAGTTGGCATTTATATTATGTTTTCAGGTTTGCAAAGCACTGTACATTCACTGTTGTAGGACCAGCCTAACAAAACTAGTCTCCTTGCAGCTTAAATTCAAGATTGGAATGAAATGAGACATTGATAGCTTATCTGACTAACAAGCAAAAAATGGTTTGATTAGCTGTGGCAGAGGAAGGATAGTCAAAAAAGGATATGCAGTGAAGACACCACATGGATTCACCTGCCCCTTGAGTTGCTCATGGTGGTCTGCTGTTCAAATACCAGAGAGGAGCTGGAGCTCCTCACGTGTGTTTTTTAAATTCAACAGCTGAGAAGCATCAGTAATTCATTCCTCTTCATTTCCTTCCAGTAAAGTCTCAAGAATGGTCTTAGTACCTTTTGAGGAAAAGAATTAGCCACGTGGCAGGAGACTCTAACAGCTATTTGTCCTACCGTATACACTATATCATTTAATCTTCCCAACAACCCTGTGGGGTAAGAACTACAGGTGCTTACACTTTACAGGTAAGGAAATTGAGGCTGAGAGGTTAAATGTCTTGTCACACTGATAGTTTATTAGGCGGGAGCTGAACCCAGATAACTCCTTACTCCAACACAACAATGCCTCTCATGCATACACAATACAAAATAAAATGTAATGAGTGCCCAAGGGAAACACCTACATTTTAGGGAGTTGGAAGAGGAAACAATTTGAAGATAGAGAAGTGAGGACTAAAGAGTATGAAAAGAACCAAGAGAGTAGGGTGCCATGGAAATCAAGGAAGGAGAGAGATGGTATTAGAGGAGAGTGAGGGTGGTTAAAAGTGGCAAATGCCATGGAGGTCAGAAAGGATTCAAATTGGGAAAAGGGTCATTGGGGTATGGGCGACCTTTGAGAGAACAGAACAGTGGAGTGGCAGTGACACAAACCTCCTTGTAGGGGATTGCGAAGGGAGTGGATCTTGAGGAAGTGGAGGAATGAAGTGCAGATTGCTTTTCCAGAAGTTTGGCAATAAAGGGTTGGATAGAGGTGTCCTAAAGGAAAAAAGAATCACCATGGCACAGCACCATGATAGTCAGGTATCAATCAGTAGGTTCAGCTTTAGCCACCTCTCTATTAGCCCTAAACAGAAATAATGAGCTTGAAACTAGGTAAACCGACCTTCACAAGAGATCTTTTGGAACTCTTGGTCTGATTGACCACTTTCTATTATTGTTGGGAAATTACTGCAAAATTACCCCCACCCCCTGACCCAGACAGAGACCTGCCTATGTCTCTAGGGAGTGAGCTGAACTGTTCAGCCTTTACCAAAGTCATGACTGCTATTCCAGATTAATCTTGTTAGGATCATGTTTAGTCTGCAAGTGATGCTTACTGGGGAAGAGCTAGTACCTTTCAACCACTGGTTATCTTCTGTGTACTTGAAGACATACATAAATGCATTCATTCATTGAGGACTATTATTAAGTATCTATAAACAGGCAAGCTTTGTGCTGTATGGGGTAAATGACAATACATATCCCTGCCCTCAAGGAACTTGCAGTCTAGACAGGGCAACCACAGATGCACGTGTGGTGGAAAGGGATCCTGGGTTTGGAGTCAGAGGATCTTGGTGCAAATCCTAGCCCTGGTTTCAATCTTAGCTCCATCATTGCTACCTGTGGGCCACTGGGCAAATCACTACACCCCTGCAGGCCTCAGTTTTTTCATATTTAAAATGAGAGGTTTGTGCTAGATGGCCCCTGAAGCCTCTTCTGGCTCTAAATCTATGGCCCTATTATTGGTACAATCCCGAGGGCTGACATGGTCATAGCTTTACCGCTGAAGTCCATGAATCTTGAAAAAAACGTTTGTTATATTAGTTTAATGGTACAATACTATGTCAGTGGCATGTTGATGACTAAAGCTTGTTTTTGGTCATTTATATGAATGAACCCTTTTATGAAGAAGAATTTATTATAGTAGTTCACTGATTACTTAGGTTTTCAGAGTCTCTGTGGGACCTATATCCTATTACATTTACCTTAGCCTTCTAAGTCGGTAGGGGAAGAGCTGTAGGGAGGGAGAGAATTTCGAACTCAAAATTTTAAAAAAGAATGTTAAAATTAATTAATTAATAATTTTTAAAAGCACTATAAAAAATTAGCTTCAATACATTCAATACATAGTCAACTAAAACTAAATCTCAGAACAAATTCTAAACAAATCATGAAAGCCCTTTTATTTCTTGAATCTTTTTTAACCGTATTTTGCTGCTTTTGAGATTACTAGAAAAGGATTAGATGGTAAGTCCTCAAAGGCAGGAATCATGTGCTGTTCTTTTTTTGTACCCTCCACAGCACTTACTACTTTATTAGGCACATAGTACGTACTCAATAAATATTTTATTTTCAAAAGTCAACTGGTTAGATACCATCCATCTAGGCCTGAGGGAAATTTGCTCCTTTAAAAAACAATTATAGTACTCTACTATTTGCATAAAAAACTTATTATAGGAAACCATTCTAGTGATAACAACAGATAACAGCTCTAAAGAGAAGGCAGTTATCTAAGCAATTCTGCTAGAGACCTATAAAATGAATTAATACCAATGAGGCAATAAATTTATTTTCTATCTTCTAGAAATTACTATATTCAGGCTACAGGATTTAGGACAGTAAAATAAAGAAGTAAAACAACCATCTGGGGGAGCAGATGTTTATAGGTTGCTGTAAAAGGTGTAGGAGGAATAATTTTGATGGAATCTAGCAATCATAGTGTTTTTATATTAAAATATAAACTATTGTACTTTTTTGCATCTAATTACCCTTTCTGTGGGGGATTCCATTAAGTTTTGATTATTTGGAATTTGTGGTACTAAATAATTTCAGTTATCCAGGCTATGGAAAGAAGTGTAATATATGCAGTTCTGTTACATTCTAAATTTCTGTAACTCTTAAGTCTCCTTTGGAATAAAAGAGATGCTCATTATTCTTCATTACCAGCACATAATTGAGTATCCAGGCACTTGTTTTGAAAAAAATTCTAGTTATGCATTAAAATTTATGCTTGCCTTTTAAAGGCATTTGGTCATTTAAAAGGACTGAATAGTACCATGCTTAAAAAAATAGACATGAAAAAGAATGTTGAACATCCTTAAAGTAGACTTGTTGCATGCCACATGAATATCTTAGTTAAATGTATGCAATTTCTTATGATTTGTGTGTGTCTCACCTGTGCCTTTATTTGGCCCCATGGCATTGGTACTCAGGAAACTCATACAAAGAAGAGTTTTATTATAATGCAATACAGCAACCATATATAAACATACTACATGGCAATATAAACATATAGAGATGGATGCAAACTACAAGGGAGTTGTGTTGGGGAGGAAACATGCTCAAAGTTGGGGTTCAAGTGGCAAAATTACATACCTTAGGAATGGGCTTTATTGAGAACTGATAATCAGTTCCAGATGCAAGAGAGGGCATTTTTGATCAGACCCAGATGTGTTGAAAAAGTTCTTGGGGTCGCTTATCGATAGTGGGATTGAGTGAGGCTTGGGTAGGGGGAGATTCTTTATTGGGATCACAAAATGGGGGCAGGAGCTAACAACTATTTAAGGCAGCAAAAGAGAGGACTAGCTAAGACCCCCGTAGCTGGTCAAGAGTTTCATCTCCTCTAGGGAAGGAAGATTTGGCCTAGCATCCAAGAAACCCTCATAGAGAATGCCATGTTATCATCAAGTTGACTTGTTGTAATAAAGCTCTAAGAATAACTTCTGTTTCTCTGGGGTTGTTCTCTTGTTCCTTATATTTCTCCATGAAGTGTATGGGATGTTCAAGGTAGACTGGCACCTCTGGCAAACCCTTTTCAGGGCTGCTTATCTGCCTTTGGTGTTTAACTGGCACTCAGTTCTCACCTGTGGCTCTGCAAAGCTGTAGCCTGCATAGTGGCCACGCCCCAGTAAACCATCAAGGCAGATGGGCTAAACCCAGGTTGAAGGTAACCAAAAGGCCTCAGACCATTAAAGAGTTAGGGTGGGTATCGCTCCCAAGTATGTAAAGACTGCCTCCAGCAGAATGGATAAATGAGAATAGTTTGTTCCAAGGGCCATGAACGTAGCTGAAGTAGGCACTATGGAGCACTTAGAAACTTGGCCAGCCATCAAAGACTCCAAGGCTATCCATTGCATCCGAGGCCATCACAAGGCATCTTAACTTTTTTCTTGCCACTGGACTTCTATAATTCTAGAAGAGAGAGCGAGGCTGATGATTTTTTGCAGCTCTGCCTCACTTAAATCCATTTCATGCATGAGTCAAATGATATCATTGGTCCCCTTAGAAAATGAAGGACAAACAATAAAAACAACAATAATCATCCGGTCAAAACCTGTGAGCCTTATCTGCTCAACACAGAGTCAACGGCGGCAAAGTACCAACTGTTCATCTTTACCTGTTTGCTTTTATGGTCATTGGAACCACATAGCCCAAGTGGTTCCATATTGGAGGCCTATCGTTGTAACTATAACATCAAATGATACAAGTTTACAGTGATCACAACCTCATGATGCAATAAATGTTTGTTGAAAAATTAGAGGGTTCAACATTGTCACATGGCAATCCAAAAAGCTAGTGCAGTGTTTGACTGAGTTAATAGAGGCCTAGCTTTTGAGACTCATAGTCAATCCATGGTACTGTGCTCTGAATCAGCTAGCCAGCCCTAGCCCTAGCCAGAACCCCTCTGGGGGAGCCACACGGTTTAAAAAGATGATGCAGGATGATGAAAGGCTTGAAGTCCAGGCCACATGAGGGTCAGTTGAAGATGTTTTGGATAATGAAGAGAAGACTCATGAAAGATATGAGAGCTGCTTCTGAGAGTATGAAGGGCTGTCGTGTGAGAAAGAGATGAGACTTATTCTGTAAGGCTCCAGAGAGCAGAACCAGAAGCAATGGGTTAATGTTGCAAAACAAGAAAAACTTCCTCAATAATCAGAGGGGTTCTCAGGTAGAGTGGGACACTTCAAGAAATGGCAGGTTCTCCTTCCTTGGAGGTCTTCAAGCAGAGGCAACATGATGGCTTGTTGTGGAGGATGGAACTGGAGAGAGAAGAGAGGGAGGCCATTCGGGATGAGAGGTTATGGACGCCTGAACTGAGGTGGGGGCTTCATGATTAGAAAGAATGGGTCAGGTGTGAAAGATGTGGCAGAAACAGGAAGATCTGGCAACTGATTTAAGAGTTAAAACAATCAAGAATAGGGTTATTCAAGAATAATATCAAGTAAAGAATGATGCTGAGACTATGAACATGGGAGAGCAGAAAAATGTGATGCCTTTGACAGAAACAGGGAAGTGGAAGAGGGGAAGGATTGGAGGGAAAGATAATGACCTCTGCTTTGGACATATTGAGTTTGAGATCTCTTTAAGACATTCAGCTTGAAATGACTAACAGGTAATTGGTGATATAAGACTGAATTTAAAGGGAGAAATGGAGGCTGGATATCTATCTACCCATCTATCTGTCTGTCTGTCTATCTATCTATCTATCTATCTATCTATCTATCTATCTATCTATCTATCTTTCTGTCTGTCTTTGTCTGTCTGTCTGTCTGTCTGTCTGTCTGTCTGTCTACCTATCTTTGAACCCTTTGCATGGAGATGAAAATTAAACCCGTGAGATCTGATGAGGTCACCTTAAGAGGCCACTGAGAGAGAAGAGGAACAAGATTGAAACTGGGGATATTTAACCTGGGGAAGAAAAAACTCATCAGGGACATGATTGCTGTCTTCAAGTATTTGAAGGGCTGCCATATAGAGGAGGAATTAGAACTCGTTTTGGCCTCAGAAGTTACGAAGATGGCAATTCAGGTTTGATGTTAGGAAAAAACTTCCTACCAACAAAGGTTGCCTAAATATTATATCAGTTGCCTTGGGGAGAGGTGTCAGGTCCCTTCTCATAGGTCTTCAAGTAGGGGTTGTATGGATGTATGACCTCTTTTGACTTGGATTCTTTCTATATTTACTTTGTCCACTAGTTCTAGTAGAACTAGGAAATTTTATTTTTGATTTATTTAAATGTGTTTTCCAGACTTTTTTAAAATCATGATTTTTAGGGAGTCCTATGATTCTTAAATGAGTTTTCTTTGACCTGTTTTCCGTGTCAGTAGTTTTTTATATCAGATATCTTATAAATTCTCCTATTTTTTCAGTCTCTTGATTTTGTTCTAATATTTCTTGCTGTCTTATGGAGTCGCTGATTTTTTGTTTGGTCTGCTCTGATTTCAGTGAGTCATTTACTTCGTTAAGGTTTACTATTTTCTATTCTAAGCTATTTATTCTCCTAGTTCTTTCCTATGGAGTTTTTTATTTTCATTGATTATCTTTCACATTATTTCTTCTAGATCTTTATCTAGTGTTTATGGGAAATCCAGTTTTCCCTTTGAGTCTCTGCTTGCTGTTGTTATTGCATTATCCTCTCCTTCTAGGTTGGATTTTTTATTTTTGAGCTCCTCTAGACCTTTAATAATTCTTTATAGTGGTCACTGTCTTCTTCAGTTTAGTCATCTTTCTTCTTATTTCCTGAATGAGGGCTTTGGGTCAGGGCCAGACTCCACCCTATGTTGTACTTTGTTTTTGGTGGTGGGGATGGTCAGACCTGCTTGGTCTAAGCCTTATTCACCTGAATTCCCGCCTTGACTTCCACCTCCTATGGTTAGTTCTCCCTGCATCTTTGAGGGTCAGAGTGCTGGATCTTCAGCATCCTTTACAGTATCTCAGGACAGAGTGCTAAGCACCTTGGAGCCCAAGAGTCTGGGTCGAGGTAGTCTGAACACTTGCTCCTCCCACAATATCCCTACCACTCCTCGTAGCTTCCAAGGTTCCACTATGAGTTTCTGGTTCTCTGGGGCTTCTTCAAGGGAACACTGCATTGTTACCATCTCTAAAAACTAAATGTTCTAAACTACTCTTATCTCTAGTTGGTCTCTGGTTGTTCTGGGAAATTGCTGGCCTGTTTGCCTGCCCTGACTTTGCTAGGGGACCATTTCTTATCACCCCATGGGTTCCTGGTTGACTTTTTGTCCAGTCCTGGGGTGGAAGAAACCCATTACTTATTGGAGATCTCACTGGATTCTTTGATTATTGGCCTTTTAGGTTTTTGCTTGAGTAGGTATGAGGGATCTGATCTTCTTCCTTCCTTTCAGTCAGTTGTCTTGGCTGCACTTCCTCTTCTATTCACTTAATTTAGAAAGGCCAAGGTCACCTATTACATTCTGGGCTATCACCACTCATTTTGACCTGTGTCTTGCTATTGGACTTCAGTGACTCTGGAGGAGAGAGTGAACTGTGCTTCACTTAAATTAAATCCAAATTATTTTCAAGTTAAGATATCACTTTCTTGTTATCATTGGTCCCTTTCCCCAAGAATGAAGGGTGAACAAAAACAATAACAAAAATCGCTATACAAGATTATCCCCTACTAGAATGTAAACTTCTTGAGGGAGGGGACTATTTTTTTCTGGTTAAGGCTTGGCTTTTAAAGAAGTCCAATCTTTAAATTCAGACATTTTTGTGTTTGTAGCACCAACACCTTAACTGGTGCCTTGCACAGAAGAGGTGCTCAGTAAATATTTGTTGGATTGTAGTTATTTAATAACAGCTTCAGGGTCTGTATTTCTTTGGGGTCAGTGATTTGCTATCTTCTTTAGTGAGCCATCATCTATTTCTTCAATAACTTTTCCCTCAGAGATCTCCTCTGTTTGAATGGTTCCCTATATAGCTCCCAAATTTAAATCTTCAACCTCAACTCTTTACCTGCTTCCCAGAACATGGATTCTTCTCTGTTTAAGGTTGGTATATGTCTTCATTGTATTTAAATACTCACCGGCAACCTATATATCATTTTATAACTTAGATTATTGCCCTCTAATGATTTGTTTTTGTCTCATCTTCCAGGGCACACTGTGACGATCTCCGAACCCACTTGGTGCAAGTCCATGAGAAGAAGGTGTGTGAAGAACGAGCCGCACAGGTAGCATTTAATGAGGAACTGAGAAAACAGAAAATCATAGAAGACAAACTGTTCATTGAACTGTGGGAACAGGACAGATTAGCAAAGGAAAAGAGAGAAGCTGATGAAGCTGCTGAAAAAGCACAGAGAGAGGAGCAGGCACTCTTATGTCTCAATGCCCAGATGGCTACTCTTGAAGCTCAAAAACAAGAGGCCAGGCGTCTAAAGGAAGAAGAAGCTCTATTAGTGGTAAATCTTTTTATATTCTCATTGCACTGTGATTTTCTTCTTTCTATACATATATGTTGCATGCACTATAGTATATATTGAGTTTTTCCCAAACAGCCTCATTGTAGTGGGAGGGAAAGGCTGTATTCTCCAAAGCGGCACTGGCAGCCAGCTCTGGCAAACATGGCCAGATTGCATATCTGTTGTCCACTAACCAAGCTAACTAAGTGCAGAGAGGCCCAGCTTTCCAATGCTAGTGTTTGGCTACTAGCAGATGAAATTTGGCCACAGTGACGAATGAAATAGTTTTTTAAAAATACACAATAATCCTGGCTCATGCGCAACATCTTTTCTTGGTGGTGATAGGGAAATGAAAGGAAACAGGATGGAGGTGCTAAGAATCAGTTTTTAGACTGTCAACAAATACTCATATTTGGCACACTGAAAAAGTGTGATCTCTGTCCATTCACTACAGAGTGGACTCACTTCTGAAGAATCAAATGTTCATATTAGCATTCTTGTTATGAGCAAAACAAGAAGACAAAGGAGCTGGAGCTGAATGGAAGGACAATGAGCAGATTCTCTGCAAAGAAGCAAATAAAGGAGTCAGCCGAGTTTTAATGTGCCTCCAAAGTCATTTCGTCTCATGGCACACGGTAATCTTGCTTTGCACCATTTATGTTAAGCATAAGCAGACTACCACATAGGTAATTTTAGCCTACATGTCACCATTATTTGCAGAAGGTGAAATGGAAGATAAATTCTATGAAGACTCTTGTCTTATACTCCAATCTAAGTCAACATATATCTCAATATTCAATTAATTCAATGTGGAAACGATAGTGAAAATTTCAATTCTATTGTTTTATTTGGCAGCTACAAAGTGCCAGCATCTAAATGGCACAGTCATTGCTCTTTAGGAGCTTATATTCTGCTTGAGAAAGGTTGGAAAGTGAGGTGTTTTAAAATAGGAGAAATGTCCAAGGCTTATTTCTTGTTCGAAAGTGTCCTCCTCATCTCACTAAATACATTACTTCTAGCAGAAAGTCAAAGATACTACTAGACTGGGCGAACATTCTAAGTACCAAACAACGTAATAACAAATGAAATCAACTCTACCATGATATTTAGGAAATGGCTGATTACTTCCGATGTGAGAATTGTCTCTGAGCAAGCTGCCCACACCTAGATCTTTAAGTTCCCAAACTGGAAGATGGTAAAGACAAGATACTGTTTGTTATTGCTGCATCTCAAATCCAACCTGCCATCCAATCGTTGCTATAGATTTCCCCCACTATCCCACCCACCCCCCAATGGAAAATGGACAGAAGTAATGATATTGACTCTAACTTTCTTTAAGAAATAACAATTACTAATGAAAAACAGTTGCCACAGTAAAGAGGCCTAAAGAACCCAGGAAGAGCTGGCTCATACAGTCGACATGACCTCCTTGCAAGTGAAAGACCTAAGAAAGTCAAAGACAATACCTAATTAGAGTATAAGTTTATTTGTAAGGTATCATGAGAGAGAGTAATAGAAGATAACAAGCAACATTATCCCCCTCATCCAAAAAAAATTTAAAAAAACAGTGGAAAGCAGTTGAGGGGGAAATGAGCCTGTATAGAGCTTGGTGTGACTCTTTCAAAGCAAAGGACCTTAGAGCAGATGGAACTAGAAGGGAGATCATAAATACACATGAAATGTGACCCATCTGCTTTCTTTTCTATGGCAGTCTTTTCTCATCAGCAACAATAAAGGCACAATTGCATTTGGACAGCATGGCCTGATTGATATGTTATGTCAGGACATGGCAGTGCCACTTAGGAGTACTAAGTTCAGAAGAAGATTGCCAGGCCCCACTGCAAGATGATGGAAGAAATAAGTGACACGAGTGTTAGCTTTAAGAGTCCTCAGGGATCTGTTTCCAAGATATCTCAAAAAAGAGATTTCAGAAGAATGGCAAAAGTCATAGATGAGGGAGAAGACATTAGTAACTATTTACCCATATGCCTCTTTCTCATTCTATAAAATCTCTATGAAGAGGGCTCATCAACACTGATGGTATTTGATGAAAATATAAGCAGACAGGTAGCTGTTTCCAGAGAATTTTATATAGTAGAACATACCACCTGTTATACAATTGACTGAGAAGTTTGGAGAATCCCGGCTCTGCTATGGATCTAATTTATTCCATATCCTGGGGCAAGTTAATCCCTCCTTGTCATCATGCTGTGCCTCAATTTTCTCATCTGTAACATGAAAGATTTGGACTAGGTAACACTTATGTGTGTGCGTATGCATATGTGGGTCTATATTTGTATTTATATGTATGTATATGTGTATATGTGTGTGTGTACACACATACTTATACACACAGATATATACGAAACACAGAAAAGTTAAGTGACTTTCCCAAAGTCACCCAGTTAGTAGGTGTTTGATACCAGATTTGAGCCCAAGCCATCCTGATTCCAAGCCCAGTGCCTTATTCACTCTACTGGGATTTCAGAGATGGGAGAAATCACTTCAGCTAGGGAAACGAGGAAAGGCTTTATAGGAGGTCGTCTTTAACTGAGACTTTCAAAGAAAAGTAAAATTATTCCCAGATAACAGTTTTCTTTTCTTCTCGAAAAAATGGATCCAGGTTTTATTTTGCCCGATGCTTGGAATTCTTTTTGATCTCTGCCTCAAGCCATCACTGGCCAGCAGTTAGATACTGCTTCCCACAAACACACCTTTTGAAACTGCCACCTGTCCTTCTCGTGTAAGTTTAGGTAGTCATACCTATGCATGCTGAGCACAGCAAATTAGCAGCCCATAGCCTTAACCATCCACCTACCTTGTACTGCTCATCATTTGGGGTGTATAAGTGTTCAAGGAGAACTAGAATCTCTGGTATAATGGCTTGCCAAGCCTTTTTCAGGGCTGCTCATCTCTTCTGGTGTCTATCTGGCACTCAACTCTCACCTGTGGCTCTAAGAATCTGTAGCATGTGCATCAGCCACATCCTGGCAAAACCATCTCAACAGATGGGCTAAACCAGGTTGAGGGTAACCAACAGGCCTCAAACCCACTGGGGAGTTAGGAGGATGTCCCAAGCATGTGAAGACTTCCCCTGGCAGAATGGACAGATGAGAACAGTTTGTTCCAATGGCCGTGAAGGTGGCTGAAGCAGGCACTGTGGAGCCTTTAGAGCTTCACCATATATTGAAGATAGCAAGGTCATCCATTGCATGCAGGGCCATCGCTGAGTGAGGTTGAAGATTTTGTCAACTGTGCTTCACTTAAATCCACTTCACACACAAGTCAAGACATCACCCCATGAGGTCATTGGTCTTCTTAGAAAACAAAGGACAAATAGCAGTGGTTGTAGCAGAAGCACCTCATGCTTCAGTGCAGCTACTATAAACCCACAGAGCTTAAAATCTTTCAGTATTCCAGTAAGGAAAAAAAAAAAGGAATGTGGATGGGAGTAAAAAAAAAAAAACAGCAAAAGGGAGGAAGGAGCAGGTGAGGCAGCTTTTTTTTTGTATGTTTGGGTTTTAATTTTGTAGTTTTAGTAGGTCTTCAATTCTATTTTAATATGCCCTCTGAATTCAAGTGTAAAGGTTTGAGTCCCCTTGGTCTTTTTGTTTTCTTTTTTCTTTAGGAAAAATATATGCGTATATACATATAGATGTGTGTATACATATATGTATATTAAATTATCAAGTATTTATTTGTCTTCCTTCTTCTTCCACCTGCTGAAAAGATGCATATAATATATGTACCATACATATATATAATATATGTAACGACTACATATGTGTAATGTATGTGATATAAACCCACTGAATATACATATATGTATATATATACAGACAGGTACATATTCAGTTATCAAGTTTTTTTGTCCTTTCTCCCTCCATTCACTGAAAAAAGAAATATCTGTAAAATATATATGTAATATCTGTAATAATTACATATATGTATATATTATATATCTATAAATCATATATATTTGTCATTGTTGTTCAGTCATTTAGTCATGTCTGACTCATATGGAATTTTCTTTGCAAAGATACTGGAGTGATTTGCCACTTCCTTCTGCAGTAGATTAAAGCAAACAGAGGTTAAGTGACTTGCCCAGGGTCACACAGCTAGTAAGTTTCTGAGGTCAAATTTGAACTCAGGTCTTCCTGACTCCAGGCCCAGGGCTTTATTCACTGAGTGACCTAGCAGCCTCCAACATAAACCAAAGTTAAATGATTATATATGTGTGTGTGTGTGTGTGTGTGTGTATACACATACACACATATATTCGATTGTCAAGTTTATTTTTTCTCCTTTCCTTCTGCCTCCACCCACTGAAAAGACGAAATACAGAACCCCAGTGTCATACAAGCATAGTCAAGCAAAATAAATTCCCATGTTATTTTCTAATTGGCCCATCATCCTTTTAAATGGAACAGTTAACTTTCTTGAGTTGCATAACCCTGCTTGTGGAAGACTGGTCTTGGTTTCCTTATTTTGTCTTAGGAAAAGAGAATAGCTCAGCTGAAACGAGATAAAGAAAGAGAGAGGCTGGAGAAGCAGCAGAAAATGCGTCAGACCAGGGATATTCTGCAGAAAGCCCTCCAAGACAGGAATGAGCGTCTCGCTCAGGAAAGAGCTGAGGAACTTTACTTGGACAACAAGCTTTTAGAAATTGCTCGTCAAGAAACACGAGATGAGAATGAAGAACTAAGGCAAAAGAAAGTAAGTCCCTTTGGTGTCAGAAAGCTTCTGTAGAGTATTTATTTAACTGCATGTTTCTTTGTATTCAGCCTTCTGCTGACATATAAAGGGACATGTGACTCTAAAGAAACTAGATTTGTGATAACAAGTCACTGTAAATGAGCTCGAGTGACCTCTCTGCCAAAAATCCAAGTGATAATTGCTGTGAAGAGGAAGCAGAGTTATGGGGATACAAGTGCCTTGTCTGGCCACATATGTGGGTGTGTTTTAACATTTCCCTTAAATTCTAGGGTAAAGCCTTGAGTTTCTGGTCATTTGGCTTTCTATCACACATCTTGCTTAAATATAATGATTAATTAAATTATTAGTAGATAATTAAATGTAATAATTCCCATCATGACAGCATGTACCATCTGCATTGATGTTGAACAGTGGACTTTAAAGGTTCAAATATGGGCCAATTCATGAACAGTAGTGACCAAGGCCTATATATTTAGTATTGGGTTGACATAATTAAACATAAAAAAAATTTAAGTGAGTCCAATGTAGGTTAACTAGGATTTTTTTTTTCTTTTGGCCTGGGCCATTGATTCCTTCAATTCAGGGAACTCTCACTATCAATGCAGATCAGGCAGATGGTTGACATTAAGAAGTTAAGAAGACCTTGTAGTTAAAAAGATCAGCATTTGAATCCTGCCTCAGACGTTTCTTTGGCAAGTCACTTAAACTCTCAGTCTCTGTTTTCTCATCTATAAAATGGAACTGTTAACAGCACCATCTTAGAGGGTTGTAAGGATCAATTAACTGTTTTACAAACCTTAAAATTCTATATAAATGTCAGCTACTACTACTATAATTATTAGTTTTAGAAAATTGCTTGGCACAGTGAGAAGTTAACTGATTTGCCCAGGGCTACACAGTCAATGTCAGACAGGACATGAATTCAGATTCTGATTCGAGGCCAAGTGTCCATCCACTAGGCCATGTTGCCTTTCAAGAAGGGCACTTTCAGGTCCTTCAGGAAAACACAGAAACACACACACACACACACACACACACACACACACACACACACACACACACACACCCCTCTAAAGTATTCACTCATTCTCAAGTAGAATCAAAGTAAATGTTACTGTTATATTACAGGCAAATCATATTATTGAAAAGATATTTCAGCAAGGTTTTAGGAAACTTTTCTTGGATTCTAAAATGAATCCTGATCGAAAGAGAAACTGATTTCCTTATGTGGGGGAATTCATTGTTCCAATGGAGTTGGATACATTTCTATTAAAAAAAAATTCAAAACTTTCATCAGAATAAACATGGCGGCCACACTTGTGATGTGCTGAGCATTGCGTCACCTCTGCCCAGGACTCCAGAAATTTGGACTCTATTGCTAACTGCCACCAGCAATGACGAGAGTAAAGTCACCTTGCCTCAGTTTCTCCATTTATGAAATGAGGATAGAACTTGCTGTGTCCATATCCCAAGGGTATTGTGGGAACAAATTAAGTTAGGTATTAGGTATTAGATTTTAAGTGCCGTTTACAGATGTTAAGACACTGCTGTTCTTACCCTGTACCCACAGGAGGATCTCTGCTAGGAACTGTAGTCCTTGACTTTCATTTCCCATACTTAGTACTTTTTCTTCAGACTGTCTTCTGCTGTTGATCTGTTGCCTTTTTCTCTGAGAATATAGGAATTTCTTCCATGTCTAGGGATGCAATGGCTTGATTTTCCCTAATATGGAAATCCTTTTTTTTTTTTATGGATCTAACACCAAAGAGTTGGCTTACAATTTCAAACTTCTCCGGTAGGTGTGGTTGTTCAGTCTTTTCAGTTGTGTCTGACTCTTCATGACCCTATTTGGGTTTTTCTCAGCAGAGATACTGGAGTGGTTTGCCATTTCCTTCTCCAGCTCATTTGACAGATGAGGAAACTGAGGCAAATGGGGTTAAATGACTTGCCTAGGGGTCACCTAGTAAGTGTCTGAGACCAGAATGGAACTCAGGAAAATGAGTCTTCCTGACTCCAGGCGCAGCACTCTATCTACTATGTCACCTGTATCTAATTTACGATATACTCCATGCTAGAAAAATCCTTACTTTTGAGGCCTGCTATAACTTAAAACAACCTACTTTGTGTTTTAAGGAGATTCAAAATGAACCAATAATCTACTCTTAATCAAGGATAGTTATATTAGCAGCTTTGTATATAGGCATGAATTATTAAAAAATCAGATCACCATAATTTATTAAATATGTAAATCCAGAACTATGCTGAGAATACATACATAAAGAGCTTGATATGTCCCGTCGATCTTCCACCAATATATTAAGCTGAATTCTATCCTTCAGAATATTTTCTTAACCACAGATGCAGGTAAAGATGGTAAATCATCCTGATGACCTATTTTTGTGATCAATTTTTAATAAAATGGAATATTAATCTACATAATTTATTTGAACCAGTATTCAAAGAATTGTCTTGGAATAATAAGGATTTTTTGGAATTTTTCCACAAAAATATAAGCTTGGGGCATTTATTACCTCAGATATAAAAGAAATATTTTTTATCTCCTAGGAGATATCCTTGTATTGAGAGTCAGAAGATCTCTCTTTTTGTCCTGGCTCTTTCTAGCCTGCTATGTAGCCTTGAACTTCTCCTTTCTGAGCAAGTTTCCTGATCCACGAAATGAAGGTGCTAGACTTGATGATTTATTTTTTTAAGTTAATTTAATTTTTTAAAATAATATTTGATTTTTTCCCCAATTACATATAAAAATAATTTTAACGTGTTGTTTTTCTTTTCAAGTTTTGAGTTCCAAATTCTGTCTTTTCCTTTCTCCCTCCTGTCCCCCCTCCTTAAGACCATAAGCAATCTGATATAGGTTATACATGCACAGTCATGTAAAATATTTCCATACCAGTTATTTTGTACAAGAAAACTCAAACAAAAAAAAGAAAGTGAAAAGTAGTGTGCTTCAGTCTATATTCAGATGACATCAGTCCTTTCTCTGGAGGCAGACAGAATTTTTCATCATGTTTCCTTTAGGATTGTCTTGGATCACTATATTGCTGAGAATAGCTTAGACATTCACAGTTCTTCATTGTACAATATTGCTGTTAGTGTGTTTAATATAATTTTTTTCCAATGAACAAAAATCTGTTTTATCTCCCATTTCTCACCACCATTGGTGTTTTTTTTTGTTTTTTGTTTTTGTTTTTGGAGGGGGGAAGACAGGGCAATTGGGGTTAAGTGACTTGCCCAAGGTCACACAGCTAGCGTGTCAAGTGTCTGACGCCAAATTTGAACTCAGGTCCTCCTGACTCCAGGGCTGGTGCTCTACTCACTGCACCACCTAGCTGCCCCAAAACCTTTTTTTAAAACAAATATGCATAGTCAAGCAAATTGAATTTTCCCATTGGCCATGTCCAAAAGAAACATTTTTCTCATTTCGTACCCTGAGTCCCATCACCTCTCTCTCAGCAAGTGGGTGGCACCCTTCATCATCCATCCTCTGGAATCATACTAGACCATTGCATTGATCAGAGTTCTTAAGTATTTCAAACTTGTTTGTTCTTAAAATGTTGTTGTTATTGCATAAATTCATCTCCTTTTTTCTAGATTGGTTTCTATGATTTCCTCCAACTCTAGGATACTGTGAGTTCAACTGATTAGGGTTATAGCTTGTTCCCAAGAAAACGTAAGCTACTTGAGAAGGGGGATTGCCCTAAATTTGTCTTTCTATTCCCAGTGCCTAGCATGTGCCTGTCACATGGCAGCTGTTTAATCGATACTTATTTGTTGTTTGATCTCATGCTGATGAGGTTATGACTACAGGATTCATCACCATAGGTCTATGTTACACCCAAAAGCCATTCCAATTGCCAGCCATTTCAGTTGTCAGCCACCAAGGAGAATGTAAAAGAACAGATGAGTTAGCAGATAAACAACTCAAGGGGCTTGCCCCCTGCAAAGAGGTCAGCACTGCCATGTTCATACATGAAGGCTCTAGAGCGTGATAATAATCTGTTTGAGTTAACATTTCCTCTGTCTAAATTAAAGTGAATAAAATCACTCAAGTCACTATAATAAATTATCTGTTTCTCTCAGTAAGTCATGTATATATAAGTTATCAAATGTCTCACTTTAAAGGTTTTTAATTCCATCTCCTTTTATTATGTAGGAAGACACTGAGAGGGAGGGAAAGATGTATCAGGCCTATCTGAATCAGTGCTGGGAAGCTGAGAGACTTCAGGAAGATGAGGCAGACAAAATCATAGCAGCTGAGGAAGCAAAAATAAAAGCCAAGAAAGACGCACAGCTGATGCTTGAAAAGGATGCAAGAAAACGACTAATGGATGATGTCTTGGCTACCAGACAACTACAAGTTATAGAAAAAAGTAAGAAACTGAATTGTGGTAATTTTTGGACCTGGGCCAATTTTAGTAATTAATCAACTCATAGTTGTTGTGTACTAGCTATCTACGGTAGGTGCTATGAGGGAAATAAAAAGGCATTCAAGATTTAGGCTCCCATCTCTGAAGAATTCTGTATTCTAGGTGGGGAGAAAAACCATTAAATGCACACGCAAAGGTCAAAAACCCCTCTACATGGGACCCAGAGCCCATCTTCTCCCATCTTTTCCATCTCCTGGATCTCTGAGAGAGCAAGAGATAAGACTTTCTCCATCTCTATCTCTGTTTCTCTATTTCATTTTCTTTTTGTCTGTTTTTTTTTTGCTTTTTGGCAGGGCAATTGGGGTTAAGTGACTTGCCCAAGGTCACACAGCTAGTACATGTGTCAAGTGTTTGAGGTCGGATTTGAACTCAGGTCCTCCTGACCCCAGGGCCAGTGCTCTACTCACTGTGCCACCTAGCTGCCCCTCTCTATTTCATTTTCAATCTCTCCCTACCTACTTGTTGTTTTCCTACTGCCTTCAAACCATGCCCAAGTCTCCCCTCACCCTTATAAAACCTCTGCTATAACCTGTCATCCCTTCAAGATATCAATCTTATGTCCCTCCTTTCCTCATTCAAACCCCTAGAAAAAGCTATCTATACTCGTAGTTGCTACTTCCTCTGCTCTCACTTCTCAACACTTTGCAGTCTAGCCAAGTCTCTTGATTGCTAAATCAGATGGTGTTTCTTCAGTTTTCATCCTTTTCAACCTGGATGCTCTTTTTTTACACCACTGACCACCCACTCCTTTCTGAGTTTTCATGAGACTCCACTCTTCTTATTTTCCTCCCACCTGTTTTACTGCTCCTTCTTAATCTCTTTTGCTGGCTCATTGTCATCATCATCATCACCATCAGTAATATTTGCTAAGTACCTACTGTGTGCCAGGCACTGTGCCAAGCACTTTACAAATATTATCATATTTGATCTTCACAACAACTCTGGGAGTAGAGGTACTATTATCATCCCCATTTTACAGTTGAGCAAACTGAGGCAAACAGAGGTTAAATGACTTGCCCAAGGTCACACACACACAGTAAGTTTCTGAGACTGGATTTAAACTCAAGCCTTCCTGACTCTGGGCCCTAGCTGCCTTCTCATCCCTAAGAGTAAATATTCCTCAAGAATCTGTCACGAGCCTTCTTTTCTACCTGCACTCTCTCTTTTGGTGATGTCACCAGTTCCTGTGGGTTTAACTGTCATCTTTCTGCAGATGAGCTCCATATGGATATATCCATCCCCAGTCTCTCCCCTGGACGTTAGTAATAATTGTTGATTAGTGTCACCAGCTGCCTATTGGACATTTCAAACAGGACATCCCAGAGACATCTCAGATTCGACATATACAAGAGAAGTCATTATGTTTCCTCTACCTCTCCTCAATCCCACCCCTTTTCCAAACTTTCCTCTTTCTATCAAAAGCACCACTACGATTCAAGTCTTCCAGCTTAGTCATAACCTTGGTGTTATCCTGAACTGCCTCACTTTTCCATTCCTCACATGTTCCAATCAGTTGTCAAATGTTGCTACTTCTGTTTCTGCAATGTCTCTTCTATCTTCTCTGCCCATACAGTGACCACATTAGCAGTCTAATCACCTCTCACCTAGATTATTCCACTGTCTTTTTAATTGATCTCCCTGCCTCAAGTCTCTTCTCTCTCTAGTCCATCCTTCATACAATGCTGCTAAAGTGATTTTCCTTAAATGCAGACTCAATTATGTCACTCTCCTACTCAATAAACTCCAATGGCTCCCTATTACTTATATTTTACTTAATATATAAAATCCTATTCATAAAATAAGTTTTATATAAAAATATAAACTCCTATTTTGTTTTTAAAATATTTAACAACCTGGCCCCAACCTATCTTTCTAGCCCCATTTACATTACTCCCTACTCCCCCCAACCCAACTCTCTTTGATCCAGCCAAGTTAGTGTTGTCTGTGCACCTCACACAAAAATGCCCCATCTCCCATCTCTACTTTTGTAGAAACCACTTAGTCCAACCCTTCCATTCTACAGATGAGGAAACTAAGGCCTAGAGGGGTTAAGTGACTCTCATATTGAGAATCAGATCCAAATAGTCTAACTCGTGGATTAAGGATCTCAGGAGGGGAATTCCCCCATGCCGGAAGCATAGTCATGACGACTCCTTTCCTGATTCCCCCGCCCCCTTCCAACTCCTAGTTCCTTCCCTCCCAAACCATCTTGTATTTATTTCTGTTTTTTCACTTTATATGTATTCTGCATATACTTACATGTGTGCTGATAGCCTCCCCCGTTAGAATGGAACCTTCTCAAAGTATGGATCATTTCAATCTTTTTACTTGTTTTCCCAGCTCTTAGCACAATTCCTGGAATAGAGTAGATCCATAATACATTTCCATTGATTGTTTGGTGAACCCCTATCAGGTACTGCTTGTCACTACTTCACTTTCTCAATGTTCCCCTCCTAAGATTCCTGATCCAGGGGCCAGAGTTTTTGTTGTCAAGTCATTTTCAGTTGTGTCCAACTCTTCATGACCCCTTTTGGTGTTTTCTTGGCAAAGATACTGGAGTAGTTTGCCTTTTCCTTCTCTGATTCATTTTACAGATGAGAAGACTGAGGCAAACAGAGTTAAATGACTTGCCCAGGGTCCCACAGCTAGGAAGTATTTGAGGCCAGATTTGAACTCAGGAAGATGAGTCTTCCTAACTCTAAGCCCAGACTCTGTGCAGTATGGCACCACCAAGCTGCCCTAGGAGTCAGACTACTGTATTTGAATTTGATCCTCAGTTCTGCCACTAGATTGCCATAGGACTGGTCAGGACACTTAACCAAAAGACCATAAGTGGTCTTTGAAGTCTTTTCCAGTTTTAAATACCTCTGACAGCATGATTCCATAGTCTTACTATCTTAATTCAGGTGTCCCTATTCTATCCACCACCAGAATCTGAGTTATCTCCCACCTCCCCACTTCTACAAGCCCCTATCTCATTCTCAGGAACCCACTACCCAAATGCTGTTTTCTAGCTGACTGAAGCCCTCTGCCTTTCCCAGGCACTCTTGATGGACCAAATAAAAATTCTGTCAGTTATAGAAAGAAAAAAAATGCACTGGACTTGATAGTAAGAGAGATCTTGATTTGAATTTTTGATCTGACACATTTGTTGTGTGAATCTGCTCTGAGTAACCTCCGTGCCTCAGTTTCTTTATCTGTGAAATGAGAATAATATTTATACTACTTACATCAGTGGGTGGTTGTGAGAAAAGTGCTTTGTAAAGCTTCAAGAGGTATCTAATCCTTGATAATCATTGAGAGCTCAGTAGTTCAGGGCTGTGTACAAGTGATTATCCAATTAAATAACAGTCACTTTTCAGTCACGTCCAACACTTTGTGACGCTATTTGAGGTTTTCTTGGCAAAGATACTGGAGTGGCTTGCCATTTCCTTCTCCAGCTCACTTTATAGATGAGGAAACTGAGGCAAACAGGGTTAAATAACTTGCCTACGGTCACCCAGCTAGAAAGTGTCTGAGGACAGGTTTGAACTCAGGAAGATTAGTCTTCCTGACTCGAGGCCTTGTACTACATCCACTGCACCACTTAAGTGCCCTAATTTAATAATAACAAATAACATTTATGCAAGATTAAAATATTGGTATTCATTACAGTAGATGCTGTGAGGTGGCTTATAAAACCTCTCAGTCTGTTTCTCCATCTGTAAAATGGGGATAAATGACTTGCTCATGCAATTGGTAAGTATCTGAGGCAAGAAATGTTAACCTAGATCTTGACTCTTAAATTCTGACTAAGTAATTCACAGGAGGATGTGGGTGAGGTTTGACCCCTTTAAAGATGTTTATTTGCTTTGAAAAGGAGGGCTTTGTAATGCAAATGAAACTAATTGTTGGACTAGGGTCCATATTTATGATGAAGGATGCTCATTTGCCCTCACCGCTTCTGCCAACAAAATATGTCAAATCAGTTTCAAAACCCATGTTTCTTCACCTTTGCAAGCTGAGTTGACAGGACTCAATGAAACCAAGAGCCACGACATCCAGAAATAGCGATGGTGTCCTATGCAATATTTAGCTAACAGTTCAAGATAATGAGAGGTGACCTCGAAGGTATCTTCCAGCTCTAATTCTACTCTCCTCTGTTTAATTGCCAAGTGAATGGCATGGGCAGTATTTGTTGAATGAATGAAAAGCAGAGGCTGTAGTTTGGGTTCTCATGGCCTGAAGAGGCTTCATGAACAAGCAGAAATTCAACTGGGTTGGAGGAAGATTAAAAAAAAAAGCCATGAGTGGACCCATTTGTTTGGAGTAGAGTTCACCTAAGGGGGTACTAACCTATTGGGAGCATATGTTGGGGCAACCTGGTGTAGTGGGACAAGTACTAGAAGACATGGGGTCAAACCCCAGCTCTGCTTGCTCCCTGTGTGACCTTGAGCATGCTCCTTAACCTCTTTAGGCTTGTTTCCTCATTGGTACAATGAAGTCATTGGAATAGAAGGAATCTCAGCAATCATTTAACTGTAAATCAATGTTCTTAGTGCTGGCAGTATGTGGCAGTAATGAAGGAGGCAGGCCAAGCTGCTAGAAGGTTGAGAAGAGGGAGGGTTTGACTTTCTTTTAGCTCTTTCCCCTCTCAGGGGATGAGGCTTTCCTTTCCAACCCTGTTCACCAAGAAGGAGTTCTGTGGTTCAAACAATAAAGTGAACTTGCCCATCCCTGGCTTCAAGCTGCCATTTTAAATCTGACCATAATTCATTTCAAGGAGTAGCTAAATCCCTATTTCATGTTCTCAGCTTATACAGTTATCCCTTCCACATTGCTAGGTTAGGGGCATGGTGCCCTGTGATCTGGAAAATCCATATAAAAGTTTTTGGCCCTCCCTTCATATCAGAGAAGTCTGAATTTTTTCTTTTTCTTTTATGGAGTGTTTACAGTTTCTTATTGTAAAATTTGAGTTGATATTATACAATATCATACATATATTTTATGCATTTCTGAGTTTCTAAACTTTTTCTGTGTCATCTGCTGGCCTTTGCTTCCTCAAAACTCTCCCTAAATTCACATTTAATTTCTTATGCTGAAACCACTATGGGGAAAGTCGCAATGTGAAAGGGACAACTATACTGTACAGTCTAGTAACATTCTCCTCCTTTGTCCTAATAGCTCCAAGTACCAGATAAGCTTTGGATTAACTAATTGTCTGTCTCGATAGAATAAAGAACAATTTCTCCTTTTTTTCACCCTGTTTGTAAACTTTAAATAACACTGGCATTTCTCCTGGGGCCACAGGGGTCAGCAGGATTTAATAGCAGGTAAATAAGTTCTAAATTGAAAGCAGTAGACAAAGAACCAAAGCTAGCAAACCCAGCTGTCCAGAAGAGGGAAAAGTGACCTTACTGGGAAGTAGAAGAGGTCCCTGGATTGGTTGGGTTCCTCTGGCAGTTCTCCCTGTCTTGGAGCCATTGTAATGATAATGCAGGGCCAGTCCAGATCTTCCAGGAGATTGTCTCAGTTTCCCTTCCGGCACCCTTCTTGTTCCCATATTTGCTATTGAGTCCTTTCCTCTGCCTCTGGGGTCAAAGTTAGTACTGCCCCTAAATCTCTCTTTACCAAAGATAGGCTATACTATAATATGCCAAGAAGGTAAACAGAGGAGAGAACTATGTGAGATTGTGGGATTGTGGGATATTTTTGTAGCTCTAAGAAGTTAAACCATTGCCACGTTGTGTGCATCCCACACTTCTCCACCCACTTCTCTCTCAGATATTTGACAATCCTGAATCCAGCCTACCTCCACCACTTCTACCTAACTGTGAAGAATGAAGAGACAGTAAATGGATAAATGCATTTGGCTTTGTTTTTCTCTATGACTTCATTCAATTAGTATTTACCTGAGGTGATACCCTTGGAGTAACTATCTTATCTTGAGATTTATAGTTGCCCATCTAATTTTTCACCCAAATATCTTTAAAATCAAGGTTACCCAATATCTAAAAACTATTAAATTGATGTTGGAGTTTTACAGGAATGAAGTATAAATACTGTAGACTTAAAGGACTCTAGGAGGAATATCACAATGATAAAATTTGTAAAATAAGATGCATAAGGAATTTAAAGCAACTATTACTATTTAATGTGAAGAAGCAAAGACTGAGGGTCATTTAATAATGAACTGTGATGGTTGTTAACATTGGAAATGGTTACTAAAGATAGCACAACCTTCTTCCATTGAGATTTTATACAATTATAGGGCAGAAATTACACTGTCTGAGATGGCTTAAATGTGGTCCTATAGGAAAGTGGGTGTTGGTTAGATTAGTTTCCAACTTTTCTCACTCTCTGGCACACCTGCAAACTTCCTGTCATACCATGCAGTGAGAGAGAAGGATGATAGATCTACTTTTTTACCCTGTTCAATTATCTGTTCATTTGTCCCTTCACACCTTACATCACAAGCATATTAAAGAAATAATAAAAATCTTCTTCTGTCCCTCCACAATGGAAATTATTGCCTCTACCCTCCTTGTACCTGGAATGGCCAAAACTAAAAAGAGAACCAAAGGATTGCAAGCACAGGTTATGCTGGCCAAGAGGCAATACATTAGCCAGCCATATAACACAGTGTGGTAATAAAGGCCAGAAAGATGTGGGCAAGTTTTCATCTTGTTTAGAGGAATTGGGTTCTGTTTGTTGTTTTTTGTTTTGGCAGGGGGTGACTTAGAATTCTGTAGTTTGGAAATTAATTATTTTTATTTTTTTAGTGGAAAGAGAAGCAAAAGAAAAAGTTCTTGATCTTGAATTAATAATGAAAGGTTTTGAAGAACTTAACCGTGAAGATGCAGAAAATTATGCGAGGTATAATGTTATTTTTTATTTCTTACTTATAATAAAAATCCATTCATAAATAGATATTGAAGACAGTGCCCCCTTGACTCTGTATTATATTTATTAATATCACATCAGTATTATTTCTTTCCTTCCAGGAGATAAAATCTTTATAAAATTTGACAGTCATCAATGCCAAATTCTGGTTTAGGAGGCATTAAAATATTTTAAAAAATAAACAGTGGCACTAAACAAGTATAAAATGACCACTTGGGTTGGTAGGAATGGTCTTAGGTTGGTAAGTCTGTAAGAAAATGACTCAAGTGATTTTTCCAACTTTCTTCGGATCTGCTAAGTTAATGGTATGGTATCATAAATACTTATTAGTTTATCTGTGGTATGGAACCTAACAATTCCTGTATATAGTGGATCTGGCCTATGATAATAGCCTTCTGTATTCACCCACTAGGCCAGGATTCCAGGATGCCCTGCATCTGCTGACACAATTAAATTTGGGTTGGGGATTATGAGGAAGAGAGAACCTTAGCTTTTCATTGATTCCTCACACTGGCAGCAGTTAATATTGTTGCCCAAATCAGCCTATAGCCTGAAGAAAGGAGGGTACTTACGTCATATATTTATATTTCCATGGTCATTTCCTAGGTTCATTCCTCCATTCATTGCTATCCCCTCTACCTCCATTTTCAATGTCTGAAAGAAGGTATTTCATAAAAAAAATGAGTATGTCTATTTGAAAAAAAGATAATATATTTGTATTATTCCGCTATTAGCTTGGAACCACTGATAATAAATTATAGCCATTCTTCTGGCGTTATCATACATGCTTCAGGTTATCATTTTAGGTAACCTTTAGCAATAAAAATAACTCACTATATTTCTATTTTTAAAAAGAACGATATTTACTATTCGTTTTTATATTACATCATTTCCTGTGAGATTCTTTGTCTGCGCATTATTGCTATTATTGAATTATATATGTATATATATGTATATATTTTGGCCCTAGCTGATCCTCTCAATTGCGTGTGGGGAAAGGAGAGGTGTCATTTACTTTACAGAAGGGTAGCAAACAATATTATCTTAAAGAAATTTGAATGGTTAATTTGCAAATTTTACACTTGTATCATTTCTATCGTTCTTAGAAAAGTCAGGGAAACCCTGGAATACAGGGAGCAACTGCAAGCTCAGATTGAACACCAGCACCAGATGCGAGAGGCAGAAAAAGCAGAGGACAGGAGAGAGTATGAAGCGGGGCTGATGGCGAAGAAAGAGCTTGAGGAACGAATTCAGGAAGTGGTGGCAAAGTATGAGGCTGACCAAGAACACACCCATCCCTTTCGAAGAACTGTTCCGAAAGCATATCCATTTCCCCGATAGTCTGTTTAGCATCAATTAAGATACAGATTAACTCTTCTAATGCTCAAATATATTTTATTTCCAAATTCTTACTAACTCATTAATAAACTATCCTTTTCTCCCTGAGTTTGTATAATTATTTTTAAGGCCCCCAAATCTCCTGCTCTTTACAACAATGTTTCATTCTTTCTGCAAATTTCTCATATCAAGTTTAATGACAGAATCCTATCCACACTATTTTCTTCCTATCTGAAGTCTCTGCCCACCACCCTCTTGTCCTTTCCATTTACCATGTCTTGATTCACTGAAGTATTTTTTTAATTAGCCCGAACTACTTTCTTTTTTATTATGCTTACCTATGTACCATGCCTATGTCACTCCCTTTACTCAAAAACATTCAGTACCTCCCTATTGCCTCTAGGATAAAATATGACCTCCTTTGGCTGGCATTTAAGGCTTTCCTTAGTTTAGCTCCAACCCACTCTTGAGCCTTGTTTCAGATTACTCTGTGGTCCAAACCGATCAACGCTAGCTAGTTTCCCAAACTAGACATTCTATATCATTTTCACAAGCCACCCCCTGTACTTAATGCTCACTTACCTCTTCCTCTCAGAATCTTTATGTTCCTTCAGGATTCAGCTCAGGTGCCACCTCCTTTGGGAATACTTCCCAATCACCCTGTCATTACTGTTCTCCCTCTTCAAATTACTTTTTATTTCCTTGTCTATATATATATACGTATGTTCCCTCCCCATAGAATAACTGATTTTCTTCATGCACAGCTCCGATCTCCGATAAGGTATTTCTGAAGGCAGGGATGGTTTATTTTTTGTTTATATTTCTAAAAAAGAGCCCAAGTCCTCATAATAAGTACTTATTAAGCTTGACCGTATTCAAGCACCAACTCTGGAACAGGTTCTAACGGTAGTATTGGCTGTTCCCTGTTCCATTCCTGTGTCTGTGCAGCTAGGTGGAGCAGTGCACAGAATACTGGGCCAGGCGTGAACAAGGTCCCAGTTTCAATCTTGCCTTGCACACTTACTACCTCTAGTACCCTGGGCGAGTCACTTGACCTCTCTCTCAGACTCAGTTTTCGCTTCTGTAAAATAGGCAGAATAAAAATAACAGCCAAAGTAGCCCAGTTTCCTCATCTATAAAATGGGGAGACTTGATTTCCTGGTCACACTTCCTCCAGAAAGCTTTTTCCTGATATTTCCCTAGCTGAAAGCAATCTCTCTCTCTTTTTTTTTTTTTTTTTGCTTTTTGGCAGGGCAATTGGGGTTAAGTGACTTGCCCAAGGTCACACAGCTAGTAAGTGTGTCAAGTGTCTGAGGCTGGATTTGAGCTCAGGTCCTCCTGACTCCAGGGCCGGTGCTCTACTCACTGGGCCATCTAGCTGCCCCAAGTAATCTCTTTCTTAATTTGCTATAGACTTCTTTTTTCCCTTACCATATTTCATCCTGCCTTGCTTATCTGTATGCAAGCCCCCCATTAGATTGGAAGCTCTTTGGGGACAGTCTATGGTTCTTGTCTTTGCCTCCTCGGGACCCATCAGTCTCTTGCACATAAGGATAATGTGTAACTAAAACGTTAGATGGTGCAGCTAGGTGGCACAGTGAGCAGCACACTGGCCCTGGAGTCAGGAGGACCTGAGTTCAAACCCAGCCTCAGACGCTTGACATACTTGCTAACCATGTGACCTTGGGCAAGTCACTTAACTCCAATTGCCCGGCCCTTCCCCGCCTCCAAAAAATAAAAATTAAAAAAAATTTCCTTTAAAAAAACACATTAGATGACGACATCAGGATTCAGAAAATCTTGACAAGCCAGAATCTGGGGACAAATCAAATTTGATAGGCATGCTATTGATGCCTTTATGCAAGTCTGACAAAAATGTTAAACAGCAGAGGGCCAAGAACAGATCCTCAGGGCATTTAACTGGAGATCTTCCAAGAAGACTTCAAACCATTAATGACTACTCTTTGGGTCCCACCCACCTTTGAACCAAGTCTGAATCAACTTACTAAGCTGCTGACTGTGTACTAAGATTAAAAACTATATAAGGTTAAACAGGTGCTCACACTTGTGTTGGAATAATCAGTTTCTCAAGTACGAAACAGGGGAGGCGCAATTGTTGTCATTCAGTCGTGTCCAGCTCTTCATGACCCATTTGAGGTTTTCTTGGCAGAGACAATGGAATGGTTTTCCATTTCCTTCTCCAGCTCATTTTATAGATGAGGAAACTGAGAGTTAAGTGACATGTCTAGGGTCACCATAGCTAGTAAGTAAGGTCAGATTTTAACTAAGGGAGAGAAGTCTTCCCAACTCCAGGCTCAGCACTCCATCCACAGTGCCACCTAACTGCCTACAGTTTTCAACAGTTTTCTATTGTCTAAAAAATATCTGGGGGTTTTAGTGCAAAGAAAGATCAGTACAAGTCAACAATGAACTAAGAGGGACGGGGTATCCAGCATGAAAGAGTTAATGACCTTCCTATTCTCTGCTCTGTTCACAGCAAATCTAAAGTCATGTTTAGGATGCTCACTGATAAAGTGGAGCTATACAGAGAGGGCAACCAGGGTGATGAAGGATCTTAAGAGTCTGCCCACAAGATGATGACTTAAAGGAACTAGGTATATCTAGCCTGGAGAAGTTGAGATATGGGTACCGTCTTCAAGTTATTTAGGGCTGTCATGTGGAAATGAGATTAAATTTATTCTGCTGGTGTCAGGAGGCATAGCTAAGATTAATAGGTAGATGTTTCAAAGAGACAAATTTAGGCTTTGATAACAAGAGAAATGTCCTAAAGACTAGACCTACCCCAAAGTGGAATAGATAATCTTGGGAAGTAGTGGTTCTCCCTATACTAGAAGGCTTCAAGCAAAGGCTAGCAGTCAGGGGTGGGGAACCTGTGGCCTCAAGGTCACGTGTAGCCTTCTAGGTCCTCCAGTGCAGCCCTTTGACTGAACCCAAACTGTTCTGTGAAGTTCAGATTCAAAGGGGGGCACTTAAGGAAACAGAGGGCCACACGTGGCCTCGAGGCTGCAGGTTCTCCATCCCCGTGCCTAAGTGAACACTTGTTTGAGTTGTTATCATCATGTAGATTCCTGTTAAGTACAGATTGGACTAGCTGGCCTGGCTCCTCCCTGGTTGTATCGTTCTGATTATTAAATGTTTCTACCCCTGACCTCCCTTCTGAGCTCCAGACTGACATCTACACCTATCTTTAAATGCTCCATTGGCATAAACCCAGCATGTCCCAAGTCAAGCTAAATTATTTTTCATCTAAACTTGCTGCCCTTTCTGACATCACTCCTTTGGTCAGTGAGTGGGCAGATAGAATGCCAGGCCTGGAGTCAGGAAGACTCATCTTCCTGAGTTCCACTTTTCCTAGCTATGTGACCTTGGGCAAGTCACTTAACCTTATTTGCCTCAGTTTCCTATTTGTAAAATGAGCTGGAGAAGGCATTTATATAATACTTATTTATATGCCAGGCATTGTGCTAAGATCATTTAGAAATATCTTATCGGAGATCAGAGCTGTGCATGAAGAAAATCAATCTGGCAGCTAGATGTATTTGGAAGAATAGCCAACACAATCCCTCCAACGATAGAAAACATACTAGTCTTTTATAACTGTTGTACTCTTCCTCTCCCAATGTGGTAACCTGAGCATTGAAAATCTGCAGCAGTATATATCAAAGGTAGAACTGAAGTGATTTTCAAGAGCAGTCAAATGGTGGCCACTAGGAAAAGAAAGAAAAAAAGAAAGAAGGAAGGAAGGAAGGAAGGAAGGAAGGAAGGAAGGAAAGAAGGAAGGAAGGAAGGAAGGAAAGAAAGAAGGAAGGAAGGGAGGGAGGGAAGAAAGAAAAAAAAGAAAGAATAGAAAAAGAAAGAAAACAGGAAAAAAAAAGTTGCCAAGCACAGGAAATCCTCTAGATTTGCAGATATGGAATATTTGTCATGCACTGTAACAACCCATCACTGGCTCAACTTTTTCTTAGTTTTGCATTAGCCATACTGCTAGCCCACTCTAATCCCTTAAAGACTGATATCAACTGCCATTGTGCCCACTTACAGACCAAGAAACTGGAATTCACCCTCTTTGTTAAAAAATAATCACCACCATTGGAGATAGCTCTAAAATACACAGTCCACCTCCACATAGTCAGTGCTTCCCTTCATAAAACACAAGCAAGCTCTAATGTTACACATTGGAAGAAAGTGAAATGATAAAATACATTTTCACTGAACTCTTAAGTGGTTGAAAGTTCTACTCTTCCTGGGAGAACATTTCTATTTTAAAAGAGAATCTCAAATCGACCTTTCTAAATAACTCCTCCAGTGTTTGCCTACCAGTGTGACCTTGGCCTAGTTACTTACCAGCCTTGGCCTCAATTTGTAAAAGGAGATGGTTGGACCGGATAGCCTCTCAAGTCCTTTCTCCTTCTAAGTCTATGATCCTTTGATTCCTCTGAGCAAAACAACAGAAAAAGTGAGTTGGATCATAAGATATTTAAGGACCTTTTTGGATTTTAAAATTCTAAGATATATGCTCTAGTATTAACACTTTGAATTTGAATAGGCATAATTGATAAACACCTGAATTTTGATCAAATGACCTCACCCTAAGGTTGCTTTACCCTCTTCTCACCTGTACCCATTCATTCACTCTAGACACCAACCAAGGTATCCCGGTGACAACAATACCATCTATTGGCCAGCCAGGGGAATCTCTCTAAAACTTCTAAATGAGTGGGTTAGATTACGTCATCCACCTTTTAAGAAAAATACACACACATGCACACACACGTATATACATACATACATATATATATATATCATATATACATGTGTGTATGTGTATATGTAAATAGATAGATAGATAGTTGTCCATTTTCCAAGAGGATCAATGACGCCATGGGGTGATGTCTTGATTTATGAAGAGGGATTGGAATCTCACACGTCTTCTCCCCTAATGCCGGAAGCTCTTCTCTCTGCTCTTGCTAAATCTGTCCCACTCCTCACAAAGGCACAAGTCACTGATCTCTACCCATGAGGAGAGAGTCCCATACAATGGGCTTTGGGACTCAGGTTACACATGTATCTACATACATAAATATATACATATATTACACATACACCTATAGATACATAAATACTTACATGCACACATGCGTACCGCAGATACTCTTTAATTCTTTCTTCTCTGCCTCTTCCATTTTCCAAATCCTAACTCAAGAAAGATTTCTTTTTCTTCCATTTGTTAGGCCCTTCCTCCCAACACACAGACACAGACACACACACACCCCTAACATAAATCAAGACTGATAAACAAGTGTAAAAAAGAGAGCTATTGCTAGGCCTACATCTTTATCAAAGAAAGGAAACCCATAAATTTAGAAGGGAAATCTTGAAGAAAATTAGATGAGTCCTACCAGCCTATTTCCTTGTCATCCTCTAATTAAATCCGGTTTTCCTTTAGCACTAGCATTGAAGATACATTTTTAAAAATCTCTTGCTCAATTATTTTTTTCTGTCATGTATTAGTATTTAGTTAGACTGCATGCCTACTACATATGCAGCTTGGTACTAAATTCTGTAGAATGGGGCACAAGATGCAGTCATAGAATCATATCGCAAACATTGCAGAGCTGGGAAGTCTCTCAGGAGTCATCTAGTCCAACCTCTTTTACAAATGAGGACACTGAGGCCCAGAGAGATTAAGTAATTTTCTCAATATTACACATGCCAGTAGGGCTAAGGAAGCTGAGCCTGTGGACTCATAGGCCTCTGTGACCTCTCCAGCAAACTCCATCAAATGGTCTGATCAGCTTTATCAGGGAGCGCTGGGCCCAAATTGTGAGGCAGATACCTGTGTCAGCTGTGACCCAGTCTGTTGCGTTGTGGCCTCGTCTATGTTGTTGTGACCACTTGGTTCTTCCTGCCCTGTCACAAACAGATCCACTTGCCATCCCTTCAGGCAGGGGGCTCCTTCCTCCAGTATGTTAATCTCGTGAGGCCAGTTCACTCTGGTGGCTTCCTTATTCTTCAGTCTTCAATATTACATGTAAACTGACTCCATCTATCCTCTGGCCTGACACAGGTGTTCAGCCTTTCCATATTTTTATGGCTGATCTAGAAAAATAAAGATGGCTAGTAAGACAGACAGACAGACAGACAGACAGACAGACAGACAGAAGGAAAGAAAGAAAGAAAGAAAGAAAGAAAGAAAGAAAGAAAGAAAGAAAGAAAGAAAGAAAGAAAGAAAGAAAGAAAGAAAGGAAGGAAGGAAGGAAGGAAGGAAGGAAGGAAGGAAGGAAGGAAGAAAGAAAGAAAGAAAGAAAGAAAGAAAGAAAGAAAGAAAGAAAGAAAAAGAAAGGAAGAAAGAGAAAGAAAAAGGAAGAAAGAGAGAGAAAGAGAAAGGAATAGAAAGGAAGAAAGAAAAAGAAAGAAAGGAAGGAAGAAAAAAGGAAGGAAAGAAGGAAGGAAGGAATCATATTAGTATTAACAGAACATGGATTCAGACTCAAATCATCTGACTAAATCCAGTATTCTTTTTACTAAACTACTTACAATCCAGCAGAAGGATTAAAAGCAGGGGTACAAACACAATACAATGGATAAATATTAATAGTCTACTATTGTCTACAAGGCACTGGAGATACAAAGATTTTTAAGATGGTATTGTCTCTGCCTTCAAGAAGCTTATACTCTCCTAGGGTGGGAAAGGGGGTGTCATTTTCACAGATAAGTATAATATAACAATGTAAGGAGTGATGGGGAACAAAGGAAAGACCAGTTAGGTAGTCTAGGAAAACTTGAAGAAGTAACACATGCTTTCAGGTGGAGAGATCAAGGAAGGCTTCATGGAGGAGGTGGTAACTGAGCTTAGTCTTAAAAGGAAGAGAAGGATTCTGGAAGGCAGAGACAAAGAGGGGAGACACTCTAGAACAGGTCTGTCCAACCTTAGGTTATCTTAGGGCTGCATTAAAATAAAATAATTATTTGAGGGCTGCACCCAGAATAAAAAAATACAGTGCACTAATAGAAAGTGGGGGAATGCGCGCCATCAATACAACAGGCGAAAGCGCAAAGCATGAAAGCAAACATAAAACAACAAAGCGACAACACAACAGTATAAAGGTAGGTGCATACTGACTAGTCTGCATGGTACAGATGGAACGCATTCCACAGATCGATTGAAAATTCTGTGCGATATGTTCCTTCCGTAATACTGCTTTAAAACACCAAAGAAAATTAACATCGATGAGATTCTTTATTAGCGATGTAATTAAAAAATATAATATGCATTCCATGCAAATTATTATTTATTTTTTTTTGCTCGCGAAAATCAAAACTCATAGGTGGGCCATGTAAAATCACACTGCAGGCTGCTTGTGGCCAGCAGGCCATATTTTGGACAGCCCTGCTGTAGACATGGTGAACAGCCCATGTGAAACATTCAAGCAGGCAGAATTCAGTGAACACAGTTCATTTTGGCAGGTCCTTAGAACATAAGAAGGTGAGAAATATGAAATAAGACTGGAAATGGGTTGGAGAAAGATTGTGGTGGGTTTTAAATACCAGGCTTAATAATTTGCGTTTTATCCTAAAAGCAGTAGAGAACCACTGAAGGTTTTGAGTAGGTTAAGTAATATGGTCACAGCTTTGAGTTGGGAATATTACTTTGCTAGTAATGTGAAAGATGAAATGGAAAGAGACTGAAAGTGTGGAAATCAACTGGGCAGCTGTTATAATAATTAACCCATTGATATAACTTAGTGTTTTTAGGTTCAAAGAAGTAAACAAAAGGACTAGATGATTAATCTCTTCTACCTGGTTTACCTCCTAACATTTAGCAGCGAATGCTTACCTAAATGAGTAATTTTGTATGTGTCTACATGTGTGTATGTAAATCAGCATCCACACTGGGAAAGAAAAAAAAGTTCACACACTAAACTTACATGCCCAGATTAGACTTATTGAAAAATACTCCTTATAGATGATGGGGGCCTAGAAGGACAAATATTGGGAGATATTGCAAGTCTGTATCTTTCTGTGAGCCTCCACAAGTCATTGGAGGGTGACTGCCTGAGATACTAGATCAGTTTGTGGAGAACGTGGCACCATGACATTCCACTCGTGTTTGTGTCTTTGTATGAGTTTGGAAATGTACTACCTCTTATTGATTACTTCTTTTACAAATTTGTTTTTAAATGCTTTTCTTTAATGTGTAAAATTCTGTACTTAACAAACACTAAATGAAATAAGCATTTCCTTACCTACTATAGAACAGGAAAGGATTATATATGAAACAGTATCTGTTTTGTACACTTTGCTTTTCTTTTAAAGTATAGCATGTACATTTCAATGTACATTTCAATGTTGTTATGCTTATCTGTAATTCCTTCTGGCCTTTTTCTGTTCTCTCATTTGGGAGAGAGGAGAGAACTATAATCCTTTCTCTCCTTTCCTCCCCACCATTCTCCCTCCAAAAGAAAAAGAAACCCCTTGTAACAAATATGCATAGTCAAACAAAACAAATTCCCACACTGGCCATGTCCAAAAATGTGTTCTCATTCTACATTGCCTCTGGAATCTGTAATTTCTCTGTTAGGAAGTAGATAACATGCCTCATCACTGGTCCTATGGAATCATGGTCGTTACAATGATCAAAGTTCTCAAGTCTTCCAAAGTTCTTTTTTCCCCCTTTACCTTATTATAATATAAATTATTCTCCTGGTTCTGCTCATTTTACTCTGTATCAACTCATACAAGTCTTCCCAAGTTTCTCTGAAATAGTCTCTTTTGTCATTTCTTATACTACAATAACATTCCATTTAAGTTCATATACCATAATTTGTTGAGCCATTTTCTCCAATTAATAAGTACCTCTTAGATTTCAGTTCTTTGCCCCCACAAAAAAAAAGAGCTGCTATGAGTATTTTTGTACATATAGGGCCTTTCCCATCTTCTTTGATCTCTTTGTGGCAGAGGTGTAGTAGTGGTATGGCTGGGTTGCACAGTTCAGTGACTTTTATAGTTCCAAAATGCTTTCCTGAAGAGTTGGACCAATTCATCACCCTTCCTAATCATTTCTTACAATTCCAAGCTTCTTTCAAAACTCAATCAAATACTACCTCAGGAAGGGGAAAGGAAAGAGAGAGGTAGGGAGAGAATTTGGAACTCAAAATTTTAAGAAGCGAATGTTAAAAATTGTTTTCACGTGTAATTGAGGGGAAAATAAAATATTTTTTAAAAACTCAATCAAATGCCACTTCCTAAACAAAGCCTTTCCTCATCACCCTAACTCTTAGAGCCTCTCACATCTGAAATTCCTTTGTATGCTTTGTTATATACTTTGTATTGATTTTTATCAGTGGAAATGACATTAAAGATGAGGCATTGCCATCTGCTTTGCCATGTCACCCTAAGGACCATGGGAGTTTTCCATCTGACTTCCAGCTGAAATTTTCTACATGGGTCTCCCCCATTGGCATGCGAGCCCCTTGAGAGGAGAGAACATGTTGTTCCCTTTTGCAGAATGTAAGTTTGCTGAGGGTCTGTTTTACATTTGTCTTTGTGTCTCCTGAACTCAGCAGAATGCTCCTTGTCTATAATAGGAAGAATACTCAGAGGGCACCCAGTCACTGTCCTCATTTTATATTAAGAGTAATCCGAGACCTGTGAAGGTTCAACCATTTTCCCAAGGTCACACAAGCGGTAAGCGCCAGAGGCAAGATTGGAGCCCAGGTTTCTCTGAACCAATGCTCTTTCCATACTAGGTAATGTGGAAGCTTAATAAATACTTATTGAATGAATCAATGACTGAATCAAACAAGAGACTGAATGAATGAGCGTCCTTCCCATTCTGGCCTGGCCTTCCTCTCAATCTATGTTGGTGAGCTTTGTAATACAGATAAAAATGACAAAAATCAATGAATAGTTTCCTCCCCCAAATCTCTTATAGAGGTCTTCTTTCCATATCATTATCCTCTTTAATATCTGGAGTTAAGAAGATTTGTAGTGCATTGCCCCACAACTACATTTTCTTGACTGCTGGTCTCTGCCAAAGCCTTAATGTTTGCTAACATAGCTTCTTGGTACAAATCTATCAGGTCCACTTATGCATGCATACACTATAAATTATACATAGACATGAGTGTTTTTCCTTCTATAAAACCATCCTTCTGATATTTTGATTACCTTATATAAACTGGGCAAACTGCCTTGCAGAATATAGATGAGAGTTTCATCTTGTAAAAATAATAGCTTTTTATATAGGAAAGCCCCCGAGATTTCAGCAAAAGGGTATTTTATTATACCTAGTGCTGGGCACAATAAAAGGCAGTTATTTGGTTTATACCTCCTGTAAAGTCCTGGACAGGACAAAGACTCAGAGTCCAAATTGCCTCCAAATGCCAATTTCTTGCTATAAACAGCCCAAGATGTGTGCCTCCGATCAGGGCAAAGGAATTCATTTTGATGTACAACTTTGATTTTGAACTATTGAAATGGTCCTGGCACCACATCATACAGTACAGTTTCCCACCTGGGTTCTAGCTCCAGCTCTTCCTCTTAGCTGTGTGACTTTAGCCAAGTTACCTCATTTTTCTGGCCTCAGTTTTCTGAATGGGTGGATCTAGGTGGCCTTTAAAATCCAATCCAGGTCCTAAATTCCATGATTCCACGTCGCCATCATCATAGCTGTAAAGAGCAGTCCATCTCTCTTGAGCAATCTTCCAAGGTAGAATTTTTAGGCCGTTGGATCCTACGTATTCTTTGCCTAAATTCTGTGGAATCCAATTTCCTTATTAAAAAGGGAACTATAAACATCATTCTTAGCCCAGCTTTCCCCTCCTAATCAATCATGAATTCTTTTTTTTTAACAACATATGTTTTATTTTATTTTATTGGAGGAGGAAGGCAGGGCAATTGGGGTTAAGTGACTTGCCCAAAGTCACACAGCTAGTGTGTCAAGTGTCTGAGGCTGGATTTGAACTCAGGTCCTCCTGACTCTGGGGCTGGTGCTCTACTCATTGCGCCACCTAGCTGCCCCAATCGTGAATTCTAAAATGGCTTGCACACTTACCTTCCAAAGTTCCCATCGTTCCTACTTCTGCAATCAGTTCTCTTAGTTAAAAACAGATCGAGGATAGCAACTCCCCTCATTGCTTCCTCTTAGAAAAATAAAATTATTCTAACTCAAATGAAAACATTTACCATCTTTTAAAGGAAAAGGATTCATCATATGTCTGGATAACCAAAGTCCCCCACTACTACGATATCATTCCAATATGCTAACTTCTGCTGTATTTCCCAATTTCATTACCAATTTCTTTCTTGTGGCCGTATTGTTTGTAGTATATACTCCCACAACACTATCACTTTGTTTTTTCTCCCTAGACTGACATTCATCCAAATATTCTCTGTCACATATGTTCTTCTCTTTTCATATAATCCCCACAGGAATCTATCTTCCTAGTAAACAATGTGTTTCCCTCAACCCTTTTATCTAATCTGTTCTTTCCAATAAGGCATATCCTTCCATTACTATATTCTCATCATGAATCATATATTATTAAATCTCAGTGGTACCTATGTAATCAAAATGATTTCCTTTTATAAGATCTGTAGTATATTTTATTACTTACAATTGTATATAAATGTCATAGGCCATGCGTATAAATAGTTTTCCTATTCTTGGAAATTGTTGTCTATGGGTTATTTATCCTTTCTAGTGATATTCTTCTTCCTATGGTATAGCTTTTACTACCTGTCATAACTACTTTAGTACATTTATGAGGGCACTTTCTCCCTCCTACTCCATTTTAAAATTTAAAGTCATCTTGATTGTATCCCTAAGTCTCTAGACAATATTTTTACCAACTTTCTTTAGATACTTTCCACCTCTGGTCAGAAGTCTGTCAGTCCTTTATTTCAAGCTTTGTTCTAGGAATCCAAATCCCATTTTTAGTCACCATCTTCTTTTCATACTTTCCTATATTTTCTGAAGCCTGTACCTTCACGATGATGAAAATAACACCTTTTCCTCTATGGCAGGGGTTCATAACCTAGGGTTCATGACTTTGGTTTTTTAAAAAAATGGTAATTGTATTTCAAAATAATTGGTTTCCTTTGAAATCCTAACTATTTTATTTTGTGTATTTAAAATTATTACCCTGGGAAGGGGTCTGCAGGCTTCCCCAGACTGTCAAAGGTGTACAGGACACACACAAAAAGGTTAAGAATCTCTGCTCTAAGGTCTCAATTTCTTACTCAGGACTTAATTTTTAGGAATAATAGTAACAGTAGTTTCCATTTCTATGGTGCTTTAACATTTGCAAAACGCTTTAATCACAAAAACCATATCAGTTAGGTAGAAGAAATGTTATTACTCTTATTTTTATAAATGAGGAAGTTGAGGTCCAAAGAAGTGATTGGATTAGGTCTGTCAGTTTTATTTGTCCTGTACATGAAACACCAGAACCAAGTACTGATTATTGTGTCTCTCAAGTCTTAGGAGGCGTCTTATACCAGATATACGCCTCAGGAAAATAGTATGTCTCCCAGTTATTCGTGTTAGGGCAATATTTGTTCCCTTCAGTGTCCTTCAGCAAGGAGTTACAACAACCATGATTTATTTTACAGAATCATGGAATCTTAGAGTTAAAAGGAACTTCAGAGACCACATCTCTCTCCAGATTTACCAGTGATTCCCTAATTGCCAAATCTAATGGGCCAATTTTTAACCTTCTTGACCTCTCTGCAGCCTTTGACACTGTTGGTCACCATCTTCTCCTTGAAATTCTCCTCTCTAGCAACATTGCTGTTTTTGATACTCCTCCCACCTGTCTGATCATTCTTTCTCTGTCTCTTTTGCTAGAGCTTCATCTAGTTTGTGCTTGCTAACCATGAGCATCCCCCAAGGCTCTGTCCTGGGCTCTCTTATCTTCTCCTACTATATTATTTCTCTTGGTGATTTCATCAGCTCCCATGGATTCAATTATAACCTCTATTCTGATGATTCTCAGATTTATTTACCTTGCCTTAATTTCTTTCCTGACTTCTAGTCTTGTATCCACAACTGCCTATTGGACATGTCAAACAGGAAGTCTCATAGACATCTTAAACTCAACATGTCCAAAACTGAACTCATTCTCTTCCCCTTACCCCTCCCCACTCCACCCCACCCCCAAGCCCTTCTCTTTTCCTTACTTCCCTATTACTGTAGAGGGCACCACCTAAGTGTGGTCCTTGGCTCCTCTCTCTTTCTCATCCTCCATTTTCAATCATTTGCAAAGTCCTATCAATTGTGCTTTTGTGACATCTCTCATATACCCACTTCTTTCCTCTGCTACTGCCAATCTATCATTACCTTATACCTAGACTATTGCAATCACTTGCTAGTTTGTCTCCTTGTCCCAATTTTTCTATTCCTTTCAAATACACAAAGTTATTGTGTAAATTTCTTTTTTCCCTTTTCTTTCTCCCCCCCCTCACCATGGCTACCATTAGATACAAATAGGGGTGTGTGTGTGTGTATGTATGTGTGTGTATGTGTGTGTGTAAAATTATTCTATACATACTTCTATTTATCAGTTCTCTAGAGGCAGATAGAATCCTTTTTTTTCTATATGTCCTTTATAGTTAATTTGGGTATTTACAGTAGACAAAATAACTTATTTGCTCAAAGTAGTTCTTAAAACAATATTGCTGTTACTGTATACAATGGTCTCTTGGTTCTGCTCATTTCACTCTTCATTATTTCATGCAAATCTTTCCATGTTTTTCTAAGATCATTGAGCTCATCATTTCTTATACCACAATAGTATTCCATCACAATCATATACCACAACTTGTTTAGCTATTCCCCAATTAATGGACATCCCTGCAATTTTGAATTGTTTGCTACCACAAAGAGAGTTTCTGTAAATATTTTAGAACATACATGTTTTTTCCCTTTTCCCTGATCATCTTCAGAAATAGACCAAGTAGGTATAGGTAGTTTAATAACTCTTTGGGCATAATTCCAGATTGCTTTCCAAAATGGTTGCATCATTTTACAATTCCACAAACAATGAATTAGTGTCCCAATTTTTCCACATCCCCTCCAACATTTGTCATTTTCCCCTTCTATCATTTTAGCCAATCTGGTAGGTGTAAAATGATATCTCAAGATTGCTTTAGCCTGTATATCTCTAATCAGTAATGATTTAGAACCCATTTTATATGACCACAAGCTATATTGATTTCTTCATTGGAAAACTGCCTATTCATATCCTTTTGCCATTTATCAATTGGAGAATGACTTGTATTCTTACAGATTTGACAAAGTTCTTTATATATTTTAGATATGAGGCCTTTATCGGATAAACTGTCTATAATTTCCCTTCCCCCCCCCCCCAATCTTCTGCTTTCCCTCTTAACTTGGCTATATTTCCTTTGTTCATTCAAGGGACATTTCATTCTCCCTACATATCAGAGATACAGAGGCACCCCTTCTGCTAAAAACAAAAAACGAAAACAAAACATGCACATATAATTTTTACTTTACATTGGCTAAAACACAAACAAAGCAGACTCTCTTCAGGTCACCAGAATATTCTCCTTGCCCTCTATACTTGTTGGAAAATCTTTAGTATTCTGTGGTTTTTACTGATTACATTTGCAGAGTTCCACAACTCCTTCCAATTCTCTATTTTCCTCCAAGGAAGGAAAAGAGAGAGAAAAGAGAGGAAGGAAGAAAAAAGGAAGGGAGGAAGCAAGCAAGGAAGGAAAGAAGGAATAAAGGAAAAGAGGGAGGGAAGAAGAAATGGTGGAGATTTGAATCTGGTCTCTTTTAGTCCACCTTAAATCCAGTGCTGATGGACAGCAACTTTTCTGTACAACCAATGACAGTGTTACTATTATAGCACACATTCTCAGAGGATACAGGGTTATCACTGACCTTATATAGCTATTAACACCGAAGAAGTCCTGGGAATCACTAATCACCCTGAATACAAAGCAACTGCAATTGCTATTTGAACAAAACAGACAGTAACTTTGTCCAGAACAGGGGGCTGTGCATGATTGGAATTGAAGTATTTGTTGGCATTCTTGGTACAGATGTCTATGCTGCTCTTGAAGCAATTTTGTTTATCGCCCTACAGAATATGCTGAGCACAGCTATCTTATATTGCGGTCTAAAAGTGCATCTTACCTTGTAGAATGGCAGTAATGCCATTTAGGGTTCAATTGGCTGTTATAAAATGCTTTTAACAACTAAAATTCAATAATGACCACCATGGTAGCAACAATAATGATAAGTCATTATAATCATTGTCATTATTACTCCTAATAAAACCAAGATAATTAGTACATTCAGTGACTTTTCAGAGTATAGCACTTTTTCTCACAGTTTCAAATCCTTCTATTCAATAGAACACGTTTCTTAAACATCTCCTGTACACCCAATACTATGCTAGGGCCTGTGGAGAATAAGAGAAAAGTAGAATGTAAACTCTTTGAGGGTAGGGAGAGTTTCACTTTTGTCTTACATCCTCTGATCTAGCGCTATGCCTAACACAAAATAGGCACTTCAATGCTTATTGAATGAATGAAACTTCTTGTCTTATTGGGGACATCAGAGAAATGAAACAACTTGGAGAAAAAATTGAAGACACTATATACTCAAGGACCCAATGGGATATAATTTGGTTCTGCTGTGTATGCTTATGTCTTAATAGAGTCAGAAATGTCAGACAATCCTGTATAATATGAGTTAAAAGCTAGAGACACTTGTTCCTCTGCCTCCATTTATCTTGGAAGCTAACCATTGAAGAGCCCTGTTACACAATCTAAAAAATACAACCAAAGCTATCTTTGAAGCTTAGCAATACTGCTTAGAGGTGGCACAGGGAGCCCTGTAGCCTTCAGACAGATCACGAATCTGAAGCTTATACAAAGGACATGAAAAAGTTTAAAACATCCAGTATGGCTATTCCTTTTCACGTGACTCTCAGCTTCAGCACATTTCCAGTGCTTATAACAGCAGGACTGCCTCCTTGTCCCCACACTTCTCTGACAGTAGCTATTTAACCTCCACCTGCAGGCAAGACTTCAGAGCAGATCTCAGGACTAGTTTAGTCCCTATGTAGCCCAGGAAGATGTGGGGATCCTTTAATTCAGACTTAGAGTGGGAAGGAACTTCAGAGCACATCTGATCTAACTCAGGTCCATACCTTCCACAATGTCCCCAACAGATGATCCTCTTCCATTTGAAGATTTCTAGTGAAGGGAAACTCACTACCCATCCTTCGAGGTATAAGTATATGCAGAAGGCAAGTTTTATATCAGGTCAACCATATTGAGGTCATAGGCTGACCTTGCATCGCAGTACCAGTATATAGATACTCTTATAATCAAGTCCTTGTTATGATATTTCAACCCATACGTCATCTGCTTTGTGGGTGGTATCCTACCTTATTCTTGCAGGTCTTCCCAGGACTAGAACCCCATGCCTTTTACCTGATACCCAGCTATCAGAAACTAAACTCCATCTGCTGATGGGGTAGTATGCCTGCTGCCCAGCTACCCAGAGGTGTTCAAGCAGAAGCTGGGTAATCATTTGTCAGGGAAGATGTCAAGGGGACTTATCTTTCAGGTAAGGCTTGGAGAACATCGCTAATTCACGCCGTGACATTGGACAAGTCTTTTTACCTCTCTGAACCCATTTTTCCAACAGTAAAAATTGAGTTTGTTCAATCTCTAAAGTCCCTTTTGTTATATTCCATGATTCTGTGGCACACAGATATCAGATAAAGCTTACTAGATAGGGTAAGACTTAAACTGGTTGTTGAAGGCTAGATTGAGTTTGTAGAAGAAAAGAAGAATGGAAAGAAAATTTCAGGAAAAGGAAGAGTATGAAGAGGTGGGAATGAGCCTGATCTGGTTGAAAATGGAGAAACTGCTTTTACAGAATTGGAACTTCTGTGTTGGGAGATAAGGCTGGATAGCCATCTGGCGGCAGACGGTAAAAGATCATATTATAAATCAGAAAAAATGCGGCTCGCTTACGTCTAACAGCAGCAATCAGGCATCTCAACACCTGGGCCTAGGAAAATTTGCCAACCCTCTGGTTTCCCATTTTACATAGTTAAGTGCACATCGCACTTAAGGGTTTTGTTAACAGTGCTCAGCATCGCCCTGCTGTCCAAGGACAGGGTAACATCACATTGGGAAAGAAACAGACAGGAGGCTGATGCTCCATCTCACAGGTGTAGTTGTTGCCCAAGGAGCCCACAAAATTTGGGTGGGAGCCCAGAGATGGGACACTGAAAAGAGTCCTGGATTAGAGGCAAAGAACCTGCTCAGAGGTCACTTACCTCTGGTAAGTCACTTATCCCCTTCAGACCTCACTCAATTCCCTCCCTGTAAAAGAGGGGAGTTGAACAAGAGTTTCCCTAAAGTCCCCTCCCGCTATAAATCCAATAATCCTATCAGCAATAAATTTCATGCAAAATATCCAGACATTTCCAGGGTGAAAAGTAGGAGGTTTTACTATGTCTATTTTGTCAAGCAGTTCTTAACCTTTTTTGAATATGAGAACTACTTTTTAGCATCAAGAAATTACATGACTTCTGTGAAACAGTGGTTTATACTGTTGGTATCTGTTGACTGAAAAAATCCATGACAAAAAGCTAACATGAATTCAGTAATACTTTGCAGCGCCAGTGCAGTACCCACAGCAGCTGCAGCTACTATGAATATGCCGGGGTAGTTCTGAATCACAAAATATAACAGACTCTCTTCCTGGAAGACAGAACCAAAACATTTATTTAAACACCAGAAAGCCAAATCTCAACACCAGAAAGCCAAATCCATAACAGCAAAAAAAAAAAAAAAAAGAAATCAAGTCTTACCTCTATTAGGGCTTCCCCACAAACAAAGGCAAAATCACC
>CM053622.1:311594660-311612012 GCA_028646595.1 Phalanger gymnotis | reverse complement strand
CCAAGCTGCAACTCCCATTATCTCTCTTCCAGCTCTGACTGCTCTGTCTCACTTCCTGCTCCACCCCTTCCTAATCTACCCTTTTGGTAAGCTCTTCCCACCACAGGCCCATGTGAGTCAGACTCATGGTGACTCAGGCAGGTCACATGGGCCTATTAATGGATGGGAAAGATCTTCCCATTGTATTAACAATACATTAATAATATACACTTTTCAATAAAATTGTCTTTCATTAATAATTATAGTATCCATATATATTTGAAAAAATGCAATGTGCGGATGTGAGACATTATTTATTCCAAGCTACAGAAGATAAACTGAATACTAATGGATTCTCTTGTAGATTTGAGGATTGTTTCTAAAATCTCTATAGTCCCCAGGAGATGGCGCCCCATGAAATGAGAACCGTTATTCTAGCATGTTTAATGTACTCAATACCATTTACTGTCATTCTTGATTGTCATAATGAGAGGCAGCACTGTAATAGGCAGTGTTGACCTTGGGGTCAGGAGAAATGGGGTTGAATCCTGCCTCAGACACTAGCTGTATGACCATGAGCAAGTCTCCTCTAGGACTTTTAATTTTCTCATTTGTGAAATGGGAATAAAAACACATAGATGTAGTCTAAGAATGAGACTAGACACTGAAGAACCAATCTCTCATCCTCTAGGAGTATCTTGGTTCTGGTTCATTAACTGGTGGAGCTGTGAAGGAGGAAGTGGACCTTGCCAGAACATGCTACAAAATCAGAATACAGTCAGAGTTTATTCCTGAATTAAAAATGAGGAGAGCATAGCTGAGGTATCAGAGGGTCTATTTCTCTGGATCAAATAGAATTCATTTGGTCTTCCTCTTGCCTGGCTCTTCCTTTTGGGCTGCTGAAGGGATGTAGCCTTGGAATGCTTGGGAAGCACCTAGATCTGCAGAAGAAAAATAATTTACTACTGGTGGTGATGGGAAAATCCTGTAACCTACAATGATTTTGCAAAGTATTCCATCAGAAGACAGATAGAGTGAGGCATGAATTTACGGCAATTAAAAAAGAAACTAATCATTTCACAGGAAAAGTCACAAATCAGTATTAAGGACAAAGTCTGGAGCCAACTATAGGAGAGATTTATGGGCAGCACAGAGGCAGGGAAGAAATAGTTTTGATCAAAAGAGCTTTACTAACAATGCAAAATAACAGGAAGACTTTATTGCCAAGGAGAAAGTAGATGGCTATGAACATGGAAATAATCCCTGAAGCTCAAGCTCATGGAAGAATAACTATCCCTCACCCTATATCAATAATTAAAGAGCAAAGAAGGGACATGATCATTGTGTCAGATCCTGAAAAAATGGGAAGTAGGCGAGTTTATCTTTGGTATCTTTCCACCTCCACCATTTTTCATTGTCTCTTTTCCATCTCACCAGCAAAGTCTAGTGCACTGATGTTACCCATGCCTCAAGGCTCCTCTGGGCTCTTACTTCGTTCTAGTCCAAACTCCTCTCCCCAGGAAGTACCCTGAGCTTTCTGATTACTCTACCCTCATCTCCACCAATGCTAATGGGCTCCTTATTTCATTAACACAAGACACTGCTCTCTGCTAGCTCTCGCACTTTAAAATGGTATGATGAAAGACTCAATAAATCAACCAATCAACAAGCATTTATTTAAGCACCTATGCTATGTTAGGCAATGGTGCTAGGTACTGGAGACAAAAAGATTTAAAAAAAACAATGAAACAATTTTTACTCTCAATGAATTTATCTTCATTTGAGGGAGACAACATGTACACAAAAAAGTATATACAAAATAACTATTTACAGAATGATACAAAATAAATGCACAGTAGTTAAATGTCTGTCAGTTCTGGGAGGAAGGGCACTAGCAGCTCGGAGAAACAGGAAATGCTTCATGAAAAAGGTTGTGCTTAAGCTCCACCTTAAAAGAAGTGAGGGATTCAGAGAGGTGGACCTGAAAAGGAGAGTACATTTCAGGTATAAGGGGGCACCCAGAGATGGGGTACTATATTTGATCCTGTAGGAGATGGGAAAACAGGGAAGCCAATAGGCAGAGAGGAGGAGAGAGAGCATTCTAAGCTTGTGGGGACAAAGCTATATACAGATAGAAGCAGAGATGTACCTTTATCTCTAAAAACATATATACTTCAATCCAGCAGCATTGGGCTTCTTGCTGTTCCTTCCAAATGGCTCCATATCCCAACTCTGCCTTTTCATGATCTCTCTCCTGCCTGGAATGCTCTCCCTTCTTACCTCCACCTCCTGGCTTCTCTGGCTTCCTTCAAGACTCACTTGAAATCCCATCTTCTGCAAGAGGCCTTTCCTGGTTTCTCTCTACTTTTCCCTCCACCTCCCCGACCCCAATGCCTTCCTTCTGAGATCACCTCCCATTTATGCTATACACACACACACACACACATATACAGAGGTATCTTATACATACAGAGTTGTTATATATGTTGTCTATATATTATATTAAAAAACTTCATATGTATGTATGTCTATGTACATACATATTTGTGTGTATATATGTATGTATAGATATGCATACACATGCATATAGGTAGCTAGGTCTTATTTATCGTGGATAAAGCACCAGGCCTGATATCAAAAAGACTCATCTTCTTGAGTTCAAATCTGGCCTCACTAGCTGCGTGCAAGTCACTTAATCCTATTTGCCTCAGTTTCTTCATCTGTAAAATGAGCTGGAGAAGGAAATGGCAAATCACTCCAGTATCTTTGCCAAGAAAATCACAAGTGGGGTCACCAAGAATTGAATGCAACTGAAATAACTGAACAACAACAAAAAAACTCCCCAGGGATTCTAGGGATTAAGATCTGAAAGACTGTCTAGTGGAATAATTTATTAGCCAGTGCCACACTGAGATGTGGACAGTATGTGCGTCTATATGCATATTCTTAGACACACATATGCCTTCAGCTTATCCATTTAAGCAATTTATACTCATGTTTTGTTAGTAACCACATTCTTTAGTTCCTAGGACCCCTGAAAAATCAATTATTACAGTCAATACTCTGACATTTAGTAAATAAACATTTAGTAAGCTATTTTCCTGGGACCATCTTTGGCGTTAGGAATACAAAGACAAAGTAATACTGTTTGTGAGCTCCTTGAGCCCCTGGCTCCCTGGAGGTTACCATGTTAATGATGAATTTAGTGTAGACAGCTGATAGGATTAGGCTACTGCAGCTCAGCAATCTCAAATGATCTGCCACCCTCAGCCACCCCAGTAGCAGGCATTACAGGCATGCGCCACGATGCCTGGCTAGTGAAACCAGGAATTTTAAGAGGCACAGGGGGATAATGAGTATATTCCAGCCATGGGATATATTCTATGCAAAAGCACAGAGATGAGAGATAGAGTAGTGTATGAGAAGCAAGATCAGTTAGCCTGAACTATAGAAAGTGTAGGTGTGTGCATACACACATACACATATATGTAGCAATATAATTCATATATGGACATGCACACACATATAACACACACACACACACACACATATAGAATTAGGCTGAAAAGTACATTGTAACCAGGCTCTTAAGGACTTTAAATGTTAAACTGAGGAATCTCTATTTGATCCTAGAAACAACAGGGAGCTAATGGAGTTTATTGAGCAGGAAAATTAAATGGTTAGTAGACTACTTGAGGAAAATCACTTTGGTAGTTTGGAGAGAATGAACTGGAGAGGAGAGAGGCTTGAGGCAGGCTATCCCCAAAGGTCTGTCCTTGGTCCTCTTCTTTTCTCCCTCTCTACTATCTTATTTGGTGATCTTACCAGCTCCCATGAGTTCAATTATCATCTCCATATGATTCTCAGATTCATTTATCCAGCCTTAACCTCCCTCCTGGACTCCAGTAGCACATCACCAATTGCCAATTGAACGTCTTGAATTAGATGACATCTCAAACTCAAACAACTCATCTTACACTGCTTCCCCACCCCCAAACTCTACCCTCTTCCCAGCTTCTCTCTTACTGTTGAGCGCACCACCATCCTACCAGTTACTCAGGCTCACAACTTCATCCTCAATTCTTCCCTCAAACTCATTCCCCCTATCCAATGTTCCCAGGTTCCATCTACAAAGCATCTCTTGTGTAAGTCTTCTCTCTAGTCACATGGCCTGGTGAAGACCTTCATCACTGCAAACCTGCTGGTTGGTTTCTCTGCTTTAAATCTCTCACCGCTCTAGTCCATCCTCTACTCAGGTGCTAAAGGGATCTTCCTAACATGTTGATCTCAATCAACTCCAGGGGCTATTAGCTTTTTTTGTTTTTGTTGTTGAGTCGTATCAGTTGTGTCTGACTCTCTGTGACCCCATTTAGGGTTTTCTTGGCAAAGCTACTGGAGTGGTTTGCCATTTCCTTCTCCAGCTTATTTTACAGGTGAGGAAACTGAGGCAAACAGGGTTATAAATGGCTTTCCCAGGGTTACACAGCTAGTAAGTGTCTGAAGCTGGATTTGAAATCAGGTCTTCCTGACTCCAAGCCTTGCAATCTGCTCATTGCAGCACCTAGGGACCTCTCCCCCCACCCCCACCCATTACCTTCAGGATCAAATATAAAATCGTCTACTTGGCTTCCAAAGTGCTTCATAACCTGGCCCCTTCCTACCTTTCCCATCTTCTTATACTTTACTTCCATCCAGTCTTGCAACACTGGCTTTCTTGTTGTTCATTGCAAATGACTCCCCATCTCCCAACTGTGCCTTTTTTACTGGCTGTCTCTTCTGCCTGGAATGTCCTTCCTTCTCACCTGCACTTCCCGGCTTCCTTCAAGGCTCAGCTGACATATTTTTGTCTTTCTTTGTAACCTCAGTGCTCAGCACAGCACCTAGTACACAGTAAGCGCATAATAAATGCTTGTTGACTGACTAACCAATTTAAAGTGTAAGTTGTGCCCTATCAAATGGGATAGTCCCAGAATTCATGGATGTCTGTCTAGGAGTGTGTGAGCACCATAGCATATTTTGTCATTTTAGAGATGGAGGAGCGGTAGTGGCCTGATCTGGGGATTCGCCCAACTCACTTAATGGAGGAAAGTCAAGAGCCAGATGGTAGAGGCAGCACAGCTTTGACACCGCCTGTGTGTGTGACCTTCAGCAAGACACTTCTCAGAACGTTGGTTCTCTGCCAAATGAAAGGGTTAGAGGCAGCGTGCTGTAGTGGCTAGGCTGGAAACCAGGAAGATTTGGGTTCAAATCCCAATTGTGATGCTGTGAGACTTCTAACAAGTCATCTCTCTCTGAGCGTTAAGATCATGGGACCGTAAGAGTTAGAACTGAAGAGGATCTTAGAGACCATCTAGTTCAAGTCCCTAATTTGACAGTTGAGGAGAGCAAGGGCCAGAGAAACATATTATTTACCTAAAGTCACAAAGTAACTGGCAGTACATTTTCCACCATATCATCCCACCTCTTTAAGCAAAATACTAAGACTATAAATTAAAGGCTAGGTGAGTCCACCTATGACTGGTGAATCAATGTTAATTACTATTAGGCATCTGGGTGTACAATGGATAGAGTTTGGGAACTGAAGTCAGGAACACCTGAGTTCAAATACTACCTTTGACACTCACTAGCTTTGTGACCCTGGGCAAGTCACTTAACCTCTGTCAGCCTGGGTTTCCTTCTCTGTAAAGTGGGGAATTATCTGCAGTATAACATTCTCAAGGTTCATCTTCCTTTTAGTACCAAGGATTAAGGAGAGAAACATCCAATCAAATATATATTTATTAAGCACTTTCCATATGCCAGGTACTAAGCTAAGTACTGAGGATACAATGAATAAAAAGATAGTCCCTCTCCTCAAGGAGCTAACGATCTAACAGGGAAGGAGGAATAGGTAGGGGTAGGGAGCACAACAAAGAGATACCTCTATCAAGGCTGGAGTTATCAGCATGGTCATGAGGTTAACATGGGAGGGTTATCTTGTTATGGAGTTGAAACCAGGCACAGCAGCAGATCCTTTGCTTCAGTCTTCCTGGGAAGACCATCTAAAGGGCAATCTGGGCCTCTCTGTTTGGTTTTCAAAAAAAAAAAACAAACGAAAGCTACAGTATATGAAAGTGATGGAATACTACTGAGCTTTGGAAAATGATGAAAGGAATGGTTCCAGAGAAACCTGGGAAGAATCATATGAACAAAATCAGAGTGAAGTGAACAGAACCGGAAGAATATATAATAACAACAAGACAGTAAACAAACAGCTTTGAAAGAACTTCTAGGGGACGCATGATGAAACATGCTCCCCACCTCCTGACAAGAGAGGTAAAAGGACTCAGAGTACAGAATGAGACAGGAACACATTTATATGTTGGATATAGCTATGGAAATTTGTTTGCTTGATTATAAATATTTGTAACTGGTGTTTTGCTTTTCTTTCATTCTCAATTGAGGGTGGGGTGGAGTAGGATGGGGTGAGGTTCCTGGTGGGAAGGTGGATTTTTGCTGATTGAAAAAAACACGTAATGGAAAAATTCCAGCCTGTAATGTAAAATTTTCCAAACTGGGTGAGAATATTGGTATTTTTTTAAGCTGATATTTTGAAAATGCAGCTGTGTGGGATCATCACTCTAATCTACACTTTATGTGAACATAGGATTTGGGAGCTCAGATCATTAATTCTGGACAATTTGCATCATGAGGCTGATGTTCCTGTTCCCATTGAAATGGGCTTTTACATCTCCAGCCTATATTCGTGTGCTGGGCCAAGCAGGTCTACCTCTGTTTTACATTCAACCGGTGCCCATCTCACAACACCTGTACTGTCATGCAAATTGGTCCACAGCAATGAATCTGTTGGGAGCCTCAAACACCATGGAGATGATCTCAGCCATGGATTTTTCCATTCCATCTCAGTCTTAGATCTCCTGAACTTCTGTGGAGGACTGATTCTTTGCACAGGTGACCATCATCAGCTAAGAAAGACCTTGCTTCCCATAAATGTCCCAGTCCCGAACAACTGATCCTGACAGGATATCTGAAATTCCCCCCAAATTCAATTCCCTAAGTGAGCTAAGCATCTTATTCAAATACTATCCTAGTATTTGATACTATGATCCAATAGGATTTAATGTCAGAAGAGATTTTAGAGAAGATCTAATCCACCCCCCTCATTTTGCAGATGAGATAAGGGAAACCCAGAGAAAGTAAATGACTGGCCTAAGGTCTCACGGTACTGAAGCTAAGAGAGTTAAGTGTCCTAACTTGCCCAGGGTCTTGTACCTAGTAAACGTAGAGGTTGGATTTGAACTCAGGTCTTCCTCACTTGAGTCTATACCACTCTATCCATTGTAACACCCAGTTACCTTAAAAGTAATTACTAGTTGTCAAGCCAAAACTTAAACTTAGTGCTTCTAAAACCAGTGCTCCTTCCATTATATCATGCATTTTCCAGGTGGGGCAACACACTAAACTAGCTTCAGCCCTTCATATTTTTGTTCAGCTGTTTCAGTTGTGTCTGACTCTAAGGATACTGGAGTGGTTTGCGAATTCTTTTTCGAGATCATTTCACAGATGGGAAAACTGAGGCATACAGGGTTAAGTGACTTGCCCAGGATCACAGAGGTAGTATCTGAGGCTGGATTTGAACAGAGATCTCCCTGACACCAAGCCCGGGCTCTATCCACTGCACCACCTAGCTGTCCCTAATTTTGAATTAGGTACGTGCTAATTGTTGTTATTGATACTGACCTGGTTCTGAAATTTTCAGCAACTCTTACTCACTTATCCTTTCCACCACACTGTGGAACAACTGGTCAACAGTGGTTGGGATATTTTGTCCTTAGTCATCTGGTAAGCATCCTCTTTTAATGATAATCATTTTGGGGGTTGGAGGGAGGAAATTTTCATCTGAGCCTCTTAAAGAAACCATGGTTGGGGAGGGAAGAGGGGAGAGAATTTGGAACTCAAAGTTCTAAAAGTGGATGCTCAAAAAAAGTTGTTTTTGCATGCAGCTGGGAAATAAGATATACAGGCAATGGGGTATAGAAATCTATCTTGCCCTACAAGAAAGTAAGGAGAAACGGGATGGGGGGGGAGTGAGGTGACAGAAGACAGGGCTGACAGGGGATTAGGGCAATCAGAATTTATGCCATCTTGGAGTGGGGGGGTAGAAATGGGGAGAAAATTTATAACTCAAAATCTTGCAGAAATCAATGTGAAAACTAAAAATATTAAATAGTAAAATATGAAAAAAATTAAAGATACTTAGGAAGGGAAAATCACAGGGCAGGTAACAAAAAAGAGACCATGGTTAAGAGATTTCTAATTTTTGTGTTCTCTAGAACACATGCATATGGTATATAGGCCAGAACCTGGGAATGTGATCTTGAGTCTCAGAGAATGTAAACTACCTTCAGTAATTGTAAACAGCAAAAGAAGCCCCAACTATCCTATGGGAAAAACTTGCACATGACCCTGGGCCATTCCTGGCAATTTGACTTCTATATTCTGTTTCTATATAATACTTGAACTGGCCTGGGGCTGGTGCAGGGATTTATGATATTACTTTGTTCTGCTGCCACCCAGGCCTCCTTCTTTCTTTGGTATCTCAGTATTCTCTCAGAGGACATGACACCCTACAATTGGCATAATTAGGGCAGAATAGATCTGCCTCCTTACAACATGACATCATCTTTCTACTCTCTCCTACTCCCACAGCTACCATATAGACAGATAGATGGATAGAAAGAAAGATAGACTGATGATAGGGTCTTTCATTGTCTGGAAAGGTATGGTCCTGTGAATCTTATGGTTTAAATATTAGTAGTAAGTCAGTTAACATTTATTAAGCACCTACTATGTTCCAGGCACTGTGCTAAGTTCTGGGGATACAAAAAGAAGCAAAAGGCAGACCCAGACCTCAAGGAGTCTACTATCTAATGGAGGAGACAACAAGCAAATATGTACAAAAAAGCTACACACTAGATTAATTGGAGATAATTAAAAGAGGGAAGGCACTATTGGTATGACTATTTTGGGCACCCAAAAAAATTTCAAAAAAGAATACACTCGCCCTTTTTATTTTTAGTTTACAACACTCGGTTCCACAAGTTTTGAGCTCCAAATTTTCTCTCCTTCTCTCTCCTCCCCCAAGACAGCAAGTAATCTGATATGGGTTCTACATATACCTTCACATGAAACTTATTTACACAATAGTCAAATTGTAAAGAAGAATTATAACCAATGGAATGAATCAGGAGAAAGAAACAAAACCAAAAAAGAAGGGAAAAAAAGAGAAAACAAATAGTTTGGCTCAATCTGCATGCAGACTCTGTAATTCTTACTCTGGATGTACATAGCCTTTTCCATCATGAGTCTTTTGGAGCTGTCTTTGAACCCTGCATTGATAAAAGGAGTCAAGTCTATCAAAGTTAGTCCTTGTGTATCTGGTAGCCCAGATACCATGTGTCTGTAATTGTGTATAATGTTCTCCTAGTTCTGCTCCCCTCACTCAGCATCAGATTACGTAGCTCTTTCCAGGTTATTATGAAGTCTGTCTGCTCCTCATTTATTATTCCACTTGCCCTTTGAGCAGAAACAATCTAAGCAGTCATTATAGTTTTGTCCTTTAATTTTATTGATGAAGAAGCTCATGGGATAGAGTTTGTTTTGACTATCCACAATGGAAAAGCAAAGTGGATGAAAATTGCTTAGATTATACCACGTAGCTGGACCATCAACCATGTAACTTGTCCTGGAACAGAGTAGAAGGAGATTCTGAGAAATTATGCAATGCTTTTAGTGATAGCAAATTCTTCCACACTGTGTAAAGTCTATGCTTTTAAAAGTAAAATTTTAAATCTGAAGTCAGTGGAAATGCTACTATTGCTTCTGAAAGGGTTTGCCCCACTTAGATTTCAGTCAAGTTAAAGGTCTCAAAATGGAAAAATAGAAGCATCAAAATAGAAAACAGAAGCCCTTTCATATATAAAGAGCAACACAACTCATTTGGTGTTCAAAGCCCTTCTCAAACTAGCTTCCCTCCAACTTTCCCCAGTCTTTTTAGATCTTACTTCCCTTTATTTCTCCTGTACTCTTTGATCCAGTGACACTGGCCTCATGACTGTCTCATGAACAAGACACATCTCTCAGCTCTGAGCATTTTCTTTAGCTATCCCCAATTCTTCAAATGCTCTTCCTTCTCTGCTCTTGACTACTGACCTTCCTGACTTCCTTGACATCCCAACTAAAATTTCCATCTTTTATTGGAAGCTTTCACAAAGCTCTTAATTCTAGTGCCTTTCTTCAGTTGTTTCCTATATAGGTTGCTTTCTTTTCTTATTGTCTCCGCCAATTAGATTGTAACTTCTTTGAGGGCAGGAACTAACTTTTACCTCTTTTTGTATCCCCAGTGCTTGGCATAATGCCTGACACAGAGTAGAAACTTAATAATATTGGTTGATTGATATAAATGAAGTACTTTACACCTTGGAGCAAAGATTTGATTATATAGGAATTATATACACATATGTATATATGTATGTGTATGTATAGATGTATACATCTATAGATGTATATACACATATAAACATGTATGCATATATGTATACATTGTATACACATACATATATTTATGCATACATATGTTTGTATGCATATATATGAATTAAATATGAAAAGGCTAGCAAACACTAGATTTGGCTCGAGGGCACAGATTGCCCCCATGACTTGGTCCCCAGCCACTCATCTGCAAAACCCCTACCAAGAATTTGGCAAGTAGAACTGGTTGATCACCATAAGTGAATGTGGGGTCTTTAACTAAGAGAAGCCACCTCTGAACCAGGAAGGATTGTCAAGTTGGAGAGACAAGACTTCTCCTACTTTCTGCTGGGCTGAGGTTCTGAGAGACTCAAGGAGAAGCAGTTGCTAATCCTAGGCTGGGCATTGTTAAAAAAAAATCATTGTAACACTGTAACTGAAAGAGTATCCTAGCATCCAACTGAGCCAGATGCTGGAGATGGTGGAGACTGGAGCTGCTCATGAGTTCTCTCAGGGTTACTGCCAGAACCTTGGGGAACAGGACAACTGCTCTTCTGAGAACCTGCTAGTGCCAGTGCGAGCTGGAGAATGAGTCCAGAAGAGGTTTTACACTACTAATACTAATAGAAAGAACAACTACTGATATTTACATAAATGTTATCAAAGCCTTTTACATGCAATATCTCTTTAGGGCATCAAAACAACCCTGTAAGTTTGGTACTACAAGTCCTATTTCCCTAATTTTACAGATGAGGAAACTAGAAGTCAGAGCTGAAGGGATTTGCCCATGGCCACTTAGCTAGTAAACATAAGGGGCTAAAACTGAACCCAGGTCTGGTTATATCTAGACTGTAGCATACTGTCAGGGGTGACTTCTTGTAAGAAACATCATAAAAGACATAATCTGAGGCTATGAATGACCACAAATGACTTAGCCTGGTCACTCAGTGAGAATGAGAGACAACAGGTGGGCAGCCTGAATGTTACATTGATATACCTGAATTACTAAAATACCCTACAGAAGGACTCCTAAACATCGAACAGCCTAGGGGTGGGAAACCTGCAGCCTCGAGGCCACATGTGGCCCTCTAGGTTCTTAAGTGCAGCACTTTGACTGAATCTAAATGCTCTTAATAAAAGGATTTGTTAGGGAGTGAGTGAACCTTACTCTCATGGGAGTTGACTTACAGAGGGAACAACGTGCACACTCAATTGGGTATCTTACCCTACAGGAAAGTAAGGTGGAAGGGGATGGGGGTGCTGTGATAGAAGGGAAGGCATATTGGGGGAGGGGGTAGTCAGAAACAAACACTTTTGAAAAGAGACAGGGTCAAAGGAGAAAATAGAATAAATGAAGAGTGGGATAAGATGGAGGTAAATATAGTTAGTCTTTCACAACATGACTATTATGGAAGTGTTTTGCATAACGAAACACATATAACCTATACTGGATTACTTCACTTCTCAATGAGGGTAGGTGGGGAAGGATGAAGGGACAGAATTTGGAGCTCAAAGTTTTAAAAACAAATGTCAAAAAATTGTTTTTACATGCAACTGGGAAATAAGATACATAGGCAATGAGGTATAGAAATCCATCTTGGCCTACAAGAAAGTAAGGGGGAAGGGGATAAGTGGGGTGGGGTGATATAAGGGAGGGCAGACTAGGGAAAGGGCTAATCTGAATACATGCCACCTTGGGGTGGGGGGAGAGGAGAGATGGGGAAAAAATTTGTAACTCAAAATTTGTAACTCAAAACTTGTGGAAATGAATGTTGAAAACTAAAAATAAATAATCTTAAAAAAAGGATTTGTTCTGTAAAACTTGGACTTAGTCAAAGGCTGAACCCGAGAACCTAGAAGGCCTCATGTGGCCTCAAGGCCCACCCCTGGGATAGCCTCTCTGCGAGAAAACACAGGCAAGAATTCTACAGGGTGAGAAGGATGGAGGGATTGAGGTCTACACTGCTAGAATACTCGCATGGGTGAATTTAGGGATCAGGAAATGTCAAGGAAAGTACCAGACAATGATTGAGGTAGGTGAAGTTTGTCATGTATATTTTGCTACCTTTTCCTTCTGCGTCATTACTTTAATTCCTCAAGCCCTTTCCCCAATGCCCCATTCTCAACCTGCTGTCCCTTAGCTACCCAGGACATCTCTCCCCTTTAACTTTCTCCCAGTCCCTCTTTGTGGCTAATCCTCCCTAGAATAGCTTATGCTCTCAAGCTTGCCCAATCAAAACGTGCCTGCCTGGTGTATTGTTTCCTCTCAAATCACTATCAGATGGAAAAGCAATCTGGTAAAACAATCCCCTTTGGGGTGTTAATAACTGGTAGCCACTTAATTACTCTTTCAAGTCTTTGTAATTTAACAAAAGACTCTGGTTATACAAAATCTTAGCCCAAAGGAATGGATTTCCAAAGAGAAAGATTTCTTTAATTTTTTTTTTGAGAGAAGCATGAGTTGGAGTTGGGGAGTTCATTCTGATCCACCTCAGATCATACCACAAAGGGGGACTCTTACTTTATATGAAGGACCAGCCTTCTTTTACTTATGAAGGGTATGAGGGGCTGGCTGAGAATTGCAGTTGGATTCCCACTAATTTCTTCACTTGTTTCCTGAAAACCAGTCATAACTATTAGACCTCAAGAAGCTAAGCTCTCTACCTTCCATCTATTTTATACCATATACCTTACCATAGTTTATATGATATACCATACCTTATATCTATTTATACCATACATATTTATCCTCGCTATACATACATATACCTCTGCTGTGAAGGCTTGCTGAACCCTTTTCAGGGTTGCTCATCTACCTTTGATGTTTACCTGTCACCTGTAAGTTTACCTCTTATTCTTACAACTTACAACTCTCTCCTGTGGCTCCAAGAAGCCATAGCATACACAGCTGCCACACCCTGGTAAAACCTACTTGGCCAGTCTGGCTAAACCAGGTTGCAGGTAATTGACAGGCCTCAAACCTGTTGATGAGTTAGGAGGATGTCTACCCCAAGCAGGTGAAGACACACCCCCTAAGAATGGGCAAATGAGAATAATTTGTTCCATGAAATCGGCTGAGGAAACTGCTGTGGAGCACTTAGAGCTTGATCAGACTTTGAAGATGTCAAAGTCATCCATTGCATCCTGGGCCATCACCAGTCATCCTGACTTTGTCCTGCCACTGGACTTTGATGACTCTGGAAGAGAGAGTGAGGCTCATGACTTTGTGAAACTCTGCCTCACTTCATTCCCACTTACTACATGACATCAGCCCATGATGTCAAAAATGGAGGAAGAACAACAACTTACATGTACGTATATTTTGTGCATCTCTCTCCTATACAACATAAGCTCTTGGAGGGCAGGGATTGTTTCATTGATTCTATTTGTATCCCCAGTGCCTAGCACAGGGCCCGGCTTGTAGAGTTTTAACAAACACATGCTGATTGGTTAATTTATAAGTGGCTAAGAATACTGCCTTCCACAGCCTCAGAGAGTTTAGTGAGAGTTGGATGTTGCTTACATATAAGAAGCATTTTGTCAGCTGGACAGTACTTGGAATACCTTTCATTAAGTGAACAAAACTAAGGAGTAACAGAGGGTATTTACTCAGCCTTAATTCTGTAACTTCTAGATTAGTCTTTTCAGGTCCCCTAGTATCTTAACCTTCTAGTCTCACAGTGCTACTCCTGCAGTATTGACACCAAACAGGACAGTACTGTAGAAAGGAACCTGGAATAGGGCTTGAGTCACTTGAGTTTTAATCTGGCTCCATCACTTTCTAATATAGCCATCAAGGGGAGCTTGAGCAGGGACCTATTGTGGTCTAATCTATGAGCTTCAGAATGAAATGGGTTCAGGGAAGCCCAAGCTCCCCTTAATGGCTATATTTTGGGCCAGCCTGGCTCAAAGTGAATGTCAGTGTTAACTGTTTCTTTTTGGACCTGCAACCCTGGGGGTCTTCCCCTCCCAGTTTGATGGTTTTTTCTAATTAAAGGGGCCATCCCTTGACTCACTTCTTGAAGAGGTCTATTCTATGAATGGGCCCTTACCTCACTTGAAGTGAGAACCTGAAAAGGCCTTAGCGTAAAAGGGCCAAGGTCTCCCATTGAATCCTGGGCCATCTCCAGTCATTCTGATAAATATCAGGCCACTGGATCCAGATGGCTCTGGAGGAGAAAGTGAGGCTGGTGACCTTGCACAGACCTCCCTCACTCACATCCAAGTCAACTGCTAGTCATGTCATCATTTTCCTGATGTCATGGTCCTTTTCGGCAATGAAAGACAAACCCAACAAACTGAGGGACCTTGGATAGATCACTTATCTCTCTGAGATTCATTTAAAAAAAAAGATTCACCCAAGATAGATAATCCTTGTACTACCCGACATTCAGGGTCATCATGAGGAAACACCTTTGAAAACCCCCAAGCAATACAGTTATTACTTCTCTAAAAGCTCTGTGAATATGTTCCATCATAGTGTCTCATTGCCAGGGAAAAGAAAGCTGTGACTGGGGAATCAGACATTGGATGGATAGCACATGACAGAAAGTCCTACAATCAATGAATCAATCACATACATTTATCATGAGATCACAGCTAGGTAGCACAGTAGATCAATTGATGGACTTGAAGTCTGGAAGACTTAAGTTCAAATCCTGACTTAGATACTTACTAGCTGGGAAAAGTAACTTAATCTGCCTCAGTTTCTGCATCTGTAAAAAGGGGATAATAATAGCACCTACCTCCCAGGGTTCTTGTAAGGATAAAACAATATTATATTTGTAAGTATAGCTATATAAAGGTACATAAATGCTAGCTATTATTTTTATTCTTATCATCTAAAATGAAATAGTTCTTACCCTCAGAGAGCTTACATTCTATATGAAGTGACATATGCATACAAATAAATATATACAAAATATATAAAAACAAATTCAAGGTAACTTGGGGGGAGCACTTGCATCTGTCGGGGGGGGGGATTATAAAAGGGTACGTTTGGGAAACAATATTTGAACTGAGCTTTGAAGCAAGCTAGAGAGTCCAAGAGGCAGAGGTCTTTCAAGGAGTACACTTTAGGCATGGAGGACAGGCTGTGCAAAGGAAATGGAGTGATATCAGGAAAGAAAGGGACCTGTGTGAGGAGCAGCAAAGAGGCTAGGTTGGATGTACATGAAGGAAAATAATGTAGAATAAGACTGAAAAGGTAAGTTTGAGTCAGGTTATGTTGTTGATCAGTCCTTTCAGTCATGTCTGACTCTTTGTGACCCCATCTGGGGTTTTCTTGGCAAAGATACTGGAGTGGTTTGCCATTTCCTTCTCCAGCTCATTTTACAGATGAGGAAACTGAGACAAACAGGGTTAAGTGACTTGCCTTCGGTCACCCAGCTAGTAAATATTTGAACTCAAGAAGATGAATCTTCCTTACTTTAATCCTGATATTCCATCCACTGCAACACAGTCAGATTATAAAGGTCTTTAAATGCCTTTAACAACATCCCATACATAACATGCCAAGTTGATATGTCAACACATTTCACCAACTTCAGGATTACACTGTACTTAAGAGAGTCCTTATGTCAGAGACTTTGCCATGGCAGGAAGAATCCTGGTACACTTTGGGTGAATCTTTTCACTCTTTTGGGACATAGCTTCTATTTAGAAAATCTGGGGAAACATATACATGACAGTCCATAGCACAGTAATACTAATATTCTCTTTGTAAGTACAAAGTTTGCAATACCTTAGAAGAAAATGTATTAGGAGAATAAAAACAAAATAGAAATCCTAGAATGAACAACCTATATCACTCTCTATGTACACACATATACACTACATGGATGTGTATAGCTATGCGAGTATATGTGTATATTTGTGTATATTATATATGTATATATATATTCTTATATTTTTTACATTTTCAAGCATCATGGCTCTTCTTGTGGTAGTCCTATCTCACAAATCCTGTCTTGGCCCACTGACCCCTGACCCTTGAAATGTATATGCCTGGGGCCAAGGAAGAGAGAAATAGGCAGCATTTCTCTCTCTCCTTCATGCTATTGTTCATAATTCCAGAGCACAGACACCTAGGCCCCCAGGTACTTAGACCATACTGGAGAATCTTTATAGAATCCTCTGCTATTTCTTGGCCATCTCCCTGGCACAAGATGAGGGCAAAAGTCTCACGTCTGTCTTTTCTGGCTGCCAGGTTGCTGGCTCTCTCTCCATAGATCTTCCTACATTTGTTCAGCCCCTCACTTTCCCTACCCCTCACCATATAGATCCCTTGGGGATCAAACGCACTGTACTTTTTCTAATAACTCAAATGCGAAAGTGAGCAGAAAAAGGTAAATATTATATTTACAATAGAGCTATGTCTCTATGGTACCACCAAATTAGATACCACCACAGACACAAATATTTAAACACAATTGGAAATTAAGTAAACTGATGATATGGCAATCTGACTAGAATCACCACACCAAAAAGGCCAGGGCTGGATTTTTGCAGTCACACAGACATGGCCAGAATATCCAAAGTTTTCTATTTTGCTGTATTATTTTATTTATATCTTAGTTTAGAACCTTAGCAACCATAAAAATACTTGTCAGTAAGTATCTGTCAGAATTTATTTCTTGTATTGTTTATTAACCAATCAACTAATAAATCAGTATTTGTTAATCACATGTGTCCAGCATGACCTTTGGCACTGGGAGGGAAATAGATCGTGGATATAGTCTGGCCTTTCCTTTAAGAACCCTGCAGTCTCACTGTAGAGATAAGGCAGTGATTACAAGGGAACTCCTATTTAAATTTACCATCTATTTCAATTTTTAAAATTTT